>PVIJ01000222.1:0-343120 GCA_004024925.1 Scalopus aquaticus | reverse complement strand
CTGAGTGTCTCTCTCCCACCCGGCCTCCCTATAGTCCTGTTATAATTGAAACCATTCGATATTTTTCTCTTTCTTTCTGGCTTATTTCACTGAGTATGATTCCCTCTAATTCCATCCATGTCGCTGCAAATTGCATGTGTTTATCTTCTTTCCATGCTGAATAGTATTCCATTGTGTATATGTACCACATCTTCTGGATCCAATCATCTATTTTTGGACATCCCTCCAGTACTTTCTATCTATAGCAAGGGACACAACCGAAGCAACGTTAGTCTGTAAGGAAAGACTTAACTGCCTACAAATGGCAACTGCTTTGTTGGGTTTTTTCCTCATCCGTCACCATCCTACCCTCCACTTTTGCTCCCATTCCTACCCTCTCTCTCTGGTAACCTTTTTCTTTTGTCAAAGCCCATGAGTTTATTATTTTGTTTTGTCCATTCATCTGCTTTCTTTCCTTATATTGCACAGACAGGCGAAATCATCTGACGTTTGTCTTTCTCCTTACACCTTACCTCACTTTACATAATACCTCAAGTTCCTTCCATTTCACTGCCAATGACAAAATTTCACCTTTTTTTAAGAGTTGAAAAGTATTCTATTATGTGTATATACCGTATCTTCTTTACCTACTAACCTATCATTATAAATCCCCATCTACACCACTCCAGGTCTTGGAAATTAGTATAAGTAGACAAGGCTTTTTAAACTTGACAGTGTATATAGGAGGGGTGCTCAGTTGGTGGGGGGTGGAGGTGGTGCCTCCTGGTCCTCCCTGTGGCTGAGAGTTCTTCCCAGGAAGACATGACTCTGCCTTCTGTTTAGGAAGACGACATGTGCAGACAAGACTGGTTGAACCTCGAGCTTCATCACTCAACAGTGGGGACTGCTTCCTGCTGCTCTCTCCCCACTATTGCTTCCTGTGGGTAGGAGAGTTTGCAAATGTCATAGAAAAGGCAAAGGTTGGTATCTGAAAAATAAAAATAGCTTAGTTCAGCATCTCCTTTATACACCGATAGAATGTTATTACAAAGTTTCTCAAATACTCAATTTTTTTTTCAAAAGAGAAGGGACAGGTAGCATTTATTTTCCTCAAACATGCTGCCATTGGGTGCTAAAGCAGGACATTGTAAAAGGATTATGACCTATACCTCCTGTTTTTTAAGTCCTGAGTTCAGTTTTTCTCCTAAGTAAACCACTTCAAAGTTGCTTACCCTAGGTACCTGTGGCATTCTGCTACAGACCTATTGATTGAGAATCTCATGGGGAAGGGCTCAGAGAACGGGTTTTTTTTTTTTTGAAAGGTTTATTTATTTATGCATACAAGCTGGGGTACAGGCCAGAGGCGTGGGGCAGCAAGCGGGTTCACCAGAGACAGAGTGGGGAGCAGCACAGGCAGATTGACGGAAACACACTGCTGAGGGGAACAGCGGGCGAGGCAGGAGAGGTCTGCCGCACCATGTGGGATTCTCCCTGGCCAGGCGTCGAACTCACGTCTCCGCTGCCAGCAGCTCCACAGTGCAGCGCTTATCCACTGCGCCACCAGGGAGGCCCAAAACGGCTGTTTTCTGAAAGCTTCACAAGTGATCTGTTTAATTTGAAGATAAGCTATTGCTCCAAAGAACTGATATGCCCTTAGATATTACCCTTAGATTATATTTTCTTGACTTCACTGAAAATGCCCAGTGCCCTCCAGCCCCTGTGGTCACAGGATTTTCCTTTCAAATGTGCCATTTTTCTTCTTCGACTTTCACATGTGCCACCCAGCCAGGGTCTTGTTTAGCTGGGTAATTGTGTTCCTCCCTTTTTTAGGCCTCAGAACTTGCAACCTTAATTCAGACAAAGAGGGAACTTGGTTGTCGAGCTACTTACATCCAAACTATAGAAGAAGGAATTAATACACACACTCACGCAGCCAAAGACTTCTGGAAGCTTCTTGGTGGCCAAACCAGTTACCAATGTAAGGCTTTACTGCATTTCAGAGAATGACGAGCCACTTCTAAACAAGCCACTTTTCAGTGTAAAATGGAACACTCTTTTATTATTCTTATCCCAAAGCTGCTGGAGACCCAAAAGAGGATGAACTGTATGAAACTGCCATAATAGAAACAAACTGCATTTACCGTCTGATGGAAGACAAACTTGTTCCCGATGATGACTACTGGGGTAAAATCCCAAAGTGCTCCCTTCTGCAATCAAAAGAGGTATGGTGAACAGGCTCTGCCCTACACAAGGAAGCGCTCTGCTCAGAGCTGCCCCTTAAATAGATAGTAAGCACCCAGTAACATGAACCAGTGTTAGTACCAATCTCAGAACATTTATTTCTTTTCAAAGGATATTTACCTGTGATATCAAACTTAATTGTCATCTTAAATATTAATATAGAATCCAGAATGTTGTTCAAAGGAGGTTCAATGACTCTTTGAAGGCTTTCCTGTTTTAGATAAAATGTATATGTGTTTTTCTCTTCGTGTTTGTTTTTCCCTTTTTTGTATTTTTATGAGATGATAGATGTTAATTAAACTTAACCATTTCACAATATGTGTAAGTCAAGTCATTATGCTTGCAATTAACCAATTCTTTTTTGCCATTTTCTCAGGTATTGGTGTTTGATTTTGGTAGTGAAGTTTATGTGTGGCATGGAAAAGAAGTCACACTAGCACAACGGAAAGTAGCATTTCAGCTAGCAAAGCATTTATGGAATGGAACCTTTGACTATGAGAATTGTGACATCAACCCATTGGATCCTGGTGAATGCAATCCACTTATTCCCAGGTACTTAGATGGAGGATACTGTGGAGTGAGCTGATTCTCTCAGATCTAACCAAAGTCGTTGGCTATGGTTCTTCATAGGCTGTAGTCCTCATAAACGATTACGAGCAGTACCATCAATATTCACAAAAAGAACATTTCCTTAGCTTTTACCTAACGCAGAAGCAGAGGTGTCTTCTGGAAGATGTTTGTGCTATATTTAATTTCCTGAAGTGAACAAATTGTTCCCATCTGCAGCATTCCAGGTTCTGTTGTGGCAAATGAGAACATGTAATTGTTTAAACAAATTACAAGCTGATCTAAAAAGCTTCCCAGGGTCTGAAATTCGCTATTGATGTAAAGGTACAGAAGGAATGCATTTCCTTCAAATTCCCCACCTTCCCAGCACAGCACTAGAATTGCAGGATTTATCATTTATCTGGTAGTAGATGACTTCTATCACATTTAGGAGACATGGGGGTGGAGGAGGGAGGGAGAATATAGTATTGAAACTGTGATTGTAGTTCTAGTATTTCCTACAGTGTCCTGATTTTTTAAAGTAATTTAGGCAACTAAGGATATGTGCAAACACTGAAACTATCATGAGAAAATAATCCTTATGAGCAAAGGATTACTAGTGTCAGAAAATTGGGGGCGGGGGTGAGTACTTTTAAATTAGGCATGCCCTGTAAGAGATTGGAAATAGCTGTGCCACCAAACGGCACAGAACTCCATTTTAATGTTTTCCATTATATTAGTACACAAATTTCAACTTTCCTACCTAGTTTCATGTTTTAAAATCAAATTACTGTTTAATATTAAATATTATTTTAGAAACTAAAATTTATGTTACTGTAGGTGAAAAGTTTTTAAATCCTTTTTTTAACTTTTATTTTACATTTTAAAAGGACAGGTTTATTAGGAGAAAGGAAAAGAGAAGTACCTGCATCTCATAGATAGGCAGTGGAGCTGCTCAAATCCTTTTGAAAGAAAAGGCATATCATAAAATTAATATTCTAGTGTTTTACAGGCAGAAACTAAGGCTAAAAAGATTATTTTATAGTAAAGAAAAAACAGTGTAGTAAAAGAAAATAGTAAAAGTATAGTATAATGCTATAGTATTAGTACAGTAATTAGTATAGTATAATACCATAGTATTAGTATAGTAATTAGTAAAGTAAAAGAAAACAGTAAAGATAGTATAATGCTATAGTAGTATAGTAAAATAAAAATAATGCTAAAGCATAAATCTGTATGAAGGACAGTTTAATTTAGTAGTGATATATCACAAATTGAAAAGTAGGTAAGTAAGTACCCAGCTCACTGATTGTCAACTTTTCTGAGATCAGAATCACCTGAGGCTCTTTAAAAAAATGCAACTGCAGCACATACCCAGAGAGCCAGAGAGATGATTGTAACTCCTGAATGGGGGGCAGATGTATGTGTCTGCATGTCTTAAAAGCTCCCAAGAATGTGAAGGTACAGCCGAGATTTAACTCTCAGCCTTCTTAACAAAGGAGAGCACTGAGGAGCACTGGTGGGGAGAGGGGGTGAGAAGTAAAAAAAAAAAAAATGAGGGTGTTGCAATCACTGGATGCACAGCCTCACCCAGTTCAGCAGGACCGCCGAGCTGAGAGACGCACACCCTCTTCTGGTGCCCCCAGACCTTCGTGTGCGGCCTGCTGCCGCTTGTGCTCTTTGGTCTTCACAGCGTTAAGCTTCTGAAACTGAAACCAGGTGTTCTTTCTACAGGCATCTTACCAAGTGTGCATAGTAGCATTTATCTAGAAGACAGTCATTCAGACATTTTCTGAGAAACACCACTGACCTTCAGGATAATCGTGAATTTTCCATCACAGCTGATGATTTGGTTTCTGAAGTTCTGGGAGAGTGTGAGCAGGGAGCAGTATCTGTGTGCCGTAGTCCCCCTTATCCACTGTCCAGAAAAGTTATTACAATAAGACATTTGGAGAGAGGGAAGGGCCACATTCATATAACTTTTATTATAGTATATTATTACAATTGTTCTATTTTATTGTAAGTTGTTAATCTCTTACTGTGCATATTTTTTAAGTTAAACCTTATCATATGTATGTATGTATAGGCAAAAGCATGGTGCATATGGGGTTCTGTACTGTCCACAGGTTCAGACTACTGGAGGTCTTGAAACATATACCCCACAGCTAAGGAGGGGAAGTTACTATACTGTGCTTTATCCTTCAGTCTTCTTTAAAAAGGCAGCTTCCTTGATGTGCTTTAGCTGTGATGTCAGAAAGTATAATCTTGACCAAAGAGGAAGTGATGAAACATGACCTGGTCCCAATTCACAACCAAGGATTGATGTGGAAGAATGAAAATACCTGAATTTATCCTCAAGACTGAACCCTTTCACCATGGATTACCATAACTCTACTTTTTTCCTAAGTTATCTGTGTTTTAAGCACAATCTCCAATTCTGAGATCCTAACACAGTGCCGGACCCCTGGGACTGAGCCAATTCCTTTCTTATGTCATTGTGCCTTCTCTCTGCCTGCTGTCATGTCCAGTGACCTGGAAATAAATAAACAAAACTTCATGATGGGGCATGTATATTCATTTTTGTAATAGAAGAAGACTCTCCATCCACTGGAGAGCTTGTAACATGACTTACAGTGATAGAGAGCTGAGGCTGAGCTCCATCTTGCCCCCTGACCCTAAATACCAAATTTGCTTGAGTGCAAGAAAAGCTCAGTCCTGGCATGGTCCATGTCACATTCAGGCACATCAACTCCATGCACACAAAGTCTTGTAAGGCTTAGGGTTTAAAAAAAAAAAAAGTCAGTTATTTGGTTTAATAAGTGAAAACAAATCCTTCACCCTATATACTACTTATGTATTCTGAGGGTTGTTTTTTTTTTTTTCAATAACCACATGTGCTTGTTTTAGATTCCTTTGTTTTAGCATGACTTAATCTTGGGTTTGTTTGTTTTTTTGTTTTTTGTTTTTGTTTGTTTTTTTTTTTGTCTACTCTCACCCATCCACTTCACAGAAAAGGACAGGGGCGACCTGACTGGGCAATATTTGGCAGACTTACAGAGCACAATGAGACTATTTTGTTCAAAGAGAAATTTCTTGATTGGACTGAATTGAAGAGACCTAATGAGAAGAATGCCAGTGAACTTGCCCAGCAGAAGGTATTCTGCTTAATTGAGCCTTAAGTCTCAGGATTTGTTTGGGACCCAGCAAAAGTGACCTTGAAGCTAAAAGTCTTCCCAGTATTTACTAGTAGAACAGTAAACAAGTTTCTAATTGTATTCTAATTCTAAAAGGTGGAAATAGCCCTGTTTGTGCTTCTTAGTTTATAGGCACCACATTCTCTATTGGGAAATGAGTATTCGGGCCTCTAGAGGTTTCCCCACAAATGTGTCTTTCCCTACCTACAATTAAAGACCCCAGGGGCCTCCGTGGTGGGGCAGGGGTTAAGTCTCAGCACTATGAAGCTATCACCAGCCACTGCAGCATGAGTTCGATTCTTGGCCAGGAAGCTGACCCATATGGCACAGAAGACCTCTCCTGTCTCGCCCACTGCTCCCCTCACCAGTGTATTTCAGTAGATCTGCCTGTTCTGCTCCCCACTCTGTCTCTGATGAATCCTCTCACACACACCCCCACCTCTGGCCTACACCCCAGCTCTTGTATGCATAAATAAGTAAAAGATAAATCTTTTTAAAAAATAAAAATAAAGGTCCTGAGAAGGGGAAAGCTATACCTGTATGTTGTCCCATCAACAGTAAAATGACATTCAGTATGACAAGAAATGGCTGCAGAAGCAGAGGCAACTGAACTAACATTTGTATATTCTTTTAGGAAGATCCGAGGGCAGAGGTCAAGCCTTATGATGTGACGAGGATGGTGCCAGTGCCCCAGACGACAGCTGGCACCGTGCTGGACGGGGTGAATGTTGGCCGTGGCTACGGCCTGGTGGAAGGGGATGACCGGAGGCAATTTGAGATTGCCAGTGTCTCTGTGGATGTCTGGCACATCCTCGAATTTGACTATAGCAGGCTCCCCAAACAGAGCATCGGGCAGTTCCACGAGGGGGACGCCTATGTGGTCAAGTGGAAGTTCATGGTGAGCACTGCAGGTTAGTGAGCATTATGTTCTCTTCAGGCTGAGACAGCCCAGCCTGTGGTGTCGCCCTCAGGTGCATAGACACAGAGTATCATCTAGTCACTTGCTTCAAGAACTTTTGAAAACTACTTAGTAAATCTTACGAATGAATTCCTAACAACCTAGCGTTGCTGACTTCTGTGATGTTTCCTGATGAAAATTAAACTTGCATGTTAAAGTTTCCCTCCTACGATCTCTCCCTCCCACATCCTATCCTCAGAAATTTTCTAGGAAAAGTGGTGACTTGTCTTCAAATGATATTTACCATGTGGCTATATGCTGCTTAAAGTCATTAAGTGAAGCATATCGGGATGATTAGGACTAAAACCAAATGGTGTAGTAATATAAATACATGCAACAGAAGATTTATTAAAAATGAAGGAAGCTATTTCATCTGAGACTGAGAGCATGGACAGTGCTTTGTGGGTCTGTTAGAATAAATGCATAGTCAGAACCTTTATGGTTTCTGTCAGTGAAATACTGTATACAGCAAATCCCTCCAGTGTATGCTTTGCTCTGAGGCACTGCAGGAGAAGAGTGAGTGAACTTGGGAGAGAGAATTCCTCTTCCTTGCCAAGGAGCCATTATCCAAGTTATCCATAGCATCCCTCACCCCCCACCCATTTAGGAGAGAATTTAAGTCCCTGCTCTGATTTCTAGACTCACCTAACAGCTCCTAGAGTTAGTTGAAGAAGAGAGTCTCTTCTCTGCACAGCCCCTCAGCATTCAGGTGTGGGCAGCCCCAGGGGCCACTGGGAACAGTTTGCTCATCAACTACCTACACACTTACAACCATTTGTTTTCCTTCCTGATTTATCAAAAATAAGCTAATAATCAACTGACAACATTTACTGAGTACCTACTCTGTGTGTATACCTTTTCTGCGCTTAAAAGCATATGGTACAATTGAGAATATGGTAGGGGAAAGTGACCACTTAGTGCTGTCAGAGAAGCCCTCGTTTCCCTGAGGTTGGATCTGGAGCAGTGGGAAAGCACAGCAAACCAAGATTGGGCGGCCCCTGGATGCATGTCCCAGGTGGGGCAGGAGGGCTTCGGGGAGGTGGTGTATCCAGAGCTGCCCCTTGTGGGCTGCGGGCCTAGAGAGCCCCTCCGGCCTCATGAGGCTCAGCACCAGGGCTCTGTGACCCACTCCAGCTGACTGCTTCACTGCAGGTCCATGTGACTGATGTGTTCTCTCTTGTCTTAAAGCTAATTTCTCAGATGAGGAACTAGACACAAAGATTAAGGGGCCCACCTGAAGTCACACAACTGATAGAGTGCAAAGCTGGACACTAAAATGCAGGCCTGCCCCTACTCAAAATCCAGTTGTGATGCTAACCCACCCTGTAAGCAGGGAGTGTGAATAGGTCAGGGCACAGGATGGGGACCCCCAAGTTATCTACCAGGGAGGACCCACAAGCCCAGTCAACAGATCGTTGGAGAAGGTCAGGGCTGAACCAGCAATAAAGGCAAGTGGAGGTTGGGCGACTGAACACACCACACCTCTGGGGCTTATCAAATTACCATGAGCAAGAGTGGGCTCTTTCAGGGCCGGGAGAGAGCTGGTAGTTTCAGTCTTATCTTGTGGAGAGTTGTGGGGTGTCTGGCACAGACCTCTGGAGGAACCGAATTCCTGTGTTTCTCATCTTAATTCCTTATGAATGATGGGAACAACCCCTTTCCCTTCCATAAAGAGTTTGTGTCTCATGGAAAAAAGACCACAGTTTCTGGGGCTATCTAGCCTGCAACTGAATCTTCCTTCGGGCCCTGCAGCATGCCAGCCGTGCAAGTTGGGTATAGTTACTTGTCCTGTCTGAGCCTTGTTTTCTCTGTGGAAGAAGTTCTTATCTCCAGCACACAGACTAGTCTAATCTGGTGGGTATAGTGGTGAGCATAGTGCCTGGCACTTGTTCACACGGCAAATGCAGGAAACAGTTGTCACCGACATTCTCCGCAGCAACAGCTTAATCACTGTATTTAACTTGACAGTGAGGTGATGTGGGTCTAGCCAAAATAACAGTACTTCCCAAAGAGTCTTTATTGTATTATAGGTTTAAGCTTCTTTAATCTGATGGAGGTCAGGTAAGTAAACTGAAATAACAATCTGTTCTGCTGATTGATAAAGACAATAATTTGGAATTTAGTTGAGGGGGAATCTACTAACCCTTGCAGTTGTGGAAGTAGGAACTTTAGGAAACAACCTTTGAAGGCATCCACAATTCCCATTCTTAATACAGTACTGTTTGACACAACACAGAGAGGCATTGCTCTGTGAAACTGAGTCATTTCCTTATCTTAGTTGTCAGTTATGAAAAAGAAGTCCATGAATGAATAGTAAGGAAAGAAGACAATGATATTAGAATGAATTTTTAAAAGAAAGCTAAGGTTTCCAAGGCCTTCATAGACTATTGTTTTTGGATATCCCCAAGAAATGATTTGACCCAGGCAAATACTTTCTGTATTTCTTTCCAGTAAACATGATGTGCATCTCAGAGCCAGATTCAGCAGCATCTTTATGAGCAGAGTTACAACTTTGAGAAAGTCCAGCTGCAGAGAATTAAATTAGAGCAAGGAACTTTCAGATCCCAGACCTTCCTTCTGGGAGCAGAAAAGCACAGCTTGATGGCATCTGCAGTCACTCCACAGCCGTCACAGTGGCCCTGGCCCCTGGTGACGGCTAGTCCCACCCTCCATCACTCATACCCCATGGGGGCTGCACCTGCTAACTGGCTGCACTCAGAGCTCGGGATCCCCTTCTGAGACAGGGTGCAGAAAGCAGCTGTAGAGCAGTACAGCCGAGCTCCCAGTAAAGGTAGCCATCTGGCAGGCCCACAGAGAAGTGAGCTCCTGGGGAAGGAAACCTCAGAAGGTAGGCTAGAGGCCTCGGTTCAATGTCCAGCCCCAGTGACCATTGCAGGTGCCAAAGGGCCTGGCCCTGGCCCCTGAAAGGTCAGGAAACAAGTTGTTCCAGGGATTCTACCCAATGATGCTGGGTCAAGTCACACCAGAGAAGGATACAGGTCAAGTTCCTATAAATAGGCAGTGAGCAAGTGGCCTTCATCTGCAAGACCACTGGCCTCTGAGCAGTTCATAATTCAGCTTTCTGCTGCTCCTAGGCACAGCTACTTGTAACAAAGCTCCTTTCAGCAATGTTAGTGGTGTGGTGCCTCAAGACTTTAGACACTGATTACGGCTATAAAGATTATAATCTAGAAGTTCTTACTAATAAAAGCTTAATCTTTATTTTGCCAAATTAAAAATAAGTAAATGATTAGAAATTATGTGCATATAAAATTATATTTGGGCATATTGAGGAAAATGGGAACAAAATTAATGAAATGTCTATCTTTTTCAATATCTTGCTTTTAAAGAAATATAACAATAGTTCACATTTATACACTCAAGTCCATTTTAGCACTTAAGTGTGAAAATCTATTTACACAATGTATTTCAGTGCTAATGAATTCCAAGATATGTTTTAACTGCTGTGATCTTGTTTAAGCATATTTTTTTACCCAATTGACACTACAAATGTTCATTGCTTTGGAGGATAAAATTGCTAACCAAAGCAAACTTTTGTTCCAATCTAAAATACCAGAAATTTCAATTGAGTGGCTTCCACATTAAGTGCAGGTATTTATAATCTGTTGATTAAACTTGGTCTTCAATAGTTGGAACTAAAGAACTGTACTTAGTCAAAAAAAAAAACACTAAAGAAATTATTATAGTCATTTATGAAAATTGACCTAGGGTCCTTTGTTAAAGGGCCAAAAATCAAAATATATGACCCCCAGACCTCTTAAGAACTTTAAATAAATAAGGTTTCTTCTTTACCTTCAAACCTCAAAAGAAGTATAATTTGGTAAATGAATTAGCGCTAAGAAAAATTGAGATAACATAGAACCAGAAATCCAGTTATTTTATCTAACATTAGTTTTTAAGGTATGTTGGGTATTATAGCTGCCTATCTCCTCCCATTGCTAGCCCCCGCTTGCTGGGACCACTGGAATTTGAACACTAACTTGGCCCCCTGGCCTCACTCATTCTAGAAGGCTCTGTCTCCAGCCATTGTCATTGAGCCTCTCCTCAAGGTGTGAGCCTCTGTTCACACCCACACAGGAAGCTGTTCCCTCAACAGGTAGTCCAACCAGCACCCCACCATAGCCCATGGCTCTTTTCTTAATAGCACTGTCACACTCTGAAATTATCTTGCTTATCGTGCTGATTACAAGGAAGACAGAGTAATAGTCTGTCTTGCTTGTCATTCCAGCCCCAGTATCCCTGAAGCACAATAGTTGCTTTTTGAAATATATTTTTGAATAATATATTATGAATATTTTTGAATATAGTTGAAATATTTTTGGAGTAAGGAGGGGAATCTGGAGTGAGCTATATCCCTGAAGGCAGTGATTTTGATGTCTGCAATGACCACTTGGCTGACGAGCTTTCATGGTTGCTCTCAGGAGACCCCTGCTCTGTGTGCTGCTAATATTTCTCATTTATCAGCTGCCTTTGAGGTGCCAGATAATTCAGATAACCAGTCCTGAATCCTGGCTACAGCCCTGTTGACAGATGTTATTTAAATCACAGATTATTTTATGAAAGTGATATGTCAGCAATTTCTCTCTTCCATTTCTGACAGAAGTTCAAACTGGTTTTTTTACTAGAATAGTTTTAACAGACCAAAAGTTTTTCATTGTGTTTAATGCTGGCCCAGCTGCTGTTTTCGTATCTTTTTTTCAACCAGCTAATCTTCTGCCAGAGAATGACATAATACGGAAAATGCGTTTGTGTCTTTGGAAGCCATTGGTCCCTGCAGGCAGTCACCAGCTTTCTATGTCACATACTTGGAGTGATCTGCCACCTTCCTCTCAGAAGACAGGTGTTTTTCTTAGGGTATCAAGAGGGTATTCAAATCATTTTTCTCCAGTTTGAAGGTTTAGGATCAGTTAGCTAAGAGAAAAGCGGCTTTCTCCTGTCTTTGGTGATCATTTACATTACATTATTGTAATTTCTCCTCCATAGGCCCCAAAGCTATTTCTTTACTGTTTCTCCTCACAGGTCTTGGAAAAGTAAGCCCCTTGTTTTTGCTCTTCTATTTGGCTTATGAAACCTTACCTGCCCCTCTGCTGTTCTGTGTTTGCAGTGGGAAGTCGACAAAAGGGAGAGCATTCTATCAGAGTGACTGGCAAGGAGAAGTGTGTCTACTTCTTCTGGCAAGGCCGGAACTCGACTGTGAGTGAGAAGGGCACATCAGCCCTCATGACGGTGGAGCTGGATGAGGAACGGGGAGCCCAGGTAAGTCCGGGAAAGCCTCTGTGTGGAAATGACAAAAATGTCCTCTCCAGGGAGCCACAGGAGGCACAGCCTGGAAATGCTGTGGGCTCTCAAATGTGCATAAACAGCATCTTCCATAGCATTCTTGTCCTGCTCCTACTTGCCCAGTTTCAGACTGTCCCTCACATTTCCTCTCCCCACTGCTCAGCCAGGAAGAACCTCCCATTGTAATAGGATCCACAAATGTGGTAAATCCACAAAACAAGTACAAATGGCCATTTTTTTTCAGTTTCCATTTAACTAATAATCAAGGAATTATAAATAAAACAGATACTACTTTCTGTTTGAATTTGGTAGATCTCTTAAAAGAATGGGTACAGACACAGCAAGGATCTGTTTGGAAGGGTATCCTCATACGTGTCTGTTTACAATCACCTTAAACTGGTCATAAACATTGGTCAGTTATTTCTCTTACACAAATATATTCCAAGGAAATATCAGATGAACAGCATACTTGTTGTGTTTATTTATTTACTATCTGTCTTTCCCCACTAGCCTGAAAAAGACCATGTCTGTCCTGCCCACTCATCATTACAGCCCAGGCCTGCGTAGTGTCTGGCTGGTTCCTTTGCCCAAATCCAAGGTTTTATAAACATGACTTTTTAATGTTTGGATTATCTATGCCTCAGGTACCAGTGATCAAGAATTCACTCTAGGGTTTTTGGAAATCTTGCTTCCCTGTCCGTATATTTTCACTTATTTGAGTAATAGTTAGCAATACCATGAAGGAAGAAAGCAGGGGAATGTTTCTCTAAAAATAAACACTCAGCCTTTCAAATTCCTAAGACCCACTCTTCCCTAAAAAATACTTAATGCATATTTTCTACTTTTGACTGTATTTTATAAGGAGTTGTTGGTGACCATTGCATTATAATTCATTCCTAATAGTGGAAAATTTCAACTGCCTTTTTTCTTTTCTTTCTTTTTTTTTTTTGGTGAAGACTATGAGTAAATGTTTTAATATTCTTTCATAATAATCCTTAGAGTTTTGAGTCTTAACCCCTATAGTTTGAAGATTTCTATTTTTTTAATCAAATCAACAGGTGTAAAATGACTTTAGACATAAACTTAGCCACAGAATGGCACTTAATTATGCAAAATGAACCCTGAGATTGATAAATTAACTCATGATGAGAAGCGCTCCTCCCTTTCACTGAGTAGCCAGACTCAGTAAGCAAACTCTTTTCAGGAAGATATCTTCCAGGTGAAAGTAGGTTGACTTAGTCCCAGAGTTATTAAGGTGCAGCTACACTACTGCCTGAAGGAAGACAGTGTGTAGACAGGCAGAGAGGGGCTGTGCCCTGTAGGCACATAGTCCTTGAGTAAACTATTGGGAAGGTTCAAAGGAGATAGTTCTTTCCCTAGATTTACTGTCAGTGACCACTCATTCTCCTTGCTGAGAAGTATACTTCATTAAAAATGTGTTTAAATCAATCATGTTACATCCATGCATCCATTAAAATACCCAAATTCATATTTAAAAGAATATTCAGTGACAGAAAACTGTCAAGAAAATCAAGAGTACCAAGAAGCATAAAACAACAATCCTACTTTTATTTGGGTAAAATAGACCCAAAAAACACTTCAAAAAGAAAGCTGTCTGCTAGAATTTTCATAGTGGTTATCATCAGATAATGGGACTCTTAAGGGCTTTTGTTTGTATTTCTTGATATTTTTCAGATTTTCTATAATAGGTGTGTATTATTTTTATGACTTTGACAAACCAGGATGTGTCACTTACTTTATTATCTTTCAATTGGAAGGTCCAGGTTCTTCAGGGAAAGGAGCCCCCCTGTTTTCTGCAGTGTTTCCAGGGGGGGATGGTGGTACATTCTGGGAGACGGGAAGAGGAGGAAGAAAATGCACAAAGTAAGTCATTTTTATTGTGGGAATTAGGGTTGTTTTTTTCTCTTCCTGGAAGTTTTTTTTTATAGATATAGTGGTTTAAAGTAAGTCTCTATTCATTTAGCTACAGCTTTGCCACTGGAAACCTCCTAATGTTTGCCTTATAAGTCAATTTTATAGGGAGCTCATGAGCTGCCCCCTCCCGTGGAGTTCACCTCGGAATCCAGCTTTGCCTGGAGGAAGTTTCCTTCATCTTAAGCTGAAGCCTCACAGTGACTCTGCCTCTTTTTAGGAGGGAGAGAAAAAAATCTATGGATCTGCATTTATAAATTGTGAGATTTTTGTTGGCCACCACCCAAAAAAATTATTATCTTAGCTTCAGAACCTTTTAAAATATGCCCAATATGTGACATACCTAGGTATTTATAAATTGTGTTAAACTGGTTGTTCTGCATCGTGAACTTTTGGCAACCTGCTTCTGACTGCAAAAGGAATTGCTTTGTAGACTGTCAGTAAGACAGGCCTCTGACTTCAGCACTGCCTCAGCCTTCACCACCCCCATCAAGTCTGAGATCACTGTGTGCAGTTGGCTGCCTCACAGTGCCCCAGAAGGATGGGTGCCTTGGTGGAGCAAGCATCCTAACTGTGCCGCTGTCGCCCCCTGCAGGTGAGTGGAGGCTGTACTGCGTGCGAGGAGAAGTGCCCATGGAAGGAAACTTGCTGGAAGTGGCCTGTCATTGTAGTAGCCTGAGATCCAGAACGTCCATGGTTGTCCTGAACATAAATAAAGCCCTCATTTACCTGTGGCATGGATGCAAGGCTCAAGCCCACACAAAGGAGGTTGGAAGGACTGCAGCAAATAAAATCAAAGAACAGTGAGTGTTGTGTATTTGAGGACCTCTCCCAAAGTGGCTTCCCTGTGGGAAGGTGGGAAGAATCCCCAAGAATCCCTTTTGACATCTCCTGTGCTTTAAATGACTTCCACAAGGGAGAGTTATGAATGTTTTCAGGAGCCTCTGACACTTCAAGTAGATAGGACAAAATTTTCAGTCAAAACCTCCAATTTGAGGGCTTCCCCTACTTTCTGAGGATTTATCTCAGCTAAATCCTTACTGCCTCAGTAAAAAAAACAGTGCTGATCAAGTTTTTTCATAGGTATGGTTCAGCTTTTGAATTATATGCCTAGAGTCCTTTGTTATTTAAAAAGAGCAAATTTCAAATATCTTTTAGGAGTTCAGAGTTTTAACTTTCTCAGAACAGTGGAATGTTAACCAGTATTACGTAAAGAATAGTTTGGGAAATCATCTACTGCATCAGAATCTAAGTGACACCATTTTAAGGAGCAGCTATATTTCTACATTCTCCAAGGCAGCCCTGAAGTGACCCCCTGGAACCCTTAGGGCAGTCTGGGCACAGCACCCCAGATGTTGCATCTGCTCCTCTCCCAGGCAGCACCTCGAGTTGGCTACTTAGAAAAGAAAGTGCACTATGGTTCAGTATTAAGGGCTGATCTCAGAAAGACGTCAAACTGCATCAAAGAGAAGAGAAAGCGTACAAGGGAGATGCCGTGATGACCGGTCACCTGTCTAGAGGTGGCGGCAGCGGTGACCTTGTGCTTCCCAGCAGTGCCTCATGGGCATCCTGAGCTGCCAGGGAAACCCGAGGGTCACGTAGTCGTTCAGACTAATGCTGAGCATTTCCTCAGTCAGACCTGGCAACTTTCGGTGCCATCCAGAAGTAAAAATGCAGTTTCCCAGGATCATAACGTACTACCAAAATGCAGTTTGGCAAGACATGTTCTCTGAGCACCGAAAGAGTGCAGGTGTGCACGCTTCCCTCTGCTCCCAAACCCAGCACGTGTACAGAGGGGGAGCGCTCAAAGGCAGGAAGTGGCTTTCAACAGGTAGACAGCTGTGAAGATGTTTCTTCTCAGAACATGATCCTGGGTCTGGGAGTAGGGAGGAATGACAGATGACATCCTGTGAGATATCCAAAGGCATTCGTGTTCTTCACATTTTTGTCTTGTACCACTGAAAAAACAAAATAAAGAAAAACTCATTCAAAAATATTACTAACCATCTACTTGGTAGCAAGCACAGTTTCGGGACTAAGAACTTTGTATGGATTTGTGTTCTAAAAGGGGAGAAGGGGAAGGAAGAGTAAATATGTATGTCAGATATAAATATGTATATAACTTTCATGACATCTTATGTGTGATTATTCATTCCTCTCTCAGGGCCAAGCCAATCCCACTACATACACGCGCGCGCGCGCGCGCACACACACACACACTTCTGAACTACAGGGCATGTTTTCATTCTGTAAGTTTTACAGGTTTGGTGAGAATTGTTTCAGTTCGAAAGTAGAAGAAAGATGATAAACTGCTCTGTAGCTCAGCCTTGAATAATTTTGTGCTGCCACTTCCATAGTTTATTTAAAAAAGTGTTGGACTTTCTCCCACAGGTGTCCCCTGGAGGCAGGACTGCATAGTAGCAGCAAAGTGACAATTCACGAGTGTGAGGAAGGATCTGAGCCGCTGGGATTCTGGGATGCACTGGGAAGGAGAGACAGGAAAGCTTATGACTGCATGCTCCAAGGTAATGCCACTTCATTGCCTTCAGTCTCTAGTCAATATTTATTGAGTACATACTGTGTTCAGGACACAAAAATCAAACCTAATAGCTAGGTCTTCAAGACTCACAACCCAGTAAGGAGACTAAATAATGTATCCTACTAAAATAATACCAGATACAAAGCTTATGTGTCACAAAAGAGGTACTGGTGAAGGAAATTATGATATGGTAAAAAAGGAGAAAAGATTGCTTCTACCAAGAAAAATCACATAGGACTCCACAGAAGACACAGCTTTTACACAGTGCTTCAAGGTAGGTATGCTTTAGGAGAAGGGGAGAAGAGAATTCCAGGACAACAGATGAGCGATGTAAACCTATGGGACAAGATGCCTTCAGTTTGATCAGCACCCAGGGTGGATGGAAGTAGTGGGAGGTCAAATTAGATGTACATCTTTTTTATTTAAACACACAAAATAAAGATTAACTTATATATACGATATAAGAAAAAAGCTAACAATTACTAAGCTGTTGATACAGTAGGAATAAATGTAGACAATTATTTTTTAAATGATTCACAATTCTATTACTACATAACAGAGAAAAATTGGAAATATTTAAATACTTGTTATATATGAACTTATTTAACCCTCAGTACCCAACACTCAACCTTTTGTTACCAACGAGGAAGTTGAGGCACAGAGAAGTTAATCAGTTTGCCCAGAGCTGAACAGTATTGGAGTGTACATGTAACTACTCATTGTACAGGCTTTCGATTTTTTGTAGCTTTATAGTTTTTTTGATAAGATATATTAAGCATAGAAAATATTTGAAAGTACAGATCTTCCTCAACTTATAATGAATTATGTCCCAATAAATCCATCCTAAGTTGAAAATACTGTAAGTTGAGAAATGCTTTTATGACACCTGACCTATTGACAGCGTAGCTTCGCCTCACCTAGCTTCCATGTGTTGAGAACACTTACAGCAACTGTGGTTGAGCAGGCCAAAAGCCTATTTTATGATAAAATGTGGATGGGCAAATGTGAGATGCACAGAACACAAGATCCAAAAAACACTGGCAACATGACACTGTAAGGATGGGGTGTGTCCCCTCGTGGTCATGTAACTGGCTGGGAACTGTGGCCCTTTGTCCAGCACCAGGAGAGAGTGTATGGCACATTGCTTATCACAGGAAAAATTAAAATTCAACCTACAGGTTTGACCAAATGCATACCACTTTCACACCATTATAAAGTCAAGAAGTTGTCGGGCAAACCATGGTTAAGTCAAGGACCATCTAGAGGAAGAAGTTAAAAAAGAAAAGTCACTCATAATCATACCACTCAAAGATAACAGAATTAACTTTTCTCTATGTTATATATGTCCTATTTTAAAAAATAAAATTTGGATAGAATTATACATAGTGTTTTACAACCTACTTTTTCCCTTCATTATGAACAATTTCCTAAGTTGTTAATGACTTCTAATGACTATGAGGAATTCCATAATATTCTGTTATATATACCATTCTCTACTTAACCTGCCTCATATAGATTTTTCCATTTTCTTCTATTAGGTAGGAATAGAGAGTTGTGAATCATTTTTAAAATAATGATCTGCATCCATTCCTAGTTAAGGTGAATTTCTATGTATGGAAATGCGATATTAAAGTTCTAAAAGCCCTGTAGTTATAAAGCTGTAAGACTTTTAAAGTCACATAAAATCTTACAGCAATAAAAGTCTTATAATGCATATATAGCAACAGAATACTCACACCAAATTTCAGTCTCACCAGCAATATAGAAGTGTCCGTTTTCCTTCACAATCATAAACTTGATACCCTTCTCCCATGCCAAAGTTGATGGAGGAAAACTGCTATCCTAAGCACTGTTTTACTGTAATGTTTTAAGTTATAAGTACTATAAAACTTCCTATATGAATTTCCTAGCAATTTGTGTTTCTACTATAGTGAATGTTTTGTGTGTGCCTTTTACACATTCCTTTTGAAATATTTCTTTTTATTATATTCCTTTGCACACAAAAATGTTCACAAGTTTCCATAGTTCTCATTATATCACTTGCCTTTTCATTTTATGGTTGTGCTTTTGTTTGCAGTGTAATTTTTCATTATATTGTCAATGGAGAAACCTCTTCCTCTTGATTACTTCTTTTATAATTATGATTAAAAAGAACCCTGAGATGCTGAGATGAACCCTGCCTATTTTTTATATGAATTCTTTGACTGTTTCATGTTTTACATTAATTCTCCAGCCTATCTAGAATTTATGTTGGTACAGATTTTATCTTTGACTTTGTTCTCTTTTCTTTCAAAGATCCTGGAAATTTTAACTTCACGCCCCGCCTGTTCATCCTTAGCAGCAACTCTGGAGATTTTTCAGCCACAGAATTCATGTATCCTTCCCGTGAGCCCTCCGTGGTCAATTCCATGCCCTTCCTGCAGGAAGACCTGTACAGTGCCCCACAGCCAGGTACAGCCCATGGCAGAGGGGGATCATGCCAAGTGGTAGAAGACACCCTCCCAACAAGCTTTTTCACTTTACTTTCATCTTTATTTTCTTTGCCAAGTATACGGCCAGATATAATTATCTCATTTATTTTTACCCCAAGCAGAAGATGATATCAGCCATATACGATAGCAAAGAAACTGATGCTCTGTTACCTAACTCACCCACGTATCAGTTCAGAAGAGATTGATTTCTCATTTGGCTCTCTTATATTCCTCCTATAAGTGACACCATTCGATATTTTTCTTTTTCCTTCTGGTTTATTTCGCTGAGCATGATCCCTTCTAGCTCCATCCATGTTGCTGAGAATTGTGTTAGTTTATCATTTTTGATTGCTGAATAGTACTCCATTGTATACATGTATCACATCTTCTTGATCCAGTCATCAATTTGGGGGCATTGGGTTCTTTCCATGTTTTAGCTATTGGAGAAAATAGCACACAAAACATAAACAAAAGCAAAAACTAGCAGGCAGCCACAAATAAGAGACATTCTATAGGAGAGCGGGAGGAAGAGAGACCAAAATAGGGGAGAAAAGAGCACAAGGGAGTATGGTGATGGTTCACGGGTGAATTGGTGGTGGGAAACCTATGGGGGATACACAATAATGTAAAGGATGTAAATTAAATTTAAAAAAAGAAAAGAAAAGAACAGATTGAGCACAGCACTGTCAGGCCTGGTGTCCTGCTGTCCTCCCAGCCTTTCCTCACGCTCGTTATTTCATGGACCCCACATGGCTCCCATCATTTTTTCATGACACAAAGAGACATGATGGCCACATCTCACCCTTTTATCAGCTAGAGGAATATTTTTCCAGAAGATAAACAGCCTCCTGTTTATATCCCCTTAACCAGATCTCTGTGGGCCAAACACCCCCAGCAGCAGGGGAGCAGGGGACTGAGAGTTTTGCTGAATTAGCCAAAGAATAGTGCCCACCACACCAAGACGGTACAGCAGGGCCAAGGCTCTTGGTGTCTTCTGGTCCCAAGGTTAGAGTGTTTCCACCTCCACCCTACTCAAGACAGAACCTCTGTATTCTCAATTTGGGTGGGAGAGTCACAGTCACCAAAGACGTGCCTGTGGAGATCTTGCCATCCTCCTTGCAGTGTGAGGGTTGGGGCTTCTCCCCTCACATTACAGCAGCCTGGAGCTGCAACCAGCACCTGTGCTCACACAGGCAGCCCAGGCCACCGCCTAAAGAGCTTTGCTGGTGTACCCGTCTAACTGGGGAATACTGGCGGGTGTCCTAAAAAGAAATGCTGCCACCCACTCTCCATCCTATAACTCGGGATGGGTTATCAGCCTCCACTGGGCTCTTAAAGTGTGTGGTTCTCACAGACGACTGGAATGTGTGCCACGACGGAGTCGGGGCCAGCTGAGCTAGCAAGCTCAGCTGCCACATAAATCAGCAGCAGGCTGAGCCTGAATGGGGAGAAGAAAGAGAGGAGAAGAGGCAGGACACGTATTTTCAAAGCCCATTGCTCTCTAAAGCCAGGGTCTCACCTGCAGAGCAGCCGTGTGGGGCGTAAAGGTCAGTGCCGTGAAGGCGTCCTGATGGGTGCTCCAGTTTTTATAAGCTCCTGGGAGATCATGGTGCTGACAAACACCTTGAGGGGTGTGTGCATTCTCCATTCCACCCCTACCACCCTGCCAGTGCCCAGGAGAGCCAGCACAGTGAACAGGGCAAAGGGAAAATGAACTGGAGGAGAGGTGAGGAGGAGAAAAGGTGTGCATGTCAGTCACACCACCTCTCCCTGCCGAGAGGCCTTTCCTGATTTAACACTCAGAGAGCTGAGTTGTCATGGAGATCCACCCTTTGCACCTGAATATAAGTGCCAAAGAGATCTCCTCATACCCCACCCGACACACACACACACACACAGGCAACAGGGAAGGATGGCAGCTTCCTTAGGTTTGGGGGAGATGCTGAAAGCTCCAGGCAGAGCCCCTGATTGCATCTGTCCTCACCCTCACAGCGCTGTTTCTTGTTGACAATCACCACGAGGTGTACCTCTGGCAAGGCTGGTGGCCCATTGAGAACAAGATCACAGGCTCTGCGCGCATCCGCTGGGCCTCAGACAGAAAGAGCGCCATGGAGACGGTGCTCCGGTACTGCAAAGGTGAGGCTTGGGCGGGAGAGGGCTGGGGCCACCGGACGAGCCAGGCTTCCGCAGCAAAGTGACAAGCTTCTGTCCAAAGCTGGTGCCGCTGGTTCATGCAGGCATAATCAGAATCCAGTCTTCCCCTTTTTCTGTGTGGCATCCAGCCTCTAAAGCAGACAGCAGTGAAACTACTTTATTGTCCCTTGGACTTTTAGAGGTTTATTAATTTTGAAATTAGTGTACTCCTGGCTGCCAGCATGAATGAGAATTTGGGTTTCTACTTTGTATTATGAGGCACCTAACTGGTCACCCTCGAAGTCCAGGCAGCATTGTGGAATGCTCGAACTGGGTCAGCTCTTTTGTCCTCAAGATTGATCACGCTGTGAAACAAGTTAGGCCTCCACCTGAGCATTGTCCATAGGCAGCACCACTGAGAGTAGAGAGCCCCCCCAGTGGGCTGGAAAACTGGGTAACCTGTTTCACTGTTTTTTCTATTAGTATAGCTATAAAGTAAAATCTGTAGTCAATCTATTGTTTTCTAATATCCTGTCCACCTAAAACTTCTAATCTTATTTTTTTTTTTAAATGAAGATACCGGTAATTCATTTCTTACTGGATGTTTAGGCTTTACTGATTGGCCTGGTATCACTGAGTATGTACAAATTGATTCTCTTCTTGAGAAGCTCTTTAGTAATACATGACTTATTTCCACAAAATGTTTAAAGTGACTTTTTAAATGCTGTCATTCACTGTTTAACTCACATTGAACTAAATGCTGTCTTGGGCAGATGAATCCTTTCCTTGCAAGTACAGGAGGAAAATTCCCCACAGTGGGGCACAGGGAGAGCCCAGAGAACTTTCTTAGGTTCAGGAAGTATAGTCAGGTCAATTGTATATCACTACTGTAGTCATAGACATCAAATTCACATTCTGTGTGAATAACTACTCATGTGTTGTTATGAACTGCTCATAACCTGTTTTATGCAAAGAAGTAAAGAATTCAAGGGCAAATCAGGAAAAGACAGAGCCTTTGTGTCCCCCCTCCACCCAGGACCACTGACATTTGCCTTCTGTGCACCCATAGGAAAAAGTGTCAAGAAGCCACCCCCCAAGTCTTACCTTATCCACGCTGGTCTGGAGCCGCTCACTTTCACCAATATGTTTCCCAGCTGGGAGCACAAAGAAGACATTGCTGAAATCACAGAGCTGGTGAGCCCTGACCACCGAAGCTGCCCCTGTCTTTTGGATGGGGATTGAATTTCCCTTGGGGGGGAAGATCCAATTGCATTCTCAGAGTGAAAGCATGTTTTTTTTCCTTCAGACTATATTAGTAATTCTACACGGCATTACCTTAGGAAGGGGAAAAGCCTAACAAATAATCATGTAAACATTTCTTGGTAATTTTCTGCACACAGTAGTCAAATTTTTAAAACTGGGTGAATTTAATTACTTTGAAGAATAAATAAAAGCTTCTGTCTCTTCATTCTGTTAGCTAAAATTCTATTACTAATAGATTGTCAAGGTCCATATCAGACTAAAGTTCTGATGTTTTAGACATCGCCCTTGTGTGCTCATATCTCAATGTCGTCTTTTATAGGGCCACCTAGTATAGCCTCATGAGGCATTTAGCATAATTTCTCTTTACCAAAGCACGTTATTAACCAGAACTTTGCAATATCCAACTGCACAGAAAATAAGGAAACTAAGCTAAGTAGAATTTCTTAATTTATGAGTTAGCATTGCAGTAGCAATTCCGTGGGGCTCAGGGGGTTGATAGAGAGGTTTGTGCAGATTTGACTTTCTTACTTTGTAGGAGAATGGCTTTTGAGGGGAGATGACATGATTGAAGAAGGAGTTCTGAATGACTTTAAAGAAACAAAAACAAGTTCACTGTTGCTTGACAACTGAGGAATCTTTTGGCCGCGCAAACAGCCCCGCGATCCCCATCTCTCTCCAGCAGAGTGCACTTGATCTGCTCAGGGAGGGATGAAGGCACAGTGACAGCTGCTAACTCTGTTCACCGTAAACATGTGATCATCAAAACCTCAGTGCTCCGGGGATTATGATTAGCCTCGCTGCCTTGTGCCATCTAAGTTAAAGACATAAATCACTGCCATTTTCCTGTATCCTCTAAGATCACTGGGCCCAGACATGGCAATGGAATGTCCTGTGCGGGCCTACTGGCCTTTGGCCAGGAACAGGCAAGCTTTCCACCAGCAAGTTGTAATAATTGTTATTCACTGAGAGCTCGCTCTGTACCACTTCACATTTACTTTCAGAAATCCATTAGATTCGTCTTATTATCTTCCCCATTTTACCAGTGAAAGAGCTGAAGTTCAGGAACATGAATTAGCTCACCTGGGCCTCTCTTTTGACACCAGTCTGTATACTAGTCTGTGTATTGCTGCATTTGGCAGCACATTAGCCATTCTGGCCCCCTCACCCTCCACCCACTCAAAAGACGGGCAGCCAATTTGAGATCCCAATGTAATAGAGAAAAATCATTTACCCAGAATAACCTGCTTGTATTAAATTCATGCCATGGTTTTTTGTTTTTGTTTTTGTTTTTTAAAAAGCATGATTCGACCCCAGTATATTCCAAAATGTACTTTCTTTCTTTCTTTTTCTATTGTGGACCAAGAAATAAGGCTTGGAATAGGGGGCATTGTGATTCCTTTTCAGGTTACTCTTTTATTTATTACTTTGAAATAGATTAAAATGAAGCCCACCATTAGGAAGCTTCTGGTATTTAGACTTAAATAATTTTATGCCATAATTCACTCTTGTTGTATCCCCTAAACTTTTTCTCTGAGGCATTGCTGAGACAGGGTTTATTTGCAACTCTGTGGTGGGGTGAGAGGCCATCTAAAAGTCAGGTTTTGGGTGATTCTTGTGCATTTCAGAGCCCTCTTTTCCCCTGAGCTTTCCAGGCTGGGGTGCAGGTTGGATAGAGCTGTGATTTGCAAGTGTGCCATAAAGCTGTAC
The DNA here is from genome assembly GCA_004024925.1 of Scalopus aquaticus. NCBI lineage: Eukaryota > Metazoa > Chordata > Mammalia > Eulipotyphla > Talpidae > Scalopus > Scalopus aquaticus. Next base: position 318,856 of record PVIJ01000222.1, on the reverse strand, counting down.
AGGTGCTGGATGAGGAGTTTACCCCTTTCTCTGCCCCTCCCTCTCCTCTAGGATACGGAAGTTTCCAGCCAGATCACCCTGGTGGAAGATGTCTTAGCCAAGCTCTGTAAGACCATTTATCCCCTGGCTGATCTCCTGGCCAGGCCACTGCCCGAGGGAGTTGACCCTCTAAAGCTGGAGATTTATCTCACTGATGAAGACTTTGAGGTAAGTTCTCCTTCGGGCGGGATAGCAAGGAAGCCATAGGTTTAGCTTGTCTGAGACTCTTCTTCTCAGGCGCTGAGCATTTCTCATGATTCTTCCAGTGTGCGCTAGACATGTCAAGAGAGGAATATAATGCGCTGCCCGCCTGGAAGCAGGTGAACCTGAAGAAAGCGAAAGGTCTGTTCTGAGTAGGAGAGATGCCAGAGGAACTGCCGCTGTCACTTTTAATACCATTGGACCAGGAAAAGGAATATTTTTTTGGACTGGTATTTCAAAAAATATTTTTCAGGAATTTCAAGGCCTGAAGTTATTCGCTCTACTGCTTGTCCTGGAGTTGTGTATTTTGCAAATGTTGAAGAGAACTCTTTGGAAACTCTCTTCCCACCATTCAGCAGGTAATCTTAATAAAAGTATCCTTATGTGCACTTAGGCAGCATTCCTCAATGGCTGCTGCAGCACTGCCCTCCTGTTCCAGCTGAGCAATGCCTATTTTTTTGGAAGCAGTTCTCTTTATAAAGTATTATTTTGATAGTTTGTTGATTCTGAAGCATATATATATATATATATATATATATATATATATATATATATATATACACACACACACACACACACATATGCATATATATACATATATATTTATATAAACACCATATAAATCAAATACGTATTTAACGAAGAAAATATGTATTCATTCTCTTTTAAGATTTTTTTGGTTTTGGAATCAAAATAATATTAAAAGATAGATGGAGTTGCTTCTGTGGATTTAGCTCTGCCACCAACATGTATCCTCACACACGTTCAGAAGTGTGTCCTTCAGCATTAGGTCTGACTTGTTCTGAGTGCTGCTTCGGTGCTAAAATGAACGAAGAATGTGTACTTACTGGCATGGGCTCTGAAGAATCTGTGCGAATCCACCCTCTACCTTAATATCCCCCCTGAATGTATAGTGCCTTGTTTTTATGTACAGTTTATATACAGAAAAGTTTGCTCTGCATTTTTTGATGATGGTTTGGAGCATTATCTACAATTTTACTTTAAAATAGTAGAAATAAAAACATCTCAATTTCTAATACCGGTTGTAAACAATAAACATGTCATTTTGTGATAATAGGACTCAAAAATAAAAGCTTCAGAATAAACACAACAATTATTGGTTCATACTGAATTCCAAGCATGTTCCTTCCTGAACAAAATATTTTTAAACTTAACTAGTACCAATGTTAAGTGCTGTAACTTTAAGTTTAGGCCAAGATTTTACTCAAGATCATAAGGCTTAACAGGTACTTGACCCATAAAACTAGTTTTAAGTACGATGTTGAAGACATAATTTTGCAAATCACCATTAAACAAACTCTTCTTACCCGCAACCCCATATGCATCTCAAATTCAAGACCGCAGTGCATTTTTTAAAATACTGAATATATAAGGTGTTTAGAAAACTCCTCATAAGCTCATATGTTTTTGGAGTCCCAAATGCATAGTTTCCATATCCCTAATGTGACTTGTTTCTCATGCCCCACATTTCCCTAAATTAACATATCAGAGAAGAGCACTGTTGCCTTAAGCCTGGTCACCTACTCATGTGCCCCCGCCCTAGGACTGCTCCAGGGTCAGGAGCCAGTTTCCCATCCTAAACCCACCACTCCGTGACTGTGTGATATCAAGCACTTCCCTGCCTCAGATTCCTGTTTCTTATAAAGGGGTCAATACTGCCTATCCTGTCCTCGTCACAGGATTCAGTCTGGTGAGGACCGAGTGGGAGCTTTTTGAGTATTAAGTTGTAGTATTAATACTACCGCCCCACGCGCCTCCCTTGTGGCACAAGGGGTTGAGTCTCAGTCAGGCTATCACCAGCCACTGTGGCATGAATTCAGTCCCCAGCCAGGGAGCTGACCCACATGGCACAGCAGACCTCTCCTGTCTCGCCCGCTGCTCCCTTCAGCAGTATATTTCAGTAGATCTAGCCTGTTTTGCTCCCTACTCTGTCTCTAGAGAATCCTCCCCCCACCCCATACCTCTGGCTACACCCCAGTTCTTATATAAATAAATAAATAAATATCTTTTAAAAAATTATATTACCATCTAAAGGAGGAGTTTTGAAGTTAAGGGATGCAGTTACATATCTAGAAATTACAGATTAAAACAAAGTGAGTATAACTTTCCAATAAACTTAAAGTAGAAGAAGAGGGGTTCAGAGTAACTTGCAGAGAGAATACAGAGGTTCATGAAGAGCATGCAGAGAAGGTGTCCTAGAGCTGGCAGGATGAAGGTGTCGGGTGAGTAGGTTGGAGGGGTTCATATTGAGAGAGGCAGGGCAGCCTGCATGAGTTGGAGATGTCACTTGAATCCTAATAGCCAAGAACAGAACTGAGGCTGCTCTAAAAACTTCCAGTCAAGAGGCTGCTGTAGATAATAGATCAGATAGGTGTCCTCAGCAATATTCCTTATCACCCACTTGTCCCACAGTGCTTTAAAATCACGTACATCCACTTGCATTAAATGTTGTCCCCCAGTGGTATTCTGACCTGCTTCTGTCATTTTTCTGTGAGCAGGTGCTCTATCTTGCATGGCAGTTCCCTTTTTTGCCTCTGTGTCTGGAAGTTGTTTCCTGCATCTCTTTCCTGCTGGCAAAACTGGATCCTTTTCTCTTTATGTCTGCAACTGTTGACCTTTGCATATTAACTAACTTGAGTTGTAAAATCTGAACTCCTCAGTCAAAAGAGCTGTACCTGGGCTTCAGGACTTTCTGACAACACTGAGGGCACACCCCATCGGCAAAGTCTTGTTACACACAGCAGAGTCACGTGATTGTTATTTCCTGAATTTGCTCTGTAGGACAGAAGTAGGGGTTTTAAGAACTGGTCTACTCAATCAAGTTAACATCAGACAGATAAGTGGGACAAAGAACAAAAGCACAGAGACTACATGGTTGTGGATTCTAAATCAAATGGGGTGAAATGAGGGTATCTTGAGTAAGGAATGGGATAGGGACCTGGATCTTGAAGGAGGGAGGAAAGGGACTCATTTGACAAAGTCTAGATGTTCTATATGCCCTGCCATATAGATGGGCTTCTCCACTGAAAGGATAATTTCTGATACAAATCTAATTCTGGGTAAGACCCCCTGTTTTCATTCTTTTGAGTAGTTAAGGGAGTGCTAAAAAATTCTCAGGAAAATGCAGGGTCTCAATTGACCTCAGTTCAAAATAATCCACATGCCAAAGTGACATGTCTTGGGAAGGTCTATGTGGGTATCTTGGGGAGTCCTATCCTCAGCTGCCTTTGAATCCAAGGACTTATAAGAAGGGAGCTGGGTGATTGGTTTGAGGTTGATGTCAGAAGGGTAATTGGGATAACACATGTTCTGATGCTTTAGAGAGATGCACAAGTACACTCCCTTGCCAGAGGAATAGGGCCCCCGTCCCTCTTTGTTCCTCTTGGGCTGTGTCCTGAGCCAGGATCAGGGAAAGCCTGCTCAGGAGCCCACTGCTTTCTCTCCTTGTGTAAAATGTTAGCTCCACTCATAAATTCCCATTTGGAAAAAAGGAGATACATTCCAGAAATAGTTTGAGAATCCATTTTGGTCCTTAACCAAATTTTCTTTTATTGTTGTTTTTCTTTTATTCTGATTATAAAAGTAACACTTGTGTCTACACAGAGACTTGTATAGGAATGTTCACAGCAGTATTGTTCACAGCAGCTCCAACCTGTGAACAAACCACATATCCATCAACTGAGAAGTGGATGAACATAATTCAGTACATCCAGACAAGGGAATACTATACAACAGCCGAAGGACAAACCACTGAAACACTGACAAAATGGATGAACTGCAACATGAAAGAGCCAAGTAGGAATAGATGAGGCAGTAGGAATAGGTGAGGTTTTGTTGAAGGGAGAGAGAATGGGTTCAACTCTAAATATAACATGGAAAAGTGAGCATTTATGGCCAATGAGCTGGTATGGGCATTTGGTGGATGAACAGTTACTAGAAGGAAATCTGAGGGTAGGAAGGGACAGTCTGCTAACCAGATGTGACAGGATCAGGCTGAAGGCAGCGTACCCCGGGGGTGGGGAAGGATGAGGAGCCTGATCAGATAATGACTGTGACCAGATATCTAGAGTGGGGCATGTGGCTAAAACCTGACAGTATTCTTGCCAAAAATGACTCTTGGGGCCATGTCCAAAGACAAGGCCTGGTTGCGCTAGTGGAGCCTCCCTAATGTTTGGAGAGGGTCTTTGTCCCCACTTCTCAAATTGAAGGTTTCAGCAATTTGATTTTATATTCTTCATCTATGAACATAGGCACGTGTGCCTCTATTCAACATCTTTATTTTCCTCTTCATAATAGGGCTTAGACACTGGTCCTCAGATGTTTATTTGGGGGAGGGGGTGTAAGGTTCTGAGGCTAAGTGGGGCATAGTGTGAAGGCCTGAATCAGCCATGTGGGGCCCATTTCACATTCCTGGCTGCACCAAGCTCAGTCCCAGACAGGATTTGGGGATTTGCTTTCACAGGCCTTTCTTGATCTCAGATTCAGGGTAAAGGCTCTGAAGCTCAGGCCTCTGTGTAAAGTTGGCCTAAGCATGAGTGACAGGGACAAAATCAATCAAAGATAAAGGTAGCAATTCAAAGGCAAATAATTGAAAATTACCTCTATTGGTATGGCTTTTGATCCAAATAAAAATTCCTACTTTGCTTTACAATGTAAATATGACTTGGTTGTAGGTGTGGTAACATATCTCTGAAGAGATGTGAACTTGTACCTCAGAATCACAGACAGTGTTGTAAACCAATGTTGCCTCAATTAAAAAATGATAGAAAAAGTTTTAAATCAAATTAAATGTAAAAAAAAAGTGACTGCATTGCTTTTCATTGATTTTCCTGCATTAGAGAAAGGACCTTAGGCCTGCTTCTCACTCCTATAATAGATGTACCCCCAGAGCTAAATCAGAAAAATGGATTTGAAACGGCAAATTTGGAGGCTTTCCACGCCTGTGTTGGAACCATGGATTTGCTGGAGAACTGAGCCTCTGTGGAGATACTCTGCATTTTTCACTGATTGACTGCACTGCATAGTGTGTTGATCCTTGAGGACTCAAAGGCAAGAGAGATGAACAGCAGCACCCCCATTTCTAATAAAGAGCCAGCCATCGACTGAGCTTTCATATGCTGCTGAGACAAAAGAAAAAAGCCTTAGGAACAAAATGAATCCAAACTACAGTCCTGAAAGGCAGTGCCCACAATACCTCAACCTTCATAGTTCTTTGTTTTTTAAAGATAATTTATTTTATTTGTTTATAATGGAGGTAACATTGGGGAACCCCATCAAGTATCACCACCATAGCACACCCACCAACAATTCACCATTATCACCACCATGGACCACTGTGCCTCTTTCCCTCTTTATGTGTTCTCTCCCCTTCCCCACCTCTCTCCCCTTTGGAGCCTTGACATTTCTTCAGTCTCATCAGAGTTATGAGAAGTGTTCCTGACACCCAATATCCAACTCTGGACGTCTCTGAAGGAATGTATCGGAACTGACATTACCTGGAAATTGACATCAATTGCCTGCTATTAAATCTCACTGAACTATTAAGTCCTCTTTTTACCATCTGAACACCATTTTAGCATTCATTCTGAAATGGGCGTAACAGGATGTGTTGTTTCCATAAAGGTAAAGAAATATGGAAGAGCAACTGGAGAAGGAGCTCTATCCCTGTAAGGAAGCAAAAAGTATAAAATGAAACAGGGATGAGGGATATGCAGAACTGGCACTTTTTAATTAGTGGCGTGAAAGCAATACACACAAACCCTGTAGCTATGGCCAGGCAGGATAATGAATAACAATGAGGACCTCAGGCTGCCACAGAGGTCCAAAGAAGAGAAAAGGAAGTTGTAACAGAGAGACTGACTGGACCCAAACCAAAATCATTTGCAGGTGCGAAGATGGTTCCGAGACCCCCAGCCTCACTCCTTTGGCTCCAGGACGCAGCAGACCAACGTTTCTCACTGTGATGCAGCGCGCTTGTGTTCAGGGCCCTCTGCTCTCATATTACCTGCTTACCTTGTGCTTCTCTCTTGTACCTTTATATTCAAATAATTAAGGTGTTGACTCTCAAATCCACGTCTAGTCTAGTCTTTATACAGACGGTTTGGAAATCCCCAGCAAACAGCATCGTACGTGGGAATGCTGGACGAGGGTTTTCTGCACAAGAGCGCGATTTTATTTGCAGATATCCAGTGACCACAAGGTAGTTCTGCCAAATGTTGCTTTAAACTTAACAAATCATTCGTGAAAACCAGGAATTATTCTTTGCATTGAAAATATTAAGCTACTGAATCTTGTACTTGCATTGCTATTTTAAATTTTAGATTGAAGTGCTTTTTAAACACACATACATAAATGCAAGGAATAGCCCTGTGAGATAGACGGGGGCCTGTGGTAAGGACCCTAGCAGGCCAAGCTTCAGCGACCTGGCTGAGAGGGCAGGGCTGTGGAAAGGTGGCGCAAGCCCCATCTCTGCTCCATTGGTATCTGAATATTCTTGAGTTTATTAAGAGCAGTAAAAGCCTGTATTGGCTCTTTCATCGGGAAGAACTTGGGGAAAAAGAGAGTGATAACAGCCTTGTTCTGGAGGTGTCCTCACACTCTAGAAGCAGCTGGAAGCAGCTCTGGGAGGTGTTTGCTACCCCTTGTACAGTGAGGCCCTCTGGGATCAGGTTCCTTATGGCCCTCCCTCCACTAGCAAATGCTCCAGGTTGAATTTGGCTCCGATTCCCCTCTATCCTGCAGCCTCCAAGGGTCCAAGGAAAGCAGGTAATAGCTCTATCTCTGGCCCAGTTTCACTCCTCCAAGCATTAAAGAAAGATCCCGATGTGCCCTGTGACCCACTGCCGTTCTTGCTGGCAGCTGAGATAATTGGTGGGACCACGGCTGACACAGTAACCGGAAGGGAGGATCACCCAGGAAAGGGAGCGTAGACTGTCTCTGACTTCCTACCCCTCCTGCCACTTACAGCTATTGAGTCTGAGCAGGTTCCTTAAACTTGCTGTGCCCCAGCTTTATTTATAAGTCTAAAATAGGTCGCTAATAACAGTACCTTCCCCGTACAAGGCAGTGTGGAATAACAGAATATGTGCAAAGCATGGTGCTGACACGTAGAAGTTGTTCGATAATATAGAAGTTATCGTCTCGAAAACCTTTTGCCTGTGTCAGCCAGACAATTTGCTGGCCATTCAAGCAGGTCCTCCTGTGGCTGGTGGGTCCCTGTGCAAGACAACAAACTTCAGAAACTGGACAGATCAAGGAGGCCTCCAACATTACGCCCCATGGACTGGACTCTGCTGGTCCCCAGGGGTGGGGAGAGATGGGCCTTCTACTCTCCAGACTCCCAGATGCAGAAGGGTTGGGCCTTATTTCATTTTAGAAACCCAAGGACCCAGCCAGTCCCTTCCTGGGCTTCTCAGTGGACAGGGCACCTTAGGGTGTGTGTGGTCGGTGACTCTTGTTTGACTTCCGGCTGGACAGCAGGGTGAGAAGCTTGAGTCACCTTGCTTTCTAGGAGCATGAATGTGTAGGCTGGGGAAGTGTTCAAAAATTGTTTCCACCCTTTTGGGGAACACAAGGAGATTTTTCCACCTCTGCTCACTTGGAAAGTGTAAAATACCCAGGTGGAAGCTCTCACAGCTCCCCTTGACGCCCTGTTGCATTGCAGACCGCACTGACAAACGGGAGTTGTGGAGCAGGCTACATAATGCAGGATGCTGCCGAAGCGCAAGATCCTGGCCTTTTTGCTGATAGAGTAACCATACAGCATCAGCTGTAAAGGAAGGAGCACAAAAAGAAAAGGGAGGGGTGAAACTAGAAAATGTGCTTTGTCCTCTATAGAAACGAGGGAAGTGAGTCTGCCCCCAGGCACTTCTCAGCTGCTTGGTGACTCAGGGTTGTGATTGAGATCAAGCCCTAGATCCCCAGCCTTGGTTTCAATCTTATCAACAAGGTGTTCCACTGATCAGCTTCTGGGGTCCTTTGTTATACATCACTCAACAGCCCCCCCGGGTGCTCCTGGTCATTCCTCACAATGCACACCCTTCCCGGGTGATCCAGCTTTCTGCTCCTGATTGATTTGAAAGGCACCTTGCAGGGTTGGGCTCCTATGACTGATAAACCAGACAGTTCTGACTTTCTATAGGAATACAGACCAGTAGGTAACAAAAATGGTGGCTGAACAGGCCACTTAGGATTAGCAGCCCCACAAGAAGCTGAGTTGGGGGAGTGGCAGGAACACCAAATAGCTCATGTGGCTTCATAAAGTCATGCTTTGTGGCCGTGCCAATCCCTTGACACCCACTGATGCTGGGCCCTCTTTTCCCCAGCCACCCCCAAACAAGTGCACAGCCCAAGCAAGAAAACAGTGCTTGCTGTGCAAACAAGCAGCTTCTAGACAAGCACCCCACAACCCACCCCAGTCCAAGATCTTCCCCAAGCTCCTTCACTGTACAAATTCTTCTGCTGCCACTGGCATGTGTAAGATCTCACTTCCTCTGGTTAGGCAATCAAATCTTACAGTTTTTTTGTTAACACTAATTTTTAACCAGGGGTGAAAGGGTGAACATAATATATTTGCTGTTTATATACAAACGGTCCCCAAAAGATTTATACTAATTTTAAAATAACTCTCCAGGTGCATTCTTCCCGCTGGAGAAGTCAGGACTCAGAGCCAGGACTGGTTAGGGAGGGAAATACGGAAATTACAGAAGACAACTGTTGGTGTTGGCCCCCATCAACAGTGCTTAGGGATGAGCATACGGCCAGCAGGTGGCGCTGTTGCCCATCAGCAGGCGCCGAGGAGCCAGCAGGAGGAGGGTCCAGCCTCCCTTCAGTAGTGATGTCCGAAGGTATGCCCAGTTCCTAGCCATGGTGATGGATAGGGCCTCCCGCAAGACCCTTCCTGACTGTGAGTGGCCCCAGCTCGAAGAACTTGACTGCAGTAACCGTGGGAGAGAAGTTCCCACACCGCTGCAGTCTGCCCCCTGCCTGGGCTTTTGGAATGTTCCAGAAGCAAATTCACAGAGGCCAGAATTTCAGGGATAAAAGCAGTGAGAAATCAACTAAATGAAACTTCCCAAGCAATGGAGGTTCTCTGGGCTATGGATCGTCTTATTTATAAAGCTCCCCACCTCTTCTACACACACTTTGGGGTTTTTGTTTGTTTTTGCATCTTGAGATCTTTTCAATGTCAGTTTTACCATCTATACAATGAAGGTTATAGCTTTCTTAGACTCAATTAGCTAATGTTAGGAAAGCTCTCTGCAGATGAAAACTGCTAAATTCTATTTATCAAATACTTAATTAGCCACACTTGGGAATGATTCATAATCATCTATTCAACTTGCTGAATAACCAGAGAAAATGGTATAATCAGAAAAATAATTCTAAATACAGGTTTTCATAGATTTTATACCTGTCAGGACTATGAGTGAATTTTCCAATTAGCATTCTAGTTCCTTGTTATCTCCCAGCGTCCTGAAGGAACAAGCTCCTTTTCCCCTCAGACGTTAGCTGGATGATGTCACCCACCAACCCCCAGACAGGACCTGGGCCTCTGTTCAATGGGCCATACCCGGCAGCGTGGAGGGGGAGCTGCTGTCCCAGTCCTCACTTCTTGCCCAAACTCCTCTCTGTCCCAGCAAGTCACATGATCGCTCTATTGGGGTCCATTCCCTCCCATCCTGTCACAAGCCCGCCCTCTCTCTGCTCTGGCAGGGACACCATGAAGAAAAATTAGGTGGTGGGCAAGCCATGAGTTCCTTCCAATAAAACACGCCAAACCAGCTCAGAGTTGAAGGCGAATCAAAGGCATTTCCAATTGGTTTGAAGCATAACCCAATTTACCTTCAGCTCAGGTTCCACTCCAGCTAAAATCCTGGTGGTGTACTTGCATACCAAGCCTCTAAGAGCAGAAGAGAATTTTCCTCGTTTATTCATTCTGCAAATATTTGTTGAGTATCTGCCATCAGTGTAAACTTCTGCTAGACAGGCATGTTAAAATAGGACAGATGACCATCTTGGATTTCTGGCAAAGCATACTTTTCAAAAACACTAAAAACCATCATGTAGATGTATGGTAAACACAGGTGATGTTTTGTGACTTTCGGGAAGCAGACACCAACACAGGGCTAGATGTGCAAGATATTTATTAGGAAGAAAATTTACTGGGGATTAGGAAGAAGAGCGGGAGTAGGAAGAGGCAGGAAGATCCTTCAGATAAAGAGGGAGGTTACCTGGGAAAGGAAGAGGTGGGAAGGAGGCAGGAGAAAGCTTCAGATGGAGAGACAGCTAAAAAAGGAAGGCCCCACCATGGGGAGCCCAGAGAAGAGTTGCCCTTTCAAGGAAATGGGCAAAACTGGCAGGACTGGTCACTGTCCTGACCTTGGTTTGAAGCCTGTGGTGGTTCTGGAAGGTATCTAGAAGCTGCCAGCTGACCACACTCTTCAAAGTAGCTTCTCTAAGCGTTGCTGAGCAGCCTACTTCCAAGGCCGTCACCACACACACCACAAACTTACTTAAATCATTAAATGGTAAATCACAAAACCAAAAGGTTGGTGATACTAGTTAAGAAAAGCCTAGAAGAAAAAATACACAGATACACAGACACATACAGCTTTACGTACAGAGAGAAGATAGTGGGAAAAGGAGTGAGCATATCAGATTTCAAAGCTACTTTTAAAACTGGTGCATGTCCTAAAAGGGAATAAAAATATTAACATTTGTATTTAGTTTTCTCTATTAGTCAGAAATCATTTGCACCTCACCGGACAAAAGCCATTTGCCATTTATCTGTTTCCATTAAGTTAACATCAAACTTTAGAATCTTGACCCTAATCCATAGCAAGCTCTGTCTAATGAGGCAGCGTTCCCGAGAGGCAGGCACTGCGGTGGCATATTGGGTTCTGCCCAGACCAGTGTTAGACAAGAAATAATCTTTGTGTCTCACATCCAAGCATCAGGTAAATTAATACGGACTTGGGGACCTTGCCTTCTAGCAGCACAGAGAGACAGGAACTGCCCCCATCCTCAGGTTTTACATTCCAAAACCTCCGTGGATGCCTGAACACTGAGACTACCTAACCCTCTATGTTCTATGTTTTTTCCTTCACACACATACCTGTGATAAATCTTTTTTTTAAAACATTTATTTATTTATACATACAAGCTGGGGTACAGGCCAGAGGCGTGGGGCAGCGAGAGGGTTCACCAGAGACAGAGTGGGGAGCAGAACAGGCAGATCAGAAACACACTGCTGAGGGGAGCAGCGGGCGAGGCAGGAGAGGTCTGCCGCACCATGTGGGATTCTCCCCAGCTGGGCATCGAACTTGCATTGCGCGCTGCCGACAGCTCCACAGCGCAGCGCTCAACCGCTGCGCCACCAGGGAGGCCCGATAAATCTTAATTTATAAATTAGGCACAACAAGAAATTAACAACAACAATAACAAGATATAGCAATTATCACAAAATACTAGTAAAAATTAGATGAATGTGGTCTCTCTCATTCACTCTCAGAGTATCTCATTGTACTTAATATTTTCAGGTTGTAGTTGACTGAGGGTAACTGGAACCCCTGAACGTGAAGCCATGGATAAGGGGGATGCCTTTATTTTTTTTTTATTGTTTTCTGTATCTTTTACATTATTGTATTCCCCTTGGGCAACCCACCACCGATTCACCCATGACCCATCACCGTGGTCCCTTGTGCTCTCTTCTCCCCTCTTTTGAGCCCTCATCCTCCTCCTCGCTCGCTGAGTCTCTCTTTTATTTGGTTCCCCGATATTCCTGTTATTAGTGAAACCATTCGCCTTTATAACTAAACAGGTTGTTAAAATAATGTGTGATAAATGCTACAAGTCAACCCATACCAGGGACACTTAACTCAGACCAGGGGCAGGGATCCAGGGTGTCCCCCAGGAAAAGGCCCTCAACCTAAACAGATGGGGTGGCTGAGATCACCAGGTGCAGGGGGAGGGAAGAAGGACAAAGGCAGCTGAAAACGGTTCAGGGGGCCACCTGCTGAGAACTGCAAATAATTCCAAAGGGCAGAGGGTGGCAGGGCACAGCCCTGGACGGGAGCAGGCATCAAGACTGGTGAGGACAGCAGTAAAATAGTGAACTATCTGTGTGCCTGCTTGGGAACTGGGAATTTTATAGGAAGCCTTTGAAGTATTTGCAGTGAGAAGAGGTGATATTGCTGTTGATCAACATCCCTCTAGCTCAAGAAAACACATTGGAGGGCACTAAATTTAGAAGCTGGCGGAAGGGTCATGAGGCTGCCGCAATCTAGATAGGAGGTAACAGTGGCCCCGACAGGCCTGGTGACCACGGGCACAGCAGGTCATGTAGTAGGGCACTGGGCACATCTGCCTGCCACCAATGCAGTCACCTGTCACTCATCAGAAGATGGCTGGGTGAGCAGAAGGACAGATGCCAGGGCCAAGACAGAAGCAACTGGGGTGTTGAGTCCTGTGGGCTCTGGTGCCTCCAAACGGCTGCGGCAGTGGAGCCAGCTTGCAGGCGCCAAGACTCAAACTAATTTGAATCCTTCATCCATTCAATAAATATTTACTTGAGCACCTACTATGTGGCAGGCCCTATGTGAACTCCAGAGATACAAAGATGAACAAGACCGATGCTCTCAAGGCCCTTGCTCGCTGGTGGGCAGGCCAGGCCATAAACCCCCGTGTGGTCTGGTACAAAACATTCATTTTGCAGACATCTCTCCCATGATCATTTCAAATAAGTGTTCTGATCAGTTTTCTTTCTATTGTCCCTTTAGGTATCCCAATTATGCATAATGTTTCACCTCTTATAATTGTCTCAGCTCACAGATGTTCTGGATTTTATTTTTCACTCAGGTTTGGGAAGTTTCTAATTAGTTAGCAGGACTAAGTTCTTGGAACTAAAGAAAGTCTCTTGTCACCAGTGCACAGGGAAAGGGAGGCAGGAGAGAAAAGTTGAGACTAGGCAGACTGTCAGGCTGTCTATTCTCATGCAGAGGGAAGCCAATAAAATAAGGAAGCGGTGTGATGTAGCTTAGCTTTGCAAATGCTCCCCTGGCCAGGGAGTCCGTAGGTCCAGTTTGCTCAGTGCGGTCCTGCTTTATGCCTTTTGCCTGGTGTAATCATTTATGGTTCTTCCTTTCACTTTCCAAAGTGTCCTGGTTCAGATGACAAATCAGAGGATCCCCGCGCCCCTGGTCTCAGTGAGGAGAAGGATGGGGCGCCATCATGGAAGGCAGCAGGTCAGCTGGAAGTTCATGAAGTGAACAAACCACGATGGGGCCTGGAGAGGCTGGGACCAGTGTAGTAGGAGGGACTGATCCTCTTGGGATGTGTAATGTGGGGGAGACAGCGGGACCGCTCTGGATTGTTGTGGATGCCGAGGATAGAGAGGAGTCAGGGATTCAAGCAATCAAGTAACTTTCTCCCCATCATCCAGGCTTGTGAATTCCCCTCTAGATCGCTCTCAAATCTGGTGTTTTCCTCCCATTCCGAGTCTCTTCATCTTCACCCAAACTCTCCCCTACATTCCCATGGCGATTGGTCATCATTCCCCCGAACAGTGGACACAACTTCCAGTCCCACAGCTTATGCCTAAAACAGACCCCCCCCGAACTTAGCAAATATCCTTTAGATCAACTCCCCTCACTTCCCACATGGCGGGGTTACCCCTTGAATTCACCATCATGCAGTCAAGTAGGAAGCTCGTCTTGGTGCCTCATTCAGAACCAGGAACCAGATCCATGCAGGGCAGAGCACCCCGGCCTGGCATGAGGTTAGCTGGGGCATTTGCTGGGTGCACAGGCCCAGGAGTCAGACTCTTTACCTGAGATCTCCCCACCTCTCTGTTCTTCAGGCAGTTCACCAAGCCTTTCTGTGTTTCAGATTTCTTATCTACAAAGAAAAGGCAATACTTAATTTGACCAGGAGATTCAGGGTTAGGTAGATCCCCCATAAGTCCTTTGCTGGAAGCATTTTCAGCACATAGCTAATTAGCCATAAGGCAATTTTGCCTTAAAAGATAAAATAACTGGTTGACAGTTTGGTTTTAAATGACACAGTATTTCTATTTTTATAATGTATAAATCTTAGTCCTCATAATGGTGGATCAAGTGACAAATAGATAGGGGGGATCTTTAAACTGTGGGTGATAGCAAGTATTTATATAGGCTTGATAGAAAATACAGTGATAAACTTGCTGGAAGTGTGAAATAAGAAAGTGTAAAACTGATTGCATCCTATACTAGGAAAGGATTCGGTTTGTAAACCCTCCTGTGACTAGTCATTCCTCCACCCATGAAATCAGAACATTTACCAAGCTGTTGCAAGCACAAAAGAGGTAGCTAGAAATTCACAAGTCTTCGAGAGCATCAATCATTAAAGAACTCACGTCCAACATTAGAAACTGAATTCTTAATGACAAACTCTTATTTTGTGATTATTTTTTCTTCTTTTACTGCAAAATTGCCTTATGGTCAATTAGCTTTATGGTGGAAATGCTTGTGGCAAATAGCTTAAGATAAAACTGTGGGGCCTGCTGACCGGGGGTGCTGGGAAGGTCACATGAGATCACGTGTGCTTAAACAGGTGTGGTTTGTAGGACGTGTGCCAGAAATATCATTTTCGGTCAAGGGGCCCGTGGAGCTGGACGCCATAGAGGACATGTTGAATGGACTTTCATTATTTTATTAAGTGTTATTTATTGACAACTCTCTAATGAAAGGTTTGTGGGGGAACAGTCACTGCTCTTGAGGATCTGAAAGCAGGTCCTCTGAAGAGCAATTTACCAAGAAACTTTAAAGCTTTATTCCCCAATCATAATAGAAATTCACAAAAATACCAGGAAAGTTTACTTTAAAATGTTAGTCTCAGAATTATTTGTAACAGAAAAAAATTAGATTTGAGCAACTATTACATAAGGAAATGCTTAACAAAAGTTTGGCACAATATCAAGCAAAATACGGTTACCACAGCACATTTATAAAGATCGCTTAATGACTAGGGGGAGCTTTTATAAGGTTAAGTGAGAAAAGAAGGCTTCAGAAATTGTTTGTAGTTGAGCATAATTTTGTAGAAAGCATGCAAGTAAAGGAGAGGGTATACTGTAGCAAAGTGTTAATGTTGACTTATCTCCAAGTGATAATGGACAGTTTTGAATTTCCTTTTTTGACAATTTCCAAAATAAGAATGTACTATTTTTTCTAATCAGAAAGAAAAATCACACTGTTTCCAAAGACAATAGGTTGCTATTCCAGAGTGAACCCCGTGTTCCATATTTATGCAACCTCATCAGTACCTCTGACACATGTCAGTACGCGCAGGTCACTGAACACACTGATTCCCTTCTCTGGACCTCAGCAGTTTCACCTGTGAAATGGGGACCCTAGCCTGCACTTGCCTGAAGGTAGGTGCCCATATCAGGCGTTATTTGAAAGACTTTTCTAGTACCCATGCCTTCTGGTCTCTGATGAGTTCTCAGGAGCCTCCTTGGTGAAGTCTCCTCTCCAAAGAGGACAAGGCCACTTGTTTCTCTTCAAGCTCTGCTCCAGCGGCAGTAGAAGACCAGTCCAGAGTCCACCCGCAGTGCCCAGGTAAATTCAACAAGATGAGCTGAGCAGGTATGGAGTCCAATGACCTAGGTCAGATCCCATAGCCATGTCTTCGCCTAGGAAAATCAACCAATCACTTAACGTGCTGTTTGTTTGTAAAATGAGAGCCTTCACGGCAGCTACCACACGGGGGCGCTGTGAGGCTTAGTGGTGATCACCCATAGAAAGCGATGTTTTACCCTGGTATCTGGCAGTCCTCTCTTTGAAGGACTTAAAAGATTGCTAGCTACTTTTGCCATGAAGCTTTTCTTGGGCTCATCACTCCTGAGGGCAGTGAGGGGGATACAAAAGGTTAAATCACAACCCTACCTCTGGCGCGGCAGGACTGTCCCCAGGAAACAGTTAAACAGCTAAGCAGTCGGTGATTAAATGCCAAAGTGTCTGGGAGCCAGCAATGCTATTTATAATAGCAACATGCTGGAAGCAACCCAAATGCCCAGCAATCCTGGGATGACTAAGCAAACCCTGAAACGTTGTAACCTGACAGCCCTCTGCCCAGTTGCTGGGAACAGCGCAGGCAGGCCCCCTATGTCCATACATGGAAATGTGCCTCTTGAAAAAAATATTTCCAGAAGGAAATCGCAAGATGACACGTACACACTGTTGCCATGATGGGTAAATACATGTAAAACCATCCACAGGATCAAAAGGCACTTGGAGGAATGGAAGTAGGTTTAAGTTTAACGCTCATCCATCATTTTGTCCCCAAGTTGCTTAAGCACTTTTAAAATAACAGTATTTTAAAATGATAACAGAGCAACTAGAAAGCATTACAGGCTTTCAGAGAAGGGGTGATTTGGGGGTATAGGGCTGCGGAAGACTTCATAGAAAGGATGTTATTTGAGTAAATGTGGAAACAGTTGTGGATTTGAATCAAGGACCAGAGTTACTCTAATGGGACTACTTGGGTTCCCCTCCCCACCAGTTTCTGTCCACACAAAATGAGAAAAATTCAATTCGGGGTTGGTCTCCCAAGTATCTCTCGGTGCTTATCCCACAGGGTGACCACCCCGCATCTGACAGAGCCAACAAAGAGAGAAAAGACAATGGAAAATAACTGTTCACAAAGATCTACAAGCCCAATCAGTATTGCAAAGTCTTCTCTGATCTCGCTGCTCCCACACTCCTCCTACAGTCTGACTGCTCTGCAAATTGTCTCTAGCACCACAAACCCAAGTTCAGACTCTTTCTCATCCAGGCTGCTAACCCCCCTGACCCCTCTGAGGTTCCTCATCAGGAAATGGCCGTTCATCCTCGAAGTGACAGCAGCAAGACAAGTCATCCTGAGCATTTCCTTTGTTCTCATCACCCAGCCAACCTGTCACCAAGCCCCAGATAACCATTTCACTTCCTAAATATGTCTAAATCCATCCCCATTTACCACCTTGGTCCAGGCTGCCTTTATCTCTTGCTTTGAGGATTATGGTAGCTGCCTCTTTGGATCCAGTTGGATTTTTGTTCAATCTGATCCTCACACAGAAATCTGTGGCTATCTTTCCAAAATGCATATCTGATCCTAGCACTCCAAGGCTTCCCATTGCTCTTAAAATAAAAGCCAATTCTCTAACAAGCCTACAAGGCTCCTATTCAAATGCCCCTTGTTCTCTGTGCTCTGGTCACACTGGCATCTTTAATTCCTCCAGGTCCCTGTGGCCCTTTTAAATAGGCCTTGGCACACACACAGTTTCTTCCATCCGGAGTGATCAAACGCCACAACCATCACCCCTTCATCTAGCTCACTCCCTGCTGGGCCTTCGGATCTCTGCTCAAGGGTGATTTCACTGAAAATGTCCTTAGACTGCTCAGCCTAAATGTTCCTTTATAACAAATTCCCTTTTAACCTTATTCTTTCTTTTCCTCAGAACATGCATCTCAGTTTGCAAATGGGTCTTATTAATCTGGTTCATTTTTTTCTCATGATTGCATCCCAGCACCTTAAAACAGTATCTAACTAACTAGTTCTTAATAATTGGATTGAATGGGCCTCCCTGGTGGCAGCAGTTAAGCGCTGCGCTGTGGAGCTGTCGGCAGCAGCGATGCGAGTTCGACACCCAGCCAGGGAGAATCCTGGTGCGGCAGACCTCTCCTGCCTCACCCGCTGCTCCCCTCAGCAGTGTATTTCTGACCTGCCTGTTCTGCTCTCCGCTCTGTCTCTGGTGAACCCTCTCGCCGCCCCACGCCTCTGGCCTGTACCCCAGCTTGTATGTAAAAATAAATTTAAAAATCTTAAAAAAAATAATTGGATTGAATGAATGAATGATGAATGAATGAACAAATGATTGAGTTAAAACATTAGAACCTTGCCTCATCCTTTGATTATCCAAGATTTATGACACCGCAAAATAGGTCAAGGGCACCAGTTCCACATATCCACAAGGCTAAGGTCTTATCAGAGGGGCAAGGTCTTGTAAAGCAATAGGAATAACAAGCAAGAGAGTCATCATCAAACGTGGGTTATTCAAAGTCACTCTCTGGCATCTAGAGGAGAGGTCACAGATTAAAAGAGGAGTCTGTCCAAAGTTTTCGAGAATCAGTCCAATTCTGTTTGGAGAGTAAACCTCTAATTTCAGAATGGCTCCTGTAGTAGCTATAGCAATTTTGGTTATCACCAGCCAAGAAAGCATTCTACACTTTTAGTCTTAAAAGTGCTTCAATGTTGGATTAGTCTTATGCAACAAAACTGTTTCTTGCTCTAATGCCAGTAGCACCTCTGTTGAGAAACAGGTGGGTAGCATAAAATAATTATATAACCCCAAAATAAGTCCCATGGTCCCAAGGAATTGTTCATTCAATACCACAAAAAGAGGCAATAGCTATTTGGTAAGGTACAGAGAACAAAGCAGGGGCACCAATGGCTGCCCCCTCCTGGGTTTACAAGTCTTGGTACCAAAGCAAGACCGGCATGGTCTAGACTAAGGCTGGCACCAGGCATTTGCACACACAAGGATGGATAGTGACTGGCAAAAGAGATGGCACTAATTTGTGGTCCTAAATGAGGATGACCTCACCCTTCCTGCCATGGCTTCTATCTGGGGGAAACTTGGAGACATAAGTCTGGGTCTCATGGACGTACCGACAGGATGGAGGTAGATCACCAAGGACATGCTGCTCTTTTATTTGTTCTTCAGGTACAAGATCCACTCTGAACATGAGGACATAGGACTGTCTTCACTGCCCTATCTTGCGTGGACAGACAATTTAAGTAAATCTATCAGGCTCCTAAGCTATATTATCGGCTAAATTGATGATTTCTCTCTAACTTACAGTGAATTCAAACCAAAACACATCCAGTACACTTCCAATATCTTCTTTCCAAGGAGAGAAAGTCATGTCATACTCTTAAGAAAATTTTCTGTGCTCAACTGACCCTGGCTTCCTTTTCCCTGCTTCTCCTCCAGACCATCTGATCATAACTAGAACTGCTGAGAAGTCCCCTAACAGGTGCTCTCCCGACTAGTAGAACCTTCTGGAATAGTATGGTTTAATAGAATACAGCATTACGTAAGATATAAGTTCTTTTAGTCTGTATGAGCATTTTGCTCACTTAACTGGCTAATGTTCAACAATCACATGGCCTCTTTTTCTTTGATAACACACATAACTCCTGTTTACTATAGAATATTCAGAAAAGTACGAGGAGGAAAAATTGAAAAGTCACTCACTATCTCACCATACAGAAATAATCATTGATCATGTGCTCGTGATTCTTCTCTTCCAAAGATATATATATCATTCTTTATATTAAATGGAGACCATACATCCTTTTCTAAAGTGGCTCTTTGCCTGGAGTGATAGAGCTACAACACACTTCCAAACTCAATTTGCATGGCTGTCTGGCATTACATTGCATGGCTCTCCTACTGCTTACTTAACCAATCAGCCCCTTGTACTGGACATTTGTAAGCACAAGAGACGCTGAGCTCAGCACCTCTCCACTCGCTCTTTTCTTTAGGATAACTTCCTGGCAGGGTCAAAGGACATAGGCTTTATTTTGCCAAATGCTCTTTTCTTTGTGTCATGCCAGTGGACCCTTCATGAGCGGAGTGTCTGTGTCCATTTCCCCAGACACTTGCCATCAGTGAGAAATGGTTTCTTCTCAGTCTTTAATTGTAAATGCAATGGACCACGCTCCATACAGTGAAATTCATCTTCAGAATTCGTCAGCATCCTGGGGAGCCTACAGACCCACAAAAGACAGCACTTCTGAAATGACTGAGGAAACAAAGGGCATATTGAAATGCAAACTGAATACTGAAATAAGTTTTGCAGACTAAATAACAGAACCACACTATTCTGCTCAGATCTTTGGATAAAAAGCTCTAACACGGCCTTGCCCGTACAGTTAAAATAACCAGTTAGTTGGAGGCAATATCCCCTTCACTTGTCACTCTTCCTACCCAGTTTCTCGTGCATAGAACTTATATTCTAGAGGTCCTGTGTTCACACATTACTCCGGGCTTTAATCTCTCAGCTCCTGGTTCCCCTTTAAGGTCCTTGCAGCTTTGCATGGCTTCTCTGGGTGGGGAGGAAGGAGAGGGGACAGCTAATCCTTCCGGGGAAGTGGTATTGAGATTCTGTCATCCATCAAGGTGAAGGGTGGGCCTGAGCATATCTGCCCCCTCCCAACACTGACGCAGGCCCAGGGAAAGTCACGGCATCTGGATGCAGGAAAATATCGGTGAGTCATCTCCCTCTGGAAGACCAGTCCGTCTCCTGAGGTGAAGGTGCCTCATTTGAAATTCACCAAAAATCCTCAAGGTCTCAAATGGTTCCTTCCATCTGTAAGGTTGTATAAGAGTTATCACATTTGGCTATTCACATTTGATCACAGCAAGTTCCAATTCTGGAATTTAATCATCATATTGAACAACTAATTTCTAAATTGGGCTCATGATCATGACTGTTTTATAGGAATATTAATTGTTTCAAGTTTGCAGCCAGAAAATCCATGACAGCCTAGATTTTATGGCTTGTTCTAGGTAATGGTGACACTTTACTGAGAAATGCATCTGCTTCCAACTCCATAAATTGGATGTTGTTTATAATAATGTAGCTAGAGCACTAACACTCTATCATAAGAGCTACTGTCCCTGTGGAAAATCATTTTTCAGTGTATGCTTGATAAATTGCACCTCATTCACAGACAGAAGAGAAATTGATGTGGCCCATTTTATTTACGGGTAATGGGCAATATGTTATCTTCTCATGAGACTGTTGTTTTCCTACCAGGAGGATTATGTTGCCTCAGGTGTGTGGCTCAGAGAATCTTGTTAATGTCATTAGTCTTTAAAGGCTTGAATGCTAAGGACATAGGTATGACCCTTATAACAAATGCTTCTCACCAGAGAATCTTGGGAAGAGATTTTCAGATACGAATTTAATCTCTTACCTCCCAAATGGAGAAATAAAAAGGAAATGATGAATGTCAATGAGTAACTTTGTTCCCCAAAGTTGGCCAAGCCATGCTGGGCAAGCTTCTGTGATTTCATCCGCCCTGAAATACAGAATGACATTGGTTAACTGTGGCTCATTAGGTAGTGTGCGACTGAAGCGGGGCCTTCCATCATCACGGGCATGTATCGGCAAAGGGACTTGCCAACCTCTCTCCGCAGATCAAAGCCCTCAGCAGAGAGAAGCCACCGCACTGTGTTGCACGCCGGTAGACTTGCATCCATCACCTGGGCCCTCCGTGCTGCCGCTTCTGCTGGGGGAAGTGACCCTGGGTGCTGGGGGCCGATGCTGCTTGCCAGCTGCGAGCGCGTGCACAGCGCTGTGTCAACATGCACAGGTGCCAGGTGTCCTCTGAGCCCAGCCATCAGGCCAGGCCTGGGTTATGAGTTGTCCTTACACACAAGATCTCAGCCTCCTCTGGGGCCAGAGACTCCTCCTGGTTTCTTGTGCTTTCCAAGTTTCCAGTGATTTGGTTTGTGGGCCCCACAATAGCCTGAAGTTTTTCAGCCTCTCCCAGCTCACCAGAATAGTTCACAGTGAATCCATCTGACACTCAGAGTGTCAGCTGCATGCCCAACACCATGCTGTTGGAGGAGGTGGCACAGAGGGCTACACAGAGCGGAACAAAATCACGCTGGGACAGCATGTGAACTTGTCGAGCACTTTTACAAACACCGTTCTGAGGCAATGTGAGCAGTGTGATTCAAGTGTAGCTGAGAAGTCCAGTTCTGCTAGGCACGTGTGCCCTGGGTGGCTCCCAAAATGATCTTTTTTTAAAACTTTTTTTTAAAGATTTTGTTTATTTATGCATACAGGCTGGCGTGCAAGCCAGACGTGTGCGGGGTGGTGAGAGGATTCACTAGCGACAGAGTGGGGAGCAGAACAGGAAGATTGACTGAAGTACACTGCTGAGGGGAGCAGCGGGTGAGGCAGGAGAGATCTGCTGAGCCATGTGGGAAGCTCCCTGGCCGGGCATCGAACTTGTGCTGCAGTGGCTCTGGACAGCTTCACAGTGCTGCGACTTAACCTGCCAAGCCACAAGGGAGGCCCTCCCAAAGTGGTCTTATCCTCTGCGTTCTGGTCTGGAAAGTACGACCACACCAGTGCCTGCACTTGGGCTTCCTCAGGGATCAAATGAGATCATCTTTATTAAGTGTCCATTTGATGTTGGCCATTAGCACAGCATATCCCTGCTTCACAGAAAGAAATGCTGTCGGAAGGCTGCAGAGAGCAGAATATATATAGTATTGACAGTTTTCATCTACTTTCACACATATCAACACAGTTGATTTTTTTCACAACTTTTCTCTTTTGCATTGAGGAGCCTGAAGGTACATTGGGTTTCTCACTATTTGCCACTAGTGGTGTTTGGGTCTGGGTCACCTTTGTTGTGGGGGGCAGCCCTGCATCAGAAGGGTGTGAGCAGCATCTCCGATCTTTATCCAACAGAGACCACGAACACCATCCCTGTTGTGAAAGCAAAAGTGTCTCCACACATTGCCAAGAGCCCCCCATTTGAGCTCCACAGAGGTGGGTAATTTATCAGAGGGTGAGGGAACAGCAGGATTGAAGGGACCCACACCTGCAGATGACCAGTCCCCGAGCTCCTAACCTCAAAGAGTGTATGACAGCTGCAGAAACTAAAATACCAGCAAGTTCTGTTCGATACTCAGATTCTATAGTTCAGGAAAGTGGGCACATGTGATAAGGTTCTGATTAAACAAGAGCAGATGAAGGAGACAGGATGTGGCCTGGGTGCTGTGGGCTGAAGGGAAGACCATGTGGGGCGTGGCCACTGAGGGAACAAGGAGCAAAGGCCAAGAGGAGGACTGCGTGGGACACAGCTCCACAAGAGGAGGGAGAAAGGAAGCCCGAGAGAACAGGCCTTAGCAGTGTTCGGAGTATGGACTTGAAGCTGCAAGAAGTCAGCCCTCAAGGGCAAGGCAGATGGGTGCCTGAGCGAGCAGGGCCGGAGAGTGTGCAGCAGGCTGGTTTGAGGCGATCCTGCTGGAACAGCATCTCCCATGACCTAAAGGGGGGCTTTCCCTGGGCACCACCTGTAATTCTGCCAACTAGCACGACATAACTGGCCACAAATTAGCCAGGCCATGAGAGAAAGGTGCCCTGTACATCCACCTCACTAAGGACTAGGCGGGCAGAGGGGCACCGACACACTCAGCAATTCTGAGCCTCTTTCTGCTCGGAGGTTCTGGCTAATGGCTTTCCTGTAAGACAGATCAGTCACCACAGAAGCCATTGTGCTTTCCCCCAGCTTTCCAAAGACAATAGGCAAAAGGGCCTTTGATAGACTTTCCTGATCCTGAGGGGGAGGTTACAGAGGTGTTTGCTCTAACTGCCATCTGGGGAGTCAGGATTTCCTGAGGCCAGTGGCAAATGCTGGGGGCTCTTGCACTCCTACTCCTCAGGAAATCCTCCCAAGAGACAACCAAAAAAAATAAATAAATAAAAAGCAGGTCACTGGTCTATTTTTATTCTGACTTGCTTACATGTCTTCACCACTGCCTACCTGTGAGAATCTCAGTGTGATGTGTGTTCGGAAAGAGGATTTTAGAATGCCCAGAATGTAAATTCTGGTGGATTGTGAAAAGAGGCCAGACAGTGGTAGCCGGTGGTCTGTGCGTGAGGTACCAGCTTGGACAGCCGTGGGGAGAAACTGGTGACTGACCCAGCGGGCTTTAAGATAACAGGCCTTTTCTATTTTTCATCTCAGTAGATCAGATCTTTCTCCCACATAGCTGCAAACTACTCGCTGAGTCACTCAGAGTCTTATTTATTCAGCAACATTTATAGTTGCTGTGCGCCTGGCTGCACTTTCAACGTGGGCTCCTAGGAAGAGCTCTGAAAGAAGAAACACACACAGAAAATCGACCTACAGTGGCAAGGCTCACCAGGCATCTTGGGGTACCCTATTCCCTGCAGGGCGAGAATACATCTCAATTGTGTCCACACAACACGGGCAACAACAGTGTTGGGGGGCGTCAGCCTAGGAAACAGGTGTTACCAAGTGTGGACAGATTCTGTCATAATTTTCCATCATCAATTAAAGTGCCGAGAGAAGTAGAGGTCAACTTTCTGAGTTTGCTCCTCTGGTGGGCTCACCTCCCCAGGCCTCCCGCTGTTGCCATGCAGGCCAGCTGCCGGCAGAGGGCGCCGCAGGCCCATCCAGGGAGCGGGTGCCGCGGGTACCGCCAGCCCATCACTGGATGAAGTGTATCAGAAAGCTGTTTGGCTCAGTCCCCACTGGCGGAACTGACGGAGCCTTACGTCCTCGATGAAGTCATATACAATGGAAAGTGCTTGGCAATTAACAGACATCACAAAAGCAGAGGAAGGAAACTGCGGGCCAGGAGGGGGTGGGGTGGCGACCAGGAAGCCCTGCTTTCCTCAGCGCCAGCGTCAGGCAGTGCCAGGGCTCGCGGGTGATGCCGGCCTTTGGAAGTCCCCACCTGGGTGTTGTCTTTGTATGGGGCTGCCCACTGGGCGTTCTGAGGATGCACTTGTACACTGAGGAGGGGGGTGGAGGGCCTCAGGAGCAGTTGGCAGGCGGGCTGGAGTCCTCCCTTTGACCTGGCTGTTGCCTGCCGGGCTGTGTTGAGGATGTCAGGAGCTGGAGCCATTTGGCACACAGAAGGGGGCCATGAAGGCTGAGAGCGCCTTCTCCAGGGAGCAGAGTCGCTCAAAGATGACGTGACAGCTTAAGATAATTGAATGTGACCGCAGTGGCCATTAGCTGGTGGGCAACCTGTGGCTTCCACTGCCCTTGGGTCTAGGGATGGTCTCCAGGGGATCAGCAGGACAAGAAAATGCTGTTATGGAACCCATATAGGGAGGCGCCTGACCATCCATTTACCACACAATAAGGCAGCCTCTTATTGCTCCCAACTCGACTCAGAGAGACCTACCCCTGTGCCTGCAGACTGGTTGGACACCTGCCAGGAGGACCTGCTGGAAAAGCAGGTGCTTGAACACAGATTTTTGTTTCCTCCACCCAGACACTTCTCCCCGGGGACCTGCACCTCCTCAGATGTGCAGGGGAGTGTGGGCAGGGCTGTTAGGGCTCCAAAAAGGGTGGGGTGCCCACTACAGGCCACGCCCCACCCTGCCCCTGCAGGCCGGGCAGACACGAGACCTGGCCCCTGTGCTCACAACCTTCCCCAGGCCGGAATTCCAGCCACTGTGGAGCACAAAACAGCAGCTGCGCCCACCCCCCCAACCTCGCAGGCTGGCTCTCCAGTCACTGCCGGTGGGGCCTTTTCTGCCGAAGTCACATTATACAGATGACAATGGTTCATTCACCAGTCGTAAAAATGAGCCATGACCCGAGAATCAGAATTGGGCTGGTGAGCGGCACGCAGGCTTTTCCGCTGCCCTTGATGAGGGTCGGGATTCAGGTGCATTTCCTTTGTTGGCATTGGGGTGTTGAGGGTTGGCTGCCCTTCTGCCGTCTGGACATCCCCTCCCCCTCCTTAGGGAGGGAACATGCCGACACCCCAAGTCTCGCCCAGCCACCTCATCGGGCTTCCTGCTTCTCATGTCCAAGTCTGCTTGAGTTGCTATTGATATTTTCCCACCTGCGTCTCCACCTCTTTATATATCACCCTGGTCTTTTAAATAAAGCCAGGCTGTCTTTGAGGTACGTGTGAGTAAAGAGTCAGGATGAAGGGAAGGAGTACTCACTCTCCTCGAGTCTGTTTCTTATTGACTTTTTCAAGACCTCTTTCCCATTTGCTCCTGGCTGCACAGGGCGTGCTGGCATGGGCAAGAGGTGAAATACAGCGGCGGTCTTTTTCTCCTTTCCTTCCTTCCGCTTCTCAGTACCCCGGGCATCTGTCCTAGAGGAAGATGTCTGTCTATAAACTCCCAATATTGGGCGCTTCCTGGGGGAATTTGGACTTCATAGGCGACCGGGAAGCCCAGCTCCAACAAACGGTAGCATTTCAGGAACGGAGAGCAGCAAGGAGGTTTCCTGGGTCCTTTACACCACGGTGTTTGGAACAGCACCTGGAGGCCTCTGTTCTGGACCCACTGGCAGTGCCAGCCCTGCCCTCCTTCCTTCAGTTCTCCCTTCAGTCCCTCCCTGTTAGTGGTGCAGACACAGCTGCTTGCCTCCTTGCTAGTCCGGCTAGAAGATGGGCACTCACCTCAGTCACAGTCTCCGCATTTCCTTCCTTCACGCACACACTGGATACAGAAACCCCAGCACCCCAGGTAACATTAAAGGGCTCCTGCGTTGGGAGAGAATGTCCCCTCTACCTTCCACTCTACAAGACCAGTATTAAGGCCCCTGCTGTATCTCTCAGATGCTGGGTCCCTTGCCCAAAATCCTCTGGGCCTTGGAAGGAAGTTTGGAGGGTCTTTGGGCAATTCCACTTCACCATGCTGAAGCAGAGGCCTCTGATTGGAGAGTTGGGATGGCTAACAAAGCGATAGCAGAGATAGTGGTGGGCAGAATGTGTGCTAGATACACTCAAACATTTGCACTCATGGCCTGGGGGAGATCTCTGGAGGCACATTTCTGCAGGAGCACAGAGTGGGCAGTGGGACTAGCACTGATTGGGTCCTAAACGGTGGCCAGCCCTGGACTAGGACGTCTCACACATGAGCTCTCACTCCCTGCCCGAGGCCCCAGGAGCTAGGATGCTGTAGCTGTTTAGCAGAGGTGGAAACAAAGTTAGTCAGGGTGGGAATTTGCCTTCCATCTGCTGTAGTTTAGTTTCCTTTTATAGTCTCACTTCCAGCAGGCTCCTGTGGGTGCACTCTGTGTAGCTCTCTGAGGGAGGCTGGAGGGAGACATGAAGCCAATCCTGAAAGGACCTAAGTGTCTGCCTGCTGTTTTCTGGCTCTTCTGATGCCTTGCCCTACCCCCCCACCCCCCCACCCCACCCCCACCCCCCACCCCGTGTGCACCCAGACTTGTCCTTGCCAGGTCCCGCTGTGGGGAGGAGTATAGCTTTCTTGGGGTCTCTTCAAGTCCCTCCGGAGAGAATGGATTTCATGTCTCCAGGCCACATTACTTAATAGGATCAAGGGGTGGGGGGAGGGTCAGTGTCATTTTGGGTTTTGTTTTCCCAAACCTAGAAGCAAACATGTGCAGGAACATGGAGACCTCAGCATACCTGCCAGGAACAATAAACAAATGAGCCATCCTAGTCCTAGTTGTGTCTCCCCCTCTGCACTCCTACATTCACTGCATGAAGTCAATGGAGACGCAGTTTTCTGCTACCCATGTTGGCCTCTTTGCCCACACATGCTCCCAGCTTCCTTAAAAGTCAGAAAGGAAAAGTAAAAAAAAAAAAAAAAACGTGCAAAAATTAGAGCTTTGGGTTCAGGAAATCCCAAGTCCTAGCACTAATGGGTTAATACGGGGCCCACTGATCAGTTCCAGCTGTTCCAGTGTGTGCTGCACGCTACGTGTTCCACATTCCTGCTGGAGGCCGTGTAATCAGTGCTGGAATGGACAAAAGGGATAATATCTTGAGCTGTTTAATTTTTATTCCTGCTTCCCAGTGGGCCTATGCTAAAATTTCACCAACTTTCCTCAGCTTGGATGGGCTAGTGTAAAGTTACTTTCCAAAGAAACCAGAAGAACATTCCGTGTGAAGAAGGTGTGGGGCAGAGGGCCCATATTTAAGAGAGAACTAGTTTCCACTTGGGCTGGGCCTACTCACCCCAGGCCTGCGTGGAATGAATCCCAGCTGTGCAGCTTCTGGCTGCCTCCTGCCCACTCTGGGGGTTAGACTCCTCCCCTCCTTTATGGGGCATCTGGGAAACAGGCTGGAGAACAGGTGGGTCACAGCCAGATGCAGACTGTGCACCAAGAGGGCCTAGCCAAGTCCAGTCTGCCTGGTGTGGCTCAGCATCGCCTCAGCCTACTGTGGAGAAAGCCATCCCTAAAGCCGTTCCTAGGGAGGAAGCCACCACGGAGCCACTAGAAAGGGCTGTGAACAGTCTGGGCTTTAAGATCTTGATCACGCCATTCACTTCTCCAGAACTCGCTCCAAGCCCCTGAAAACTCCTAAGGCGGGACGATGTGATTCCACTCCTGGACAGGCCTTTCAGTGCTCACTCTGTGCCCCGTGCCTCAGTGTCCTCACAGATTAGAGACGTTGAAGTGAATGACCTCAAAGGTCCCTTTTAGTTGCCTTTTTTAAAGACTCTCCAAATTTGGCTGTGATCGTTGCCTCGTATGCAGCTTTCCACAGAGATGAACTGACACATAATAACTCTGCTTAGCTAGTACTTGGCTCACTGGTGTCCTCAGAAATGAAGGAGTCAGAGACCAACGAATAAACTACAACGAACACTATTTGGAATGATAATACATAGGTAAACAAATGTGTGATCAGAACTGAGGGAATTTTGTTTGGACAATTTCTAAGCAATTTCTTATAAATAATCACTCAGTAAAGAAGCAACAGAATGCTTAAGTCCCCCATTCAGCTCTAAAAATTTCTAAGCAATGCCCTGCAAATAATCTCTAATTTAAATACAAACTTGAATCTCTTGGAGGGCTCAATCAGGCACGAGGAGGCCACAGCTTCCCATGAAAGAGTTTCCACCTGAATCCTCGGGCCCAGGACATTCCTGAATCCAATTCACTGAAGGCAATGAGCACGAAGAAACCCATGATCCCAAGTTAGCAAGCATGGGTCCAAGAAACCAAATCCACTCCTCACCCTGTCACTATTGAAACGGTGATGGGTCTGAGGATTTGGAGGAGGTGGATGGCTTCTCGGGCATTTAAGAGAGGTTCAAGTGTCCTAGTGAGGGTCTGAAAAGCCATACAATTTTTTGATGGCTAATCTTAGCTATACATTGAAGATTTTAAAATTCCAGGAAAGAATTTCTTGAGCATTGCTCTGTGACACAACTTACTATTAAAATCATTTTTTCTTTCATTTATTCAAAACATTCATCAAACACTTGTCACTCATCTGGCAATGTTCTAGCCAATTGCATCACTAACGAACAAGGCAGATAAAGCTCCTGCTGTCACCTTGCAGGGAAGACAAGGCTAACTGGGACTCGGGGGGCAATGGGGAAGAACCCAGATTGTCTTATGGTTGCAGGCAGAGCAACCCATTGCTCAGAGCTGGGATTCAGAACCACACCGAGAAAACAGCTGGCCGAGTTATCCCTGAAGTCACCAGACAGACATGCTCACTGAGGGCAGGGCTTGGGGCCTGGACTGGGTTCAGCACTTGAGGGATTCAAATATTAGAAGGTGAGGTAGACGCCTATAATGGAACTGCACCGCTGGAGAAGAAGACAGGGTCAAATCACTGACTTAGGATCTCAAGACATGGACTGAAATGCCAGGGCTTAATTCTTGAGGGAGTGAGGCACAGGTGGCAGGTGACGACAGGTGAAAGACAGCATGGCACTGGCAGTTGTATGACTCCAGGATGGCAAAGGGCAAGACCTGTGATGGTAAGTCAGCATGGACTCCACAGGGTGGCTGTGCCACCCAATCCCCTTATCTCTGGGATTTCCAGAGTCTGGGTCTCAACGCTTCCTGTTGATCTTGTGAGTTAGCTCCGGCCTTTCCATGAAATCCCTCTTCTGTGGAAACTCACCAGACTCAGTCTCTGTGCTTGAAATCCAGACCCCTAACTGGCACAAAATTGGATAGTCCATTAAATGCTACAAACATTTAAAAAGATTTAAGGGTATGTAGCAAGTGTCTCTCAGCATGGAGTTGAGTAATAAATATGTGATACCACTTGCAGTAGCCTTTATGGTCACAACTATCTTCCTAGCTGGGCTTTAATCAGGTCAAAGTTCTGTTGACACCTCCCAGAGCCCAAGTTTTAGTATACCCCATATTGGACACATAGCTAACCATAACTCCCTTCAAGTGCCATATACTCCAGTGAATGAAAAATATTTATACATATGAGACTGGAGAGCGCAATCAGTCATCACATAACCCAGCATGAGTCACAGGAGGGCATGTCTCCTTTTCAGACTCCAGAGTATGGTACTCAGGAACTCTTTTTTTATGCCTCCATTTCAGGACTGGTTATATATTTACTTTTATGTAGAAGTGATCTCATGTGTGCCAACACTTAGGTTGTCAGGTCTGGAAAGAACTGGAACTCATTTAGTCAGAAAATAATTCACTCCATCGAGCTGTATTTTATATATTTTATAGAAAACTCAAATGCTTTCTAGAAGAAGGTGAGTGTAAATAAAAGCAAAACAAAACAAAACAAAGAGTAAGCCATCCAGTGTGTGTTTATTATCCACTTTCCCAGAGCAGAAGACTTTGTCAAGCATGATGAGACTGGGGAATTGGCAGGGAGTGGGTGGGGATCAGGACATAGTCTCATAGGAGATATGACACAGACCCCAAATAATGTGAGGTCCCTGTGGAAAATGAGCCATGGGTAGCAGTGACAAGAAAGGTAGGACTTCAGAAGATAAGAGAACTGGGGTGTTCAAGATGATGTCATCTTGATATTGAGATGAGCCACATAAGGGATGATTTAAAGTTCTTCTCACTGCCTAAGGGAGCCATGCCCATGCTGAATGGCCCTGAGTGACCCCAACTTCTCCCCCATCAGTATGTGCAATGTAGGTGGAAGTGCTTTCTTCGGTCACCTACAGACTTCCAAGATCCATCTGAGGCCAATGCAACTGCATTAACATAAAAAAGTGACAGGAATTTGGAAGAGATGGGAAGTGTTCAAACCCGAGGAGGGCACACAAAGCCCAGAATCTGTAGTTTTTTGAGGTTTCAATTGTCCTCACATCATAAGGGCTCGCATCCCTCCCAAGGCCCAAGCAGTCCCAAGAGCTGTGGAGAAGAAAGTGAACTCAAGTCCCCGCGTCCTTCTGAGCGTCAGGCAGGCGGGCAGATCCAGGACATACTGGCAATCAGCTGACGAGGGCTCAAGGGAGGATAGAGGTATGGTTTTCACCCTGATCAAACCAACTCCAGTCAAAATTTCTCCCTTGTATTTAAGAGACTCCCTACCTAAGAGAGCATGAACACCCACCCAGGCCTGGGGACACTTACCTGGGGCAGAATTCTCACTGTGAGGACTTTAAATCCCCTAAAGTAAAATTACAATCTAAGCCTTCAAAGCTTAAGATGGTGGCTTTTGGTTATATGGGCTGTTGTTATATTAAGACATTTACCAAAAAAGTGCTTTTTTCCCTTCTTTTGTAATTAGAGGTAAGAAGGACAATTTCATTCTCGTTTTCATGGGGCCATCCTTCCACACTATCAGAAAGCTTTCCTTGTGCCTCCTGCCAACACAAACCAAATCTGGTTTGGTTTATTTTGCTGGCTGCCCAGGGAAGGCCTCCCACTCACTACCAGCATCCTGGGGCGCCCATGTGCACACAAACACCTCGGGGAAAAAAATGACTGTGGATAAGTGGTTTTCAGCTCTGCTCTCAAATCTTTTCAGATTCAGAGATCCCCAGCAAAGGGACTTTTCCCAAAGTTCCAAAAGTCCAAGAGGTTTTATTTTGTTTTTTAACAATTACTAAAGAAAAATAAATCAACCTGAGTAAAAGCAGAAATCCCTATTCCCTGAACACACATGCAAACCAAACCAAAGCAAACCAAACATGCACTTCCCAAGGTATGATATACCCCGCACAGGGCTGCAAAATGTCCAGATTTGGGGTAATTGACCTGGTGGACATTATCCTCCACTTAGTTCAATCCTCCATGCCTGTTCCTCATTGAATAAATTTACTCATGAATTAAGGTCTTGAAATTAAAATATATAGGTCCCAAAGGGCAACTTTCAAGTTACCTCGTCAGAATTACACAACTACTGGTTTTCAACAGTCAAACCAAGGCTGCCTAAACCATTCCTGGGTTATTAGTGTGGCTCAGGCTGTAAAGGGAGGGGTCCACCCGGGATGCCCTTAACAGGTAACTTAACTCCCCTGATTGTTGTTAACAATCATTACTTATAGTCCGGGGACAACATGGGAAAAGGACTCACTCAGAAACTCTCAAATACATCATTAATAGCCTCTTGCTGTAAAAATCCATGGCATGTATGAAGTTTGAGGTTTCCCTAATTTTCCAGCAATGAATTTCCCTTCCAAATCTCACCTGAAAAATCACTTCTCACGGAAGTATCCAGCAATACAAAAACAGTTTTACAAAATATATGATGTGCCATTGGAGAAATCTAATACATGCTGAGGATACCTGGGTACTGAGTAACAGATCTGAGTGGAGGGCTGAATGTGAGGTTCACAAACCTATGACTTAGTGGAGAGACGGGAGTATCCCCAGTGATCAAGTCACTAACGTTACTCCCAGGCTTAGAGCAGCCAAGGGGGAACCCTGTCCTCAGGTCAGTTCAGAGATGGACGGATGGGGCAGGTTTGGGGGGGGGATGTGCAGTGCCAGTAGCCCACCTTGACTCATGCTCTGAAGCTGCCTTCCAGAGGGGGGCTGAGCCAGAGGAGCAGGACCACAGCAAGAGGGCTGCTTCCTGAAACCTTCCAGTGTATGTGATGACAGAGGCAGCTTGCCCTCAACTCTAAAAACTCGTGCCACATAGTCAGAGCACTTAAATGACATTTGAGGAAACTTAGCATTCAAGCACTGAGTATTTCCAAGTCATATTTTCCCCTAACATGATGGAGCATTGGATGGAAAGGGAGACAGAGGAAAACTGTCTGAACTGAACTACAAAGAAAGCTAAGAATTTGATGGAGTCACAATGTCTTCCAAACTTTTAAACAGACCAGCTGAGTAAGAGGACAGCTCAAGATGAGATCAAATTTTTAAGTGAGGCTGCAATCTTGTCAGTTGCATCAACATGGATGGATATTGAAGATGTTGCGCTAAGTGAAGTCAGTCAGATGGAGAAAGAAAAACGCTGTATGATCTCACTTATGTGTTGAAACAAATGAACAAGCAAAACAAGACAAAAACCTCAGGTAGAGGGAATGGATTGGGGATTGGTTACCAGAGGGGAAGGGAGCTGGGGGAGGTGCAGTGGGGAGCTGAGTGAGGGGGGTGAACTGGGTAAAGGGGGTCAATTGTGTGGTTACAGATAGAATCTAGACTTTATGTGGTGATGACAAAGTAGCCTATACAGATATTGTATTATAATGCGGCACACCCAAAACTTATGTAATGGTATATACCAATGTTACTGCAAGAAAAAATGTTTTTAAATTACTACCCAGGACGTCCCTGGTGGTGCAGCTGTTAAGCGCTGAGCTGTGGAGCTGTTGGCAGCAGTGACGCGAGTTCGACGCCCGGCTGAGGAGATTCCCACATGGCATGGCAGACCTCCTCTGCCTCCACCGCTGCTCCCCTCAGCAGCGTATTTCCGACCATCTGCCTGTTCTGCTCCCCACTCTGTCTGTGGTGAATCCTCTCACGACCCCATACCTCTGGCTTGTACCCCAGCTTGTATGCATAAACAAGTAAGTCTTTAAAAATAAAAGTACTACCCAAACTTGTGTAAGCAGAAAATAAATTTATTGAATGTTTTTTTTAATGCTAGATTTATTGAAGGCTGAACCGAAAAACTTAAGAAAGACTCGGTTTGTAAATGATCTAACTTTAATACATCAAATATTCCTTTAAAAATATAGTTCCGGCTGAGCTGTATAAGGCCCTATGACACTGTCATACTCACTAGGAAGTGCTGGGGGTGGCAAGGAATACCCACCCCAACCCCAAGTCAAATCAATTCAAGAGGCCTGAGAAGGAAAGCTATTCTTGGAGTTCCCATTCAAAGAGCCCCAAATGAACCCAGACTCTGAGCTCCCCAGAAAGGGCTTAGCTGGAGCCCAGGGCCTAACTGGAAGCAGAGGATGCGCCAAGTTCATGGCCCCCAGGGAGGAGGAGGGGCTCTCAGTAAAGCTCTGTCTGCCCCTGCGGTAACTGGCGCCCTTCATCTTCCTGTCCCAGCCCTGGAACTGATTAGCAGGACATGAGTAATTTACCCATTAGACCACCTCAGAAGCAGGTGGGGTGGAGAAAGCAGTGGGCAGAGATAAATAAAAGGCTCCATTTTCACTCTGTGAAGGCTGCACTTAGGCGAAATGACCGGGTTTTCTTACCCTTCTTTGAAATGAAACCTGGGAGGACCGAACTTCAGCCTTTTTGTTGGCAAAGGAAAGGCTTGTGGCTGCTTTTGTGCTCCCATCCCTACAATTAGGGCAGAGGCCACGTTGCTTCCTGAAACCTGACCTACAGTCGAGCCCGTAGTTCTAGGCAGCCGCTCTCACCTGCCCACGTGGCTGGAGCAACTGCGCAGCCCACCAAGGCGTGCTGTGAGCGCAGGCACAGACATGTCCACTGGCCGGACACTGGCCCATCCCCACGTCGAGTGGCCCACCACCCCTGGGAAAGCCATCCCCAAATTTGGGCATGGATGCAGGAAGGCATGGGGGAAGGTTCGGGTCCTGTCACCAGGGGTGCTGAGGATCCCCGGGATCATTTATTCCTTCTTATAATGGGAATCCACACCCAGTTTGAAGTAAAGAGATGTGCTTTCCAAGGTGTGGCCCATCTTTCCCTGGCTTCCTCCACCACCCTGATGATAGTTTTAGGGAAGATGTAGGCGATGTTGCCCCCTGGCCGGTGCCACTCCTACCCATGCACTCACCAGTGCCAGCTACCACCTGCGCCTTTAATAATGTCCAGAGGGTCAGAATGGGACATCTGCTCCTGAAGTTTGATTTTAAGTACTTTCTCAGAAATGCGAATTGACTGACTCTACCTGGAACGTCATTAGGAAAATGCTTGACATTTCTATAGCAGGGCATTTGCTCATTTAGGAAAAAATTATAAAGAGAAACTAAGCATTGGACTCCTGCACCAATTCCTCGGAGCCCCCAACGCCCCACCCCCAGGAGAGGTCTCTGCCCCCTCACTCTCTCTCCCACCTTCTCTGCTGCCTTAGTTCTTGGCTGTCAAGTTTGTACAATGGGAAGCACAGCTCTGACTAGCAACTGGGTATTTGACAGCTCCAGCTTTTGTCCCCAAAGGAACTCTAGTTCCAGGTTCTTAAATTGGCACATTTCACTTTACTTTCTTTATAATAACTAACCTGCACAAGAGCAGTAAATTTTTTTTTATTGTTTAACTGGAGACAATTATGATTGCATGCAACATAATCCATTTGGTTCAGTTACTTAAGGAAGAGCTTAAAAAACAAATATTAAGTTGCTGGCAGACGAACAGCAGCGAAAGGGAATTTCTGGAAGGGAAGTGAAAAAAGCATTTGGGGACTCTTTTCTGCATACATGCATTCATCCTGCTTCACAGTGGAATTCACACGGGCCCTGAACTTAGAGGTTTGGTTTAATCATTATTTCAAAAATGTTTCTTGGAAGACGAGTAAACCTGCCTTTGGAAGAGTAGCGGAGCAGATAAAACTGGATGTAGTCATATAGGGACAATAAAATAAAAAAAATAAGAGGAGCACACAGAGCGATGGAAACTGATTCCAGGGGGACCTGTGGCAGCCCCTTCCCTCTATCATCCCCATCCCTGGGGTCACACGAACATTGTGCCTCCTTCTCCCAATGACATGTGATTCCCTGGGCAAAGGGCTCAGGGACACACCCACTGAGAGCTGGCAAACCCACTTCTTCCAAGTCATTTCTCACAGTCGACTACAGGAGTCACAGTCACTACGTGCTTCTCAGCCCCTCCCCCCCCGCCCCCCAGAGTGTGGTTCTTAAACCGCTGCTGCTCCCCCTCCACAGGGTCCCTCCAAGTGTGACCTTCCCTGAGAGTCGAAGCAGAGCCCATT
This sequence comes from Scalopus aquaticus, assembly GCA_004024925.1. Taxonomy (NCBI): domain Eukaryota; kingdom Metazoa; phylum Chordata; class Mammalia; order Eulipotyphla; family Talpidae; genus Scalopus; species Scalopus aquaticus. The sequence continues at coordinate 282,756 of PVIJ01000222.1, read as the reverse complement.
CAGTTGTGTCACCTTCCTCACAAGGGGCGCCCTCCAAAGCCCCCACAGGAAGCTGGGAATATGCATGCAGTTCTGGGACATGTTATTCTTCTGTTTGGTTGTTTTTCTCCCCATCCCCCCCTCCAGTGTTATCAATTTATCATCCCTTAGAGTCCAGCTTGGGTTTCTAGAACTGAAGTGTTGACAGATTATTTGTAGGCCCCACAGATTAACCGACCATGTTTTCATTTGCATTTTAACTAGACTATAAAGTGACCTCAAGTGAAAAACCTTCATATCCAGCTAGTTTGTGATCCAAACCCAGAGCATCGTGGGTGAGTGTCAAAGAAGTTGTTGCCATATTTAATCCACCACAGACCACCCTCAAGCACAAATTACTCACATGTGTTCCACACACAGTATTCACAGACCCCCAAAGGTCTCTTCCCATTAAAAAGTCAGGCTCGGATCCAGCATAGCATTCCCTAAAGTGAGTCCTGGTCTGTCTGGGTGTTTCTTCAGGAGTAGCTCCTCCAGTCTGTGGACTAGAGAAAGAACACCATGTACCCCACATATTCAATAAATAATGATGGCAATGGGATAGGAGAATTCCACTTGACACATTCCATGTGAAAGGGGAGAGGAGAGGAACCCTGCATCAGTAACTGGCCCATAACAATTTGGAAATCCAGTCAAGCTCATGTCTCAGGTTCCCCAGCTACGGTGAAATTCTGCTCTAAGGGAGCATCTCCTAGTGGCTCTTAGTCAGGAACGCTCATGGGCAATGCCCTTAATATTCTTTAAAGTCCTATTGTCTAAGTTAGAAAGTCTATGAAGTATGCCTTTCGGACTCTCAGAAGCCCTCCTAGGTATATCCCTTGATCTTCCCAAGGTCTGAAAAGAAGTCTTACTGTCACAACCTTGGTTTTGTCCTCCTGAGGCCATACTGTATAAAGAGGCCCCTGGATTTGATCTTTGTCTTCAAGTCATTTCTCACTATGAGACACGAAGAAAGTCCTGGCCACTTGATATTTCCTCTCAGCTCTGCTCTGCATGTTAAAGTTCCTGCCTTATCCCATCTCTCTATTGTAGTTTGTCATAGGCAGCTGGAAGAAACCTGTGGTGTGTTCCATCTTCTGCCTGGAGTCTTTTCAGCCAGACCCATGAGTTCATTGGGTACCTTTCTACTTTCCATGTTATGACAGACAACGGTGTTGCCAAGTTTTCTGTCCAGCTTTTAACAACATTTTCCTCACTGTCCTCCAAGTTCTCTTCAACAGTCTCTTTGAGGTCCTTCCAGCTTTTATTAACACTCTTCACAGATTTCTCCTAGCTTTTGCACAGTGCCTTGGTCTAAACTTGAGCTCTTATATTAGGCTTTACTATAGCAGCAGTGCATTTCCAGGCACCAAATTTTGTCCTGGTTATCTACTGCTGCATAACAAATTACTCAAAAATGTAATAGTTGAAAACAGCAGTAATTTCTATTGTATTTTACAATATTATGGATTAGAAAGAGCTAGAGCTTTAGGTAGAGCTCCCTGCAGAATATGTTCCCTCCCATAAACACACTGGGTCACTTGGTGATAATTAGCTGGTGGTTGGCTAGTCTACAGGGACAAACATGCTTTTGTTCACAACCTGGCTCTTTGGTGGGGATGGCTAAAAGGCTGGGCTCAATGGAGATGTTCACCCAGAGTCCTTACATATAACCCCTCCAGCCTGGTGGTTAGGATGGTCAGAGGTATCTTATGGCACCTATTCCAGAGATAATGTTCCTAGAAACTGTAAAAGCTGTCATTGTCTTAAGATTTGGGTTTGGAAACATTGCTCCTGCCACCTTCTAGTGGACAATGTTGTCACTGATTTCAAGGGGAGGAGGTACAGTCCCCTCTTTTCAGTGGAAGAACTGTCAAGGATTTATGGCAAGAACTTTAATCCTCCATACTCCTTTATCTTCATACCTTTCTCTTTCTTGTTGCCCAGAATGATAGTGCAAAGGCTGGAGCTCTTGCAGTCATCTTGGGCTATGAGAAGTTGTTGGGAGTAAAATATCAAAATATATTGATGTAGATCAAAACTACAAATGATCAGGTTCCCTGATACCAAGGAACGCCTAGAATTTTCACAATGTGAGAGAATATAATTGATCTTAAGTCACAGTTATTTGGGGCTTTTCTGTCACATTCAGCCTAATACCTAGCAGTGGTTTGGGGTACAGTATATTCACTGGTAGCTCAGAGTTGCAGATTGAGGATACTCTTCTGTACACAACTGTGCCTGATAGCCAGTTTCCTAAGGCACCACCCATTGGGACTGGTAAAGCTCCCCTACTATTCCTTCCATTGTAAGAGCCCAAGACTCACACTCCAATCCTATTACTTTCTTCAAAATAAAACTTTTGTCAGAATAAACCGTAGCATTCAAGGTCATCACAGGTTGGCCTCGACCTCTCGACCTACCTCTCTAGCCTCACTGCCCCCTCTCCACCACATCCCACCTGACAAGTGACCCCACAGTCTAGGGTGCCCTGTGCTCCCCTGCCTGTGGGCATTTATGCTTGCTACACTCCCTCCCTGTACCTACCTTCTTCTGAGTTCTATAGTGTTTTTAGGACAGAGCTCAAATTTCACTTCCTTGCTGAAGAATTTCCAAGATCACAAAGAAGGGCTTTCTCCCTTTCTTAGACTTTTACAGGAATATTATTGGAACCCCTCAATAACATCACATTCCACTATCAATGGGGGGTTTTATTGTTTTTATCCTCCTCCCCCACAGGCATACACCTTAACTCTCCCACTAGACTATGACTTGCCGAAGGACAGGGGCTAGTTTTACAGCTCTTTGGGTCTACAGTGTTGAGCTAGTCATGGCCAGCTTTGCTCCCAGAAGGCCTTGCATCTGACAGATAGCCAACCACTGCCCAACATGGAAAAATGAGGACAAAAGCAGTAGTCCATCAAGCACCTTGCACACCCCCATGGCACACATGCATCATTCTGTGCTCTCACCAGACACAGTGGTGTAAGCACCCAAGGGAACTCACGCTCCTGCTGTAAACCCAGAGAAGAGGGGCCCAAGCCCCAGCCTCCTGGGCTGACCACAGTCACTGACCACATTACCCTCAGCTGCCCCTTGATGCATGGACTGACACTGGGGCACAGGGAAGACATCGTGTTGCTTAGATTTTGTTCTACATCAGCACTTTGCCAGGCAATCAAGAACAAAAATCAGGGAGGGTGCAGTAAAAAATGGGAATGTCTCAGCTTTAACTGTGGTCACCTGAGAATAGAGCCACTGTATCCTCCCAGAAATGCCCTGCAAGACTGCCCCTGCTGCTCTGGTCTGCAGAGAGATAGGACAGACCCTTCTGACACATCAGAGGGCCCACGAATCCAGACGGCCACCAAAGATGGCAAAGACTCTGAAATAGGGAACTTTGGCAAAACTCAGCACTGCTTTTCTTGGGAGCAAAAGTCTGACAATGAACAGAACTGACACCCAGGGAGATTGCATTTAATGAGTTACCTGACAAGGCCTATTTCTGAAATTAATTATCAATCACTTCTAATTACTTTTAAATGATTTTGTTAGTGTATGGGAAATGCTATGCTGGAGTGCTCCCTCAGTTGCTCTCAGCACACATGCTGAAAAGTATCCACAGGGCTGGTCAAAGTTAGGTGCTACAGCTCCTGGCCCAGGGCACAGCCTTGGCCCAAGTGGGAGGATCCAGCACCCACTTGTCTTCCAAGAGCAGTGAGCAGGAGCCAGGAGAGGAATTTTCTGGTTGAATCAGCCCTTGCCCTGCACCAAACTCAGCTCTCCCTACAAACCCAGCCCTGACCCAGGTCATGCTGATAATTCAGCCCCATTTAATTCAACACAACCGAAAACCCGGCACTGCCAACAGATACCTCACCTGCGGCAGAGGAAGCCGGCCAGCCCTCAGCACGACCAAAAGGAGGAGCTGAGGGAGGAGGGCTAAAGCGGAGGACGAGGCCCACTGCCCTAGCACACCTGGCGAGAGAGAGGGCAGGGTGCTTCCCTCTCAGCCTGAGAAGGCTGCTCCTGCCTTCTCAGAACTGTCTTGCCTACAAATATTTAAGTTCATGCTAGAAACACAGCTGGGCACCTACATGGGAATCTAATCAAACATCAGAACGAGCAGGGGGCCTGGGCCCGAATCTCTGCCACCAGACTTTCCCAGAGGTCCAGCACACGGGAGGAACACCTGCAAGCGGCTCGCCTGCCAGCCTTGCATCCCTGGTGCCTCCCCACCCCCACCCCACGCCCCCCCACGCCCCTTACAGGGCTTGCTCCACTTGCGCTCTCTGCCAAATGCTCTTCATAAAGCTCCCCAGACCTCCACTGCATGGGGCATTTTCTGATGGAACAGAAACAGCTCCCTGTATATGCCAGGGGGTGATAACGGCTGCCCCCCCCAGTTCCTGTGGCCCCATTCCCCAGCATGGTGTGGGTATGCGGCAGGTATTCAACACATGTTGGTCTCAAGGTGGCAGGTGCAGACCATGGTGTCGGGCCCCAGCCCTGGCTCACTGTGGACCCTCATCAACGAGAAGAAGGAAGGAGAGAAGGTTCCCCAGCTCGTGCCCATCTCGCTCTCAGCAGCAGCTCTGTCAGCTCCAATTAGCAGAGATGTTGCTTTGGTTAGTGTGTGAAAGCTGGGTCACCACACAGAGGGGCAGTGGCCAGGACTTGAAGGTTTTGCTCCAGACCAGGTGCTGACTCCCCCAGCCACACCGGCCACTTTGGCAAACAGTCTTCCTGTGAAATAGGAAGAGTCAAACTGAATCAAGAAATTTGCAAAATCTCAGGAAACTAAAAAGTCCTGAAGTTGTTTCTTTTTGTGGAAGTTTCACATCAGCATTTCCACAAATGTTCAGCATCCTCCCGAAGAGGGGTGACCACCCCCCACCAAAGACAGCCCTTACAGGACTGCCAAAGAATTGTCGCATCAGCTAGCCTTGGGAGCAAACGGGATGTTGCTGCCTTGGTATTTGTGGGACATTGATGGGACAGGATTTGTGAGTCTCTGGCACACTGGTGAGACTTAGGGTCTCCTCCTTCTAGCAAACAAGTTTCTGAATGCTTCAGGGTTGACCTGGCAATCTTCTGAAAGTGAAAAGTTGACCATTGTCTTGGAAGAGGGGGCTTCCACCCAGTACTGGGACAAGATGGGGTCAGGACATCTGCTAACACCTGGAGGGAGTTCTCCTCGGGTGCAGGAGGCCAAGGGAGAAAATCACATGCAATGAGCCAGAGAGCACATGCTGTCAGCCCAGGCTGGACCCACATGAACACAAGGAAACCTTTTCCTGGTGGCCGGGCGCAGGCTGTCCTTGGGGATGTCTGCCTCAGGTCTGACCCCAGCGCTCAGAGCTGCACACTCTACTGAATCACACAGAGACTCAAGTTACCCTGGAGTGGACTCAGATAGCCCCAAGCAACTCTCTGAAATATTAGCCCATTTAGAGCCAATTGGAAACCCTGATGATCTTATTTTCTAGGGACAGATGTTCCTGGAGTTTGTGTGGTCTGCAATCCCATGTCCTTCTCATATTACAGGGGTAGGAGCCTCTTAACTCAGGGCTCATGTTCTGCTTTGTGTTCACTTTTCTTTTTTAATGTCACATATTATCTGATAAATTTCCATTTAATTGACAATGTACTGATAACCCCACAACGATGACACTTAAAAGATGAGGCACAACCCTGGAAGGACTGCATGGAGTGGATATTGGTGTTAAACGTCACACTGACCTGGGATCCAGTTCTCGATGCTTCCACCAAGTCATGTGACCTTCGACAATTATGTCATTGCTTTCGTCCCTGTTTCCACGTCTACAAAATCAGGACTAGGCTAGTCTATCTCTTTGGTTCCCTCCAGGCTCTGGGCACTGGTTTCATCGCCTCCTGCTGGTGCATTACTGAACTGTTTCATCATTTTTCTTCAAGGAACCGGAGGTCCATGAGCTTTGAGGTTCAGGGTGACAGTTTGTCATCTCTAAAGAGTGCCTGTTCCGGTAGAAATGAGAGCAGGGAGATACTAGCTAGCTAGCTTGGAAGTGCATTATCTAGTGGAGAGTTATTTCTTTTAAATAGGCTGTAGCCACCCCACAATGTCTGGAGCCGAGCACAGCCTATGTGGCCTCAGAAACTACACACATGGAGTTAACCTCTGGAGACATTTGGAGACAAATGCCCAGGGCTTGACACCCACAAAGTGGGGTGTTTAGCACAAACTCTAGGCATCAGTCTCTAAGAGCAAACTGGCCATTTGGCATGGAGATCTAAGTCTGGGGCTTGCCAGCACTCAACTCGCAAGTCACAGTGGGCCTTGCCATCGGGCATCCGTGCGGGAGGGCGGGGCTGGTTCCCAGCCCCGAGTTGGATTCCAATTCCCCGCAAATGATCTTCATGTCTCTTGTTAGCACGTTTCTAGCTCCACGCTCACGTTTTGTGTCTCAGAGATAGTGTTTATTGCTATTAAACAATGCTCTAGCAGCTATGCAGAACATCTGTGCCGCAGCTGCCACGGGCCATTTGAGATTTTTGTAATAGTTGTGGGATGATTCCCCAGAACGGTACATACAGTACTGAGAGGGCTGTGTTCTGCTAGTCAAGAGGATCTGAGATAATTGGAAATTTCAGGGTTTTTAAGGTTGTCATTGGGTGTGGTTCTAGAGGGAACTTTTGCTTAGTATACAAATAGCAATTGGAAACATTTATTTATAAATGCCAACAAGAAGAACTCTGTATGGATATACCTCCTCCTTTATGTTCCCACAAAATAACTTAAGAATTATGCTAGAAAAATGCCCAAGGTCACAGAGCAAATTACTGGAATGTTCTAGACCAAGTCTGCTAAATTGTCAACAGTTGAGGTAGTCTCCTGGGCTGGACAACAAAAACATGCCTTTTATGCTCAAGGATTTTAAAAGCTATTCAGAGGAAAAGGATGTTAGGGAAAGAGTTTCTGCTCCATCCCTCATTGGCATGTTACCCCATCACAGGGGTTCTTAAGCTAAAAGCCCTAAAAGGCTTAATAAGGAATAAATACCTTCAGCGTGTGTGGTGCCCTTGGCTTTCTGGAGCACTTTCCTTATTAGATTTTCTGATTGGATTTGCCTCAGGTGCCCAGGAGAGCAGAGTCAAGGCCACAAACCTCAGCACCTAATTGTTTGTTCTGAAATGCAGGCAGAGCCTTGTCCGGGACACCCAGCCACTAAATTCTCACGCTCCCACTTCTTCCAGGGCCCGCATTCATGCCTGCCTTGTGTCCGTATTGTGTGCCGACCATATGCCACGCACTGTTCTAGGATCACAATATTAAACAAGTCAGAGAAGGGCCCTGATCTGGAAAATGTGACCCGAAAAAAGGAGCAGGAAGCGGGGATAAGGCTACGGGAGGCTGAATTTGGTTGTTGCAGGAGCAGGTTTGGTGGTGATTCCTTTAGAATGCAAGGTCCAGAGAGGACCTTGCTGACACTTGGACTGAGATCGGAACTGTCAGGAGAAGCACATGGGAAATGAGCAGGTCAGCACTCTGGGCAGGCTTGAAAGCCACAAGCCTGGAGAAGCTTGGCTTGTCCCCAATCAGGATGAGCACAGTGACTGGCGTGGGGGAGGTTGGGGGGGCCAGTGCTATAAGGTGGGAGCTTGGAGAGTTGGCACATCTCCACACGTGCAGTGGGACCCTGTTGGTGAGTGTGGCACCATCGGGGGGTGGGGGGGAGGCTGGCTCTGATCTCCCTTCAGCGGAGGGCTCACTGGGAGAGCAGTCAGTGGAGAGCTGTCATCTGCAAGGCCATCCAGCATTCGGCCTGCAGTCACACTCTGCCCCATGATGGGTGACTTCAGGAGTACAGGAGCTGGGGCTCCAAGGTGGACTCCCCCCCCCCGCCCCCTTGGCATAGGCTTTCTAGAGCTGTACTGTGGTCGGGGTCTCCAACCCAATCTACCTTCTCTCCTTTCTCTTTTCCCTGCAGCCTAGGTTCTCCCTGCCTCCACCTGCTCCCTCACTCCTAACTCCTTCAAAGGTTTTCCCTAAACCTCTTTTCATTTCTAAGTCCATCTGGCTTTTGCTTCCCAGAGATGCCACAGCAGACATCGGGCAGAGGCCCACTTTCTGCTTCTGCTACAGGGTGGAGAGGGGCCTGCAGGAGCAGGGAGGGAGCAGGTCAGCCAGGAGCAGCGTGGGGAGAGGTCCCTGTTGGCCAGGCTGTTAGAGGGGCCTGTGAGACCCTTGGGTGAAGTCTTAGCTCTGAACCCTCTGGTTCAGGGCAGATATTGTTGTAGCGCCAACAAGGTTTTCTATGGTCCGGGCAGACGGGTAAAGGAGGAGTTCTGGAGCCCTCGGTGGCTTTTTTATGCTTTTTAGTGGTTTCTTGTGGAGAGGCAACCAGGTACAGGGTAGGCAATGAGGCGGGGGGGGGGGGGGGGGGGGGGGGGGGGGGGGGGAGGGGCAGGAGGCTGGTAGGCCTCCCAGCCCCCAGCAAATCTTCACTCTCTTGGGCTCTCTGGCGGCATCTCTTGGCTTCCACTTCTCCTGTCTCTGCTACTTCTGCTGCTGCTGCTTCTTCTCTGTTTGTAAGCCCCAGTCTCTGGCTCAGGTGTGCCCACTCACGCAGGCCCACACCCCACTCCAGGTGCCCACCACCAGGCACGCGTATAGGCCTGCAGAGGTCCATCATTGGGGGGAGGGCGGATAAACCTGACAACTTTCTTGCTTACCCTACACTTGGCATCCCCAGTCATTAAAAGGAGCTGGAGCTTGGTGGAGGGTGTGCTGTGGTAACATGTACCTGAGGAGGTGTGAGCCTGTGCCTCTGAGTCACATCCACCGCTGTAAACCACCATTGCCTCTATTTAAAAAATTAATAAAATTTAAAAATAAAGGAACAGGAGGATGGCAGCGACTATCCCACCCAACCCCTACAACTTGGGAAGAAAAGAAACCTCTAGTCCTTTCCTTTGCAGGAATGGGAAGTCAGGGTCCTCTCCTGCAAAAATAACTTTTTTCTTTTCCTTTGGGTTCACGGAGTGCACACTCTGTGCCCAGCCTAGACCCACTGGCCTTGTAAGACACTGGGAAGCTCACAGGCAAGAGCCAGAGCCCTGCACACCATCCACCTCCAGAGAAAAGCTCGCTTGTTTCAGGCACACAAAGGATGGGCACTGGGCTGCGAAGGGCGGTGAATGCTAATGACCCCGCCTGGAGAGGCCTGCTGGGGGAGGGGCGGAGGCACTGGGCTGCTGGTAGTGTTGGCCGGCTCGGACCCCACTGGCGCCCCTTTTCCGGGGGTGGGGGGGCCTGCACCGGATGCCCCCCCCAGGCTGTGCGTAGCGCCTGTGCCGGTCACGTGGGGCCCAGGCAGCATCTGTGGCAGGCCGCACATCTAAACATCCGTGCAAACTTGGACCAACAGGTCCCGCCGAAATGTGCGAACCATCTGCTTTTCCTTAGCTGGTTTTGAGCAAATTATGTTTATTATGCTAATTTATTTTACTGTCAACAACACCGAATGACACAGTTACTGCTAAACGATATCATTATATATCTCATTCTGGCATGTTACCAGAAATGTTTTTTTTTTTTTTTTTGGTAAATAAATGCAACAGGAATAAACACACATCGAAATGTCTATCTATTTAAAATGGAGTTCAGGATGGCAAAGCCGTAGGTGCAGGCCTGTCTGGAAGCACCCCTTAGGGAAGGCTTTCTCTCTCTTAAGGAAAGGCAGCCGCCATCTGGGCGAGGCTCAGGGCTCACACTTGTTCACTAACAGGGGCTTCTCAGAAGCTGCAGGATCTGGAGAGAGAGACTATAAGGTGTCAGTAATTTGCTCTCTGAACTTCCCCCTCCCGCAGAAAATCCTCCCATTTTCCATATGACAAGCCAAGGAGCCTAAGAGTCCCCAGCAAAGAGAGGGGGCACCACTTGCAAGCCCATGTGCAAAAACAAACCAGCCAGGCAGGGACTGGATCTTACAGTAAGTTTGTGATCACTCCCCCTAAGCTCCCACACCCAGACCAATAAACTGCATACTCCCAGAGAGAAGACGGAAAAAGAGTGCTGAGTGGGAGGGAGAGGAAGAAGGAGCACGGAGCACGGGAGAAGATGCATTTCTTCAAATAATGCGTTCAGCATGGAATTCGCTGCAAGCTAATCATGGGCCCAAGAAGCTCAAAGTAGCACCACGCTGACTCAAATAGTTCATCAATTAGGTAATAAGCAACATGAGGTCAATGCAGTTTCCTGGGAGGAAAACAGTTAAGGCTTCAGACAGAGACCAGAGGCGCCTGCTGCGGAAAGGAACAGGGCTGCTTTCATTCAGCTCACAGGCCGACTGAGATTTAGCCTGCACACCCCAATCTGAGCGCCTGTGACAGCTGGGACGCCAGGCTCCCCGTGTAATGCAAGGGAGCTTTGCCTGCTGACCCCGCAGAAGCTGAGAGAAATTCCCAGGTGGGATTTTCACAGGCCAAATGACACTCCTGATCAAGAGACTTGGTAGCCAGGTGGCTTCTGGGTGTACTTGCAAATATTTGGTTTCAGGAATGGATCACATTACATAGTTTAATATTTGGAGACTGAAAGGACTACAGCATTAAGCCTTAGTCTCCCACTTGTCCTGCAGCCGCCAGTAGACGGCCCATAAAAACGCGGGGCTCATGTTCACACAGATGGCTGTGGGTTTTATGGGCTGGGGGACAGGGGCGGAAGATGGCCATAGGGAGGCTGCCTGAAAGTCTCAATTAAATGGGTCTCAGCTTCCAGGGGCACAGCAGCCTTGCAGGGAAACCTGTGTTGTCCCTGCCCAGACAGGGGTGCTATATTCTTTGAGGGCTCTTTGCCCATCTCTGAAGTGTGTAGATGACACTGCCCCTGCCCTGCCTCCCAGCACCACCACCTCATCACATCCTAGTCCCCCCACAGGAGGACCCCTGAACGATGGCCCCAGCCCTCAGGCCCCTCTCCCTCCTGGATCTCAGGGAGGGCTTCCTGCTTTTTTGCTTTTACCCTCTCCAAGAGCCCACTTACTCCTGGGAAACAGTAATAAACCGTTTAGGCACCTAAAGTAGGTGCTCACAGGTCTACTGAGATTTTGTTCAAGGGCATTTTCCATTTAATTGGGCTCAGTCTTAAATCAAAGGAATGGGTGTTACTGTGAAATAGCAATGGTGTAGAAAGAGAGCCCTTGTTGCCCGTGTTTTCAACTTGATCTGGGGGCAAGAAGAAAGGTGGTAGGGGCCATTCTAACCTCTGCTGGGTGCTTCTCTGTAGCTCTGAATCCTCTGAATCTTTAAAGGCCTTCTCCATCTGACCACGGGCATTGTTCTGGGTCCTGGAAAAGGGACATGAGGACATGCTTGGAGAGGGATGCTGGCCACAAGGTGGCGCTATTGCTCAGGGCCGTCTAGTTGCCCTCAGGAGCGCGGTGGAGGGTGAATAGCTGGAATCACGCTGCGCAAGGAAAGAGGGCAGCTAGAGTGCTGTCTTTGTGGGGCCTTCTAGTCTGGAGTTTTTAACTCAGTGGTAACCGCAGGGAGGAGCTTGCAGAACAAATCGCAAATTCTTCCACATCATTCTTAATCTCCTCAATGAGTCCTGGGATTCTCTGATTCCTAGAGTGATGGGTTGGGGCTATGAGGAGACTTTCATTGTGGTCCTTGAACCTGAGGTGGGAGGAAAGGCAATGCTATTTTCAGGTTTAAGCATAGTAGTTCTGGTAAGTTAACTGGGCAGAAAGCAGTGTCCTCCAGGAGGGTGTAGACCGAACTCCAAAGAGGGACCGGTTCACACCCTCTGGGCTTGTGTCTCTTCCAGTCCCATGTTGCCTCCCCTCCCCAGAAGGCTATTCCTTGGGCGCAGCTGTGCATGCCCCTCGCCTGCTCCCGCCTCCTCCGGCGCCCTCCTTTGCTCTGGAAAAAGCAAAAGCATCTATTCGCGCTGGGCTTTCTTCACACAAAGTGATTACCACGTGTCAGAAATAAACTGCTGCGTTTTCTTATAATCACAGACCACTTTGGAGAACAGTGACTTCGGATCAAAAAAGAAAACTATTTCAAAACAATATGCTGCAAGCTAGCCTTTATGGGGGGTGTGAGAGGGATTTAAAAAACATACAAAAAGTAAGTCGGTATCTTCTCACAACTGCAGCTGATTTCCTGTGTAAACGAAAACCATGTGATATTCCATAAATGCTTCCAGCTCTAAATGACAGGAAATGAAAACCATCATGGAAAAGAAAGGCTTCAGAATAAATTCCTAGTGCAGATATCACTGCAGCGACGTTTCCAGGGGACAAGCGCTGGGCCGCCTGCACAGCCGGCAGGTCATTAGAGTGACCGCTAATGGGGGCTGCTCTAAATGTTTCTTCTGCTGGGAGAAACCGGGCGGCGGCGATCACACCAACAGCGCTGCGCCTGACAACTCCGGCTTTCAATTAGGAACCGAGCTGAAAAGTAGCCTTTTCTTTATGCACGCCTCGTCGAGGTCAGGTTATGACCTCTCAACCATATTCAGTCGGCAGTGGCATCCATATTCATGAAGGCTAATTAACTCTGAAAGACCTGGCCGCCTGGGCCCTCCCTGCCGCGCAGGGGTGGGTAGGGTTGGGGGCGCTGAGCCCCCATCATCTGCCCCGGCCGCCCGACCTCTGCAGCTGCTCGGGGCGGGCCCTGGTGCGCACATGTGCGCGGGGAGCGCGGCGTCACAGCGGCGCGGGCACCAGCGGGGCGAGGAGAATTAGCCGCGTCATTTGTCCCCAGCCTAGCAACACGTGCTTTCTTAGCACTCCAGCTCCTGCCTGGCCCTGAGCCCTGGGGCGAATGTGCCACAGGGATACTTGTTCTAAAGGGGAGTGCAGGTTTGGACTCTTACTGGGCCTGCCAGGAGACTAAAACCAGGGTTCTAGCGTGGGAGCGTAAGGTAGGTAAGTCACCCCACCACTGGCTCTCTGCCTTTGCTCTGCCAAGAGGCTGTTGAACTAGAGAAACAGTCTCATCCTTTCGAATAAATCTCAGGAGATCTATCCAGCCTCTCAAATGTTCTCAGCACTGCTGTGCTGTTTGTCTTTGAAAGTTTTTTATATTGATGACAAGTAGGAGTTTGCCTAAGTTTTCAAGAGGTGGCAATCACTGGGGTGATATTTTCCGCTTCTTTCTGTATCAGTTAAGAGCCTTCAACTTTCAACCTTACAAACTAACTTGAATGAGCGTCAGCACATGCTACAGGAAAATTATTTTATAGGTTGAGGATTTGCTTGTGGATCCACTGCCTCAATGGCAGCCAGGCCCAGAAAGTTCCTACTTTCTCCTTTCCACCATTGTTCATCAGTTGACATCTGTTTTATTCACCAGCTGGGTAGCCCAGCATGAAACTGCACAGAATATAAGACTGGTTCGGCTTGGATCAAGTGCCCAGTCCAGTCAACTGGGACCAGACTGTCAGTCACATGATACAAATATGGCTGCCACAGGCCACACCTGTAAGTGAGTAGGTGGTACTAAAGCCTGAACTGGTGCAACTTGCCAAAGGGCATTTACTGCACTAACTCAAAGCCTGATATTATCTCAGCACAAGGTAATTTCCTCAGAGACAGCTCTCTGGTCTCCTAATGGTTTGACCTTATAATAAAGAGGAGGCGGCAGGATTCCCTATACCAGTCAGGAGGTAGCCAGAAGAACATGCTCTGCTTTCCTCAGCTTCTATCAGAGTTGGGAGTAAAGACAGGTGTGGCTCTGGCCAGAGAGAACAAGCCAATACTCCGTCAGACAGACTTGTGCCTGAATAAGAATGGGGATTACTGACAGGGGTCCTGGGGGGCTTCCCTTCCTTCTGCATTACAGGACAGATCCAAGTCTACCCAATGCTTCCAGTTGGGAGGGAACCAGAGCCTACCTATAGATGTGACTATACTACCTATCAACAAATTGGACCTCTTGACAACAGATCAAGTTGTGAAATGAAACACTCAGAGTGCTTAATTGTGAAAACTAAAATCTACTTGGCCACTTCAGCAGAAATGGGTTTATTGAGTGTATTAGTGGGAATGGGCTAATCCTAGAACTATCCCCAAATCAAAGTAGCTTAAACAATAAGAGGCCTGTTTCTCGTTTGGGTCAGTCCAGTGGGGTGATTCAAGGACTATGTTTTAGGGACCGTGTCTTCCACTGGCTCATTCTACACTCTGGGAGTGAAGAACATAGAGGACTACACAGGAGGTTCTAGAGACCTGAAGTTAAGCCTATCACTTCCGCTCATGTTCAGTAAGTCAGAACTCACACGGCCACATCCATGTGCTAGGAAGGTCAGAAAATGGAATCTAGCTGAGCATGTGCCCTTGAACCAAGAGAAAATGGATTTGGGGAGCATCACGCTATTCTCTTTGGTGATGTTAGGAAATCACAGAGTCATGACCAAGTGGGGCAGAGCTGAGGCTGACCTGCCAGGAGCACTCCAAGACCGGTCCACTCAGACTGCAGGGCCTCTGCACGCAGAAGCACCAACTGCCAGAAGCCTGCCTGATTGCACATGCCACCTCTCTGAGAACTAATGAAACTTCCGGTCCTAGGGCTTGACCTTGCAGTGTCTGGGAAACAGCTGCCACTGCCGAAAGCCGGATGTCTCTTCCATCACCCAAAAATACCTTAAAGAAAGTGTGCAGGCACCAGGCAGGAACTCTTCCCCCACCCACCCAGATTATTTGCTTTCAAATTTGACTCTTGAATAGAAGCATTTGAAGGGTCAAAACTTCATCCTTCCTGCAAGGGAGGGTGGGAACTCAAGTTCTGACTTTTATTCTGGGAAGGCAGTTCTCATTATGAACTTTTCCTGCAATGTGGAGATAGATAGCCATGAACAAGACAAATTTCCACCATTGCAGGTGAGAGAGAGAGAGAGGCCTGCTGGCAATTGCAGCTATGGCTGGGCATGGATAATGCAGTGTTGAGAAGGGACTCTAAATTATTTTCAAACCATTCCCAAAGGGAAAAAGTCAAGTGGCAGAAACATAGATTCTTGGAACTGGAAAGAGTGTTAGATATTATCTGTTCAGCCTTGGACTTAAAGCAAGAATTCCCTCTACTAGTGCTGCCTGTGACCAGGCCGCCCGCTGAAGTATTCACAGTGCTAGGTGACTCAGTTCTTCCTCACAAAGTGACACTTTGAGGTCACTTTTTGTACTTAGCAAGTTTTTTTTTTTCTTTAATTAATTTATATCCTTTACATTATTTGTATCCCCTGTAGGTTTCCCACCCCCAATTCACCTATGAATCATCACCATCGTTCCTTGTGCTCTTTTCTCCTCTGTTCAGGTTCTTTTTTAAGTGAAGCAGAAATCTGACTTTCTAGAACTTCACCAGTGACTTCCCAGTTCTGCTCTGGGAAGTCACAGGAAACAAATCTATGCTTCATACTTAGGACAATTTTTATTCCACCAGTCTGCCTTTTTTCTACTTTTTCTAGGCTCAACATCCCTACTTCTTTCCACTCTGCTCCTTATTAACTGATCTGTTTATGAATTACTGTGGGCAGAAAGCCATCAGGACATGTCCCCAGTGGTAGTGCTGTCCTTGTCACTGCTCCTTAAAACTGGCTCAAAAGGTTCATATATTCCAGTGTGACTGGTAGGAAAACCGATAGGAAAGCCAGTACCCAGCATTGAAAGCAGTGCCCCAAGTTCTTGAAACCCACCTCCCTTCATTAGGGGCTGTCCTCCCTGGGTCTGTCCAAGACCCGTCTGTCTGTGTGCTGCTCCCTGGGCCTCCAGGGACTCCCAAGGCTGCGAGGTCTGGCCTAGTGGTGCTCGGATGGCCCCTTGATGGGACCGTCACATTCCTTTACTGCAGACAGGAAAGGAAGCTGCTGCGAAGACAGAGGTTCTCCTGTACGAGCCTTTTCTGATGCTCCCTTGGAAGTATGAATACCATGACGTAGGAGGAAAAAAACCCATTTACCTGAATTTCCTGTTAGGAAGAAGAAAAAAATAGTTATGTTTTTGAAGATACTACCTGCCATCTGCACATGGCTTAATGGGTCCCCAGGAGAAGGAAGGAGCCCATTATTAGAGGACTCATTAGTGATTGTGAAGAGCCACATGAGAAATGGCTGCTATAGTAGACATTTGTCACGGGCAAGTTCAAATTGGAGAGTTCATAAGACGCCTCAACTGTTCAGATCCTGAATTCAAATTATGGGTCATTCCAAACGTCCTGGATTCATTTCCGTATCTGTCTACTGTTTCCATGATAATTATGAAAACAGATGGATATTTATCATAAAATATGGGAGGAAATTCTTATATAAAGAAAAGTTAAATGGCCAGCAATCACCATCGCTAACAATTTAGTGCCTTGTCTGGGTTTTTACATATATACACATAGAATAATGTGAATCCCAAGCTGTATATACAGTTTGGTAGACTTTTTTTTTCTCATAAACTGTTGTATTCATGAGCATTTTGTCATACAGATGTGTTGAGAATATGACTTTAAGGCTGAATCACATTCTTCCTTTCATTGCTTTTTCTTTACTCAGGAAATATCATGTGCCAGACACTGTTGCAGGCTTTGGACACAATAATAAATAATTTGGCTAGTGTCTGGGCCTTCTAGTGGGAAGGCAGAATCAGAGAACCATACATGATACATGATAAAAGTGGTGAGTGCAAGGACAGAACATCACACCTACATGGAACAGAGGGAGCCAGCACAGTGGTCAATGGTGGCGGGCGCTGGCAAGATCCCTGAAGGATGAATGCAGGAAGTAATTTCCTGAGGTGGAGACAACAGAACCTGGCATTAAAGGTATGTGAGGGAAGGACAAAAATTTCTTTTTTTAAAAAAAGATTTATTTATTTATACATACAAGCTGGGGTACAGGCCAGAAGCGCAGGGTGGCAAGAGGGTTCACCAGAGACAGAGTGGGGAGCAGAACAAGCAGATCAGAAATACACTGCTGAGAGGAGCAGCGGGCGAGGCGAGCGGTCTGCCGCGCCATGTGGGCACCAGGGGATCACCCTACGGCCAACCTGCTGATGTAGGAACTTTAGGTTGTTTTCACTTTTCTTTGTTTTGCTATTAATAATGCTACAATGAATATCTTTTAAAAAATAATTTTAGTTGTAATAAAGCACCATGATTTTACAACCTTGTTCATTTTTTCACAATATGCAATGTCTTGCCTCAGATATATTCACCAAAGTACCCATAGTCCTCCACCGTATTCCATTGTTCTCTCCCCATAACCCTACTTCCTCCGCTCCTCCTCCCTTCCTGGATGCTTCAGATTTATGTTCCGCTTTCAAGGGTTGTCTTTAAACTTTGTCTTTGACCCTTTGTTTGGTTTCTCAGTATTCCACATGCAAGTGAAACCATCTGATATTTATCTTCCTCCTTTTGGCTTTTTTCACTTAAGATAATCCCTTCCAGTTCCATCCATGTTGCCACAACTGGCTGAGTTTATCTTTTTTGATCGCTGAGTATTATTCCAGTGTGTGTGTGTGTGTGTGTGTGTGTGTGTGTGTGTGTGTGTGTGTACCACTTCTTGATCCACTCATCTGCGCTGAACATCCTTAAACATAAATCTGTCTGCCTCTCTATATCTTTAGGATAAAGTAATTTGGGTGTCATACAGTAGGACAAATTTTAAGGATTTTGATACAAATTACTAAATTCTCTGCTTCTAGAGTCATCCCACCAACAGTGATGAGGACCCCAAACACACACTCTCAGGAGGCGTTGCTGTTCACAGAATACCTCTCAGAACTGAGTCCCGTGGGTATGTGTGAGCTTGGGTCCCGAGGCATGCTCTTAACTGGTGATTTCTGGGGGACACACAGGCCTATCCAGGGTGGCGCCATCCCCGGGACCTCAGGACTCCAGAGACATCTAAAAGGGATACTGTCACTTTCACCTCAGCTGGGGACGGGGTGGGCAGAGAGGTACAGGCCTGAACGGGAACTACATGTGTAAATAGAGTGAATCTTTTTATTCTACCAGAACCAGATGTATAAAAGTATCAGGAAAAAAGGAAGCCAAAGGTTAACAAAACAGACTACTGCCATCAGGAACAATGAAGTTTTATTGCCATGCTTGTCAACGGCATGGTTTACGAGGTAACTTTCTGTGCTAGACACACTGTACAGAACAGGGAGGGCAGAGGCGCCTCCTGCCTGGGGACAGGAGAAGCCTGAGAGGGCCAGGTTCAGCGTGGCCAGGTCTTCCCCTGGCCATTCCTCTGAGCCCCAGGTTCCCTTGGCAAGGACACCCCTGTGGGCTAAGTTGATCTGTGCCGTGGACCCTCTGCCATCAGCCCTGTCTCCTCTGTGACCGAAGTCCCATCATTGTTTAAGTGCCCCTTCCATTCTGCTTTTCCTGGGTTGCTTCTGCATCTGCTGGGTGGCAATCCTGAGGCCATCAGATTGAACATGTTGAGCCCTGGGTGTGTCCACAGTGATGTGAGTGTATAATCAATTCAGATATAATCAGAGCTTCGGCTTTCCCTCTGCTCAAAAACACTCTGCGCCTTCCCACTTGCCTCCCTATGAGGAAAAGCAGGAGGTGCTGAGATGACTCCCAGGCTCCCCATGCTGGGGGCCCTGCCACCCCTCTGGCTGTCCCTCCCCACCCCCCACTGCGCACCAGCCCATTGTCTGCCCCAACTTCTCGCCTGGCAGGCATGCTCCCATGGAGAGTGTTCCTGGAATGCTGTCTCCAGCCTTCGTCATATCCCCTTCCTCAAATGTCCACTGCTCCCGAGGCCCTCTCTGAACATCCTTGTAAAACCATGCCCCTCCCCCAACCTTCCCCCCTCTTCCTGTAGTGGTATTTCCCCAGGGCATCTCTTACCTCTGGGGTACTCTTTAGTTTACTTATGTCTTCCATTGATTGGCCCCCTCTCCTGCACTGTGCGCTCCCTGAGAGATTTCTTTTTTTCTGTCCTGTTTACTGCTGTAATCCTAGCACCTAGCAGAGCGCTCATTTGTTGATGAATGAGTCACACATAGGTTTTCCATGCAGGGCATCTCAAATGACAAGTTGTATTTCCCTTTTTTGGCTCTTTGGGTGTGCTAAGGGATTTCAATCTCATTTTAATATTCACCTGAACTAAATAGAATGAAAAGTTTTCTAGATGTTCTAGAAAAGAAATGATAAGACACTGCAAAATTAAGCACACTATGTGATCTTCTAACCCTTCATTAGCACGGGCACTTGGACCTGACATCCCTCATGTATCACTCCAGCCCTCTCGGCCCCCGCTTCGCACTCCAGCCCCTTCCTCAGTGGCAGGTTCATGCAGACCGACTCAGTGGGTGCAGGCTTCTGCTGTGTACACCTTGATTCCTGAGTTTGGGCTTCTCCTACACCCCCATGAAATTGCTTGGCTCTTACATTTGTGCAGCTTGGAGTGATGCTGGACTTAATACCCACCATCTTCTACAAACAGGGGGTGGGAATTAATGGACAAAATCTCTAACCTTTGGTCTTCCCAGCAGACAGTTCTCAGACGCCATTTATAAATTCCTCAGATGGTCTCTCAGATAGGAGTAGCAGCTGCCTGTGGTCACAGCCATGTGGTAAGTGGGGAGTGACATCTGACAGGTGACAGCATCATTGTTATCAGATTGCTGCCTGTGATGGATCAGAAGGAGGTGTGGCGCATGGCGGGGGGGTATGGGGGTCCATGGCAGGTATGGAACTGACCCAGGCGGAGACAATGGTGAGGTCTATGGAGCTGGCCTGGTGTTACCTGACGGGCTCAGGGCAGCCATTATCAGCTCTAGCGCACTGTGACTACTGAAGGGCCTCTACGGCAACTTTTAAGGAAACAGTTATCACTGCAGTGTGCAAAGCTGACCGTGATGAAAATTAGACCTAGGATCTAAATCTAAGACTGGCAGAGCCACAGATTATATTGACATGCATAGTTGTGCCAGGTCGCCTGTTATGTCAAACTGAGTGGACATATAAGAAATGAGAAGCACCCGGAGTTTTGAAATGGAGACATTTGAGTAGCTAAGCTGCCAAACCTTGAATCCTGATTTCCCTGAATGCTCTAAGTTTCTATTTTCTAGAGGAGCAGCTTCTCCTTGCCCAGAGGCCCCACAGGGTCTTACCTGAAGAAAGTAGCTCACAGAGGACACTTTTTCTCCTTTTCAAGAGTCACCTCCCCACATCTGATGGTGAATTTTATGTGTCAGATGGAACTTGGGATGCCCAGAGAGTTGTTTCCACATTATTTCTGAGTGTGTCTGGGAGCATTTGAATCAGTAAACTAAGTAGAGCAGATGGTGCTCCCTGGGGGGACACCATCCAATCCACTGAAGACTTGAGTAGGACAAATGGCAAGGGAAGGCTGGATTTGCTCTCTGCTTGACTTTGAGCTGCAACATTGATCTCCTGCCCTCTACTCTCCCTTTTCCCTTTAGGAGGATAATTAGGGTAAGGTTTCAGTTTAGCCCAGGTGGGGAAGTGCCATTCCTGCCTCAGGAAGGGAGCTCATGTAACAAAGGAATTCAAAATCTGGCAGACCCTGGTCAAACAGATGTGGGAAGAACTCTTGATGGCATTGGACTGGGTAGGTGAACGGGAAGAATGAATTGACTTAGGGGTATCACTTATGACTTGGCGTTCAATTCTTGGATAGGACACCTGAAGTGAGTCCTTGTAATGCCAAAGAGGCTTCTTGAAGCTGAGGCATAATGCTAGACTCTGAGAAGTAAGAGGAAGTTGCTGGATTTGCCCTCGATAATATTGAGGAAGATATTGGAAAGCTCAGGGATGAAGAGCAAGTTGCTCTGATAGTGGGGCTCTGTATTCTGTAATACAGAATCTAAAATTATAAAACTGGTCCAAGTACATCAAGGGGGTAAGCAAGGCCATCTTGAACTGATTACCCATGGCAGCCACACCTTGCCCTTCACCTAAAAACACTAAAAGTATTCTTGCTTATAGGGTGCCCTCATGTCCTCGAATCCCGAGGACAGAATCATGGCCAAACCTACGCAGTTGCAGGAGATTCAAGGTGAATTTCTAGAATCACCTATTAAACAGGTTCCCTCAAACCTGAACCCTCCAAGTCACAGATGGTTTTTCCAGAATGCTGTGTGATGCAGTGTATATATTGTTGCATCATTTCAGTGAAATCAAAGCACATGACACTGTGATTAATGGAGCAAAAATGTATTACAGAATACAGAAGTGCCAGAAGGTGGAGAGGGCTATGTAAATTAACACAGCTGATCGGAGCCCAAATTCACTCAACTTAGAGAGACGGGCAATGTGGCTGCCATGGGTAATCAGTCCAAGATGGCCTTGCTTACCCCCTTGATACACTTGGACCGGCTTTATAATTTTAGATTCCATAATTAGCAGTCAAGGTCTGTTTTAGAGCTGAGCAGCACTATCATATGTCAGGTTTTCTCACTGAAGAACTTGCAACTTGTTTGATTCTTTGTCCAGCTTGCCCCGCCCCTATTCTGAATGCCCATCCCAACTATAGTGGGTGGACATCTTTGGAGGCCTGGCCAGGTCTTCGAGGGGTTTCTCACAGCCCCCTCTGTGGCAGGCCTGCTGGGCAGAAGGCGGTTGGAACACTCACACTACCACGCTCAAGGCACTGTAGGGGCCCTGTGGGAAGACACAGGCCAGACAGAGGCGCAGAGGCCAAGATGCACCATCTTTCCCTTGCTCTCGCTACTGTCTTAATAGAGGAGTAGCCCGGTGAGCATCTCTGCCCTGAGCACAGCTGAACTCAACCCTCTTCCCATATCCCATTCATTTCTCTCAGCCCGACCTGCCAAGACAAACCTAAGCCCCATCTGCAATTTGACTGGGCTGGCAGTGAGTGCTGTTAATTTAATGTATCACTGGGGACAGAGGCCGAATGTGCTGACTGGACATATTCTAATAACTCAGTGGAAAAAATCCATATTGCAAATCACCTTCCTTAGTTGCCTTACTAGAACTATTTATTTCACAGGAGTCACAGCGTGTTCATCATTTCCATTCTCCTTGAAGCAGCATGAAACAGCACCTAGATGAATTAGGAATTTCCCCCTCCTGGCTGTAAAAAGAGAATGGGAGCGAATGTGTATACACTAGGATCCTATAAAATAGTTGGCTCAGTTGGTGGCTTTGGTCATCATATCTGATTACTCTCCCCATTTGCTAATTTCCACACTAAGGAACTTCACCTAAGAAAGCAATTAGGATGGGCACAAAGATTAAATACCATTCTATTTAACATCATTTTCTTCAAGACAGGGTAATTGATAATATTAAAACAATCCTATATTCCATAGATTAAAATTTTTGAAAAGTAAAAATCATGTCTCGAAAAGTACTTAATATCTGAAAAATATCTAGGATAATGTATGAAATAAGGAGAATGCATTAAAAACCTGATGTAATACCAAAGTACACAGTTAAGAAGTTGTAATTTTAGGTTTTTAAATTTTTATGACTTAAAATTTTCAGAAAAATTGAAAAAATATTGAGACTATAAAAGGAGCACTAAGCAGGCGCAGGCAGCACATGCCCCACGATGTCCCTGGGCAGCTGGAGCGGTGACAGTTTGGCTGGCCGGGACCCTGATAGACAGGTCACCAGATAGATTTCATATCACCCATTCAAACAACTATGGCTGGAGGTAGAAAGTGACAAGTTTCTTAAAACCCAGGAAAAAAAGTTTGAAAAATAACATTCAATGGAAAGAATTGCTCAAAAACTGTTAGGAAAGAAAATGAAATACACCGTCATACTCTATAGACTTTTTAGAATCACTAAACTTAAGAGCTGGCAAGAATGTTAAAGATGAGAGAAAATAACACTCAGTTATATTCACCTATTCGTCCAAAGTCCTAGAGTGTTATGGGTTGAATTGTGTCTCTCACTTACACTCCACAATTCATATGTTGAAGTTCGAATTCCCAGTTCCAGAGAGCATGACTTTATTTGAAAATAGAGTTGTGAACGTCATTGGCTAAGTGAAGTCATTAGGGTGGGGCTTAACTCAATGTCACTTACTGGCTTGTTCTTATGGAAAGGAATTCGGATATGCACACAGGGAAACAGTAGACGAACATGGAAACCAACACCTATAGCCAAGGATTGGCCAAAGGTGGCCAGCAAGCCCCCAGAAGATAGCAGAGAGACTTAAGAGAGATTCTTCCCCGTAGTACTCAGAAGGAGCGAAACCTGCCAACACCTTGGTATTGAACTCTAGCATCAAGAACTGGGAGACAATAAAAATTTCTGTTGTTTAAGCCACTCGCTTTGTGGTGCTTTGTTACCCAGTACACTAGGTAGGAAGCAGAACGAAAACTGAGGTGGGCTGACTCACAGCCCTGGTCTGAGGGCTTTGGGTGTATATTGCACTTGTCTGGCCATGGTTTCCCAGCTCAGGTGGACTCTCGGACCTCTCTGCATGGAGGGGTTTTTGTGATCTTCATGCTCAAGACAGAACTTGCTTTGAATTCCAAGCCAAACTGAGACTGGAACTGGACTGAAATTGAGGACCTTATATCTCTAGGCTACACGTGTGGGTGAAAATGGGTATAAAGATCCACTTACCTGAGTGTGAGGCATCTCAGACGGCAGAACCTGGACTGTGTAATACAGGCTTTAAAGGATATAGAGGGTATGGTATTCTAATTAAGTTTAATATGGGCTAAAATGGCAAGTGCATGGCTAACACCTTTATCCAGGGATGATCATGCGCTTACATTACTCGAGGCCCCGATATGAGGTTAGAATGCTGGGTTCAGAGCTTTTAACTCAATCCAGATTATGTATCAATTCCTCTTGTTACTAGGCCAAAGAAGTGAGATATAAGGCATGGTTTCTGGCTGGATAGGGCTTACCCTTTGCATATGAAGCAAGACTTACTCCCAGGAGAATGCGCACCAGCTACCTACCACATGTGGAATCTCACCTTTCATGAAATACAGAGACGATGAGATGTTGGGAGCCTCCTGCCCCATCTGCCTCCCAACACTGTTCATTCTTAAAACAACCTTTGAGGCAACTGGAGATCTAGAAGGACAGGGTAGGTAAAGATGTTTGTGTCTAAAGGCCACATTGGAATGTTTGTTCTTTAGAATGAAAGAGGGTTAATGGCAGTGGACAAACCCCCAGGACTCAGTTTCTTTAACAAGAAGTTAGGGAGGCAGATCAGGGATGAGTGAGGCTCTGGAGGGACACTTTTCAGCCTCTGAGCTGACCCCACGGGCCCTGCTGGAGTCACCCAGAGACCCAGCCCTCTGGGGCCCAGCCAGCACTCTGACCAACTGTTTTATGACCCGCAGAAACTTTGAAAGCCGATGTATTCTACAAAGCTGTTTTAAATGCAAACAACAGACTCTTCTGGAAATCACTGCCTCAAGCTGGAAGGGGGGGAAGGGGGAGGCGGGGGAGTGCAGAGAACTAGCCGCAAATTAAAGTCCATGATACATTTTGTACATAGTTTGTGGTTTTATAGTCACTTTAATCTTCTCCCCCCCTTAAACTCCTCCAAAGATTTGAATCAGCTGAGCCAACACACAGTTGCACTTCTAAGCAACAAACTTGTAAAAGGAGACTCTGGATGGAGTCCATAACAGCTTTGTAACATCTCCAAGAGCAAAGGGTGACATGATAGATTGAAACAGATCCAAGGAACCATTACTATGCGTTGAGTCAAAGAGCTGCTTTATTAAAATCTTACCACGATAAATCAGGTCTGTTGGATGCTGAGTTTCCTGCCTAGCTCTGTATCCCAGGTGGCCACAATCAAGTCCAGTGGCCCTGAAGGCTGCATTGTGTCCACCCAGCATCTCCTATTGGGCTGTCACAGGCTGCGTGGCAGCGCCAAAGGAGTCACCCAGAGACCCAGCCCGCTGGGTCTCTGTGATGGTGGAGATGGAGGTGGCATTCTCCAGCACCCTGCAGCAAGGCACAGGACTTCATGATGTCAGCATTTATGGGATCCAGCCAGCCCCCCACTCTGGGCTCTCAGCAGGTGGCTGACCTGAGGGGGAAAGGCTTGGTTTTCTTTCTCTCTCAAAGTCTCAATTTCAAACAAGGAGGATAACTGTGACTCCTGGCTTGATCTCTCTTCTTTTTCTTTCCTGAGGGAAGCCTGAGACCCACTGGCCGGGCAGTTTAGTGAAGAACTTGTTGGCTAAGGGGAAAATGGAGTTGGTTTAATTATGTGATGTCATAATCTAATCTAGGTGTATTAGCACTTCAATAGCTGTGTAGACAGGGCATTTGTGTGGCGTTATCTGTGCACAGCATAGTGACGAGCCTGGCCTTTGCCATGAGGTGGCCTGAGTTTGAGACTGGTGGTGAAGCCCACCTTAGGGGGCATCTGTGAGGGGCAGAGGAGTGGCCACCACAGTGCTTTGGAGGCACTGAGATTTTGCAGTTGCTCCAACCTCCTCCACCACAGGGAACTTCTGTGCATTCTATTTCCTGCATCTCCCACCCTGAAAAGCAGAGGATATGGGTTTGGGTTTTTCTACCCAACGGAGCCAAACAGAGCTCGGACACACACACCTGGGTCCAGAGCCCAACCAAGCCTCTGTTGTCCTGTCCCGAGAATTAAGCCTGCTGAGAAATTGAAAACAGGTGTTTGTGAAGTGACTCTCCTCACCCAGGGCGGTTCTCAGGAGCAGATAGTGGTCTGGGGCGTCTGGGGTGGCTGGGCCAGAGCGTCTGGGGCCCACTGACTGGGTGTGCAGGGTGCTCGGCCAGCAGGAGGACCCCGAGGTGGAGGGACAGCTGGCCCAGGGCCGATGGGAAGTTGCAGGGGAGCAAGCCTAGCTCACTCCCAATGACTCTTTCCTGACAGACCAGATGGAAATCCACGCCTGGGAGGCAATGAGCTGTCCCCAGATGGGATGCCGGGGAAAGAGTACTCCTGGGAGGGGGGACACCACTAGACTCATGAGAACCTTAGAGTGGACGCGTTTGTCGGCAAAGTGGGCCCCAGGGTCAGGGAGGGCAGGAGAGGGGAACTCACCGGTCTGCCCAGGGAATGCCTCTGCCGGGGCTTGGGCCACCAGCAGGATGCAGGTGCAGCCCTGCGCACGTGACCCTCCGGGGACAGGCAAACCGTCCTCTGGGTTCAACAGTGTCTGGCATAGGGAAGCAAGCAGCACAGGGCTATGGATTTTGATTCCTCAGAGAGTGAGCCCGTGATGGCCAAGGACAGACTTGTCAGCAGTGACCTTGTCAGACTCAGCTGGTCCTTTGGGCTTCAGGGATTCCTATGCCCAGGGGAGCCATGATTCTAGGCTCCCATCATGGACAAGCCCCGTGCTCATCTCACACTACACTGACTTGACTGCAGGTTCTGGGACACAAAAACACTGGCCTTCCCAGTCTCGCTTGTCCCGCTGGGGCGCAGCCCTGTAGGCGCCATGTAAGGACAATGAGGTCAGGGGAGCAGTTTCGTAACTAAGGAGGCCTAATCAGCTCTGAGCCCTTTGCCACACCAACACACAAACATCAGGCCGGAATGAGAAATTCTGAATGGTTGGTGAATAGGAGGAACAATCTAGAAGGCAGGGTAACAGTGACTGAGTTAAGGAAAGGGGAGTTTCTAGAAGGGAGTGGAGTTGGAGGCTTCGAGGAGGTGCCTATGATGAAGTCACAAAACTGGATGCCCAGGAGACAGGAGACCCTGACGGCCGGAAGGCCGGAAACCACTGCAGTGACCCGAGGAGGAAAGGGAGAGCCAGGATGATGATGACGCAGGAGTGTCCCAGTATTGGTTGCTGGGAGAGCGAGCCCATGTAACCCCGAGTCCCTGGTGGGGTACCTTTCCAGATTCTCTTTCATCCCACCTGTGACTTCAGAGTAACATCTGTCTCCCATCAGTGCATCACCGGCACACTGGCTGGTCTTTCATCCGATGAGAAAGCAGGCTGCAGGCCTAGAGGCTTCACTGGTTAATGGCTAAATGCTGAAGTCACTGATTTGCTTTCGTTGCCTTTTTTGGGTTATCTTCTATGTCTGGTCAATGATTCCACTTTTCCCATTGAGTGTAGCAATAGGGAACTTCCTCATTAATGCAGTTTTTGAGGTAAAAATGTGAGTCCATTTAACGAACAAAGATTGAGTAAACAGTGGTATGTGGCAATGCCAAAAATTCCAAAAGGCACAGCAGTGGCGCACAGAGGAGTGAAGTGGGCAAAGGCGCTGGTGGAAGGTGCCCTGGAGGCAGAGGCCAAAGGCCTCTCTTCCCCTTCCTAGAGGCCAGGGCAGAGGCCTTCATTTCTCAGCCCCGCAGCTTGTTGGGAGGAGAGCACAGGAGCCGGCCTTCGTAAAATCACCCCGCAGGACCGCCAGTCCTAGTGAGGTGCTCAGTGCTTGTCATTCAATATCTGAATTTTTACCACTTATTGGGAGTTTTGGGAGCTGCTCATGGTAAAGGGGGACATTGACAGTGTAGAGTGAGGTGAGGCAAACGCCACACCTGGTCCTATTCCAGGAGGCCTTTCGGGACAGCACTGGCCCCATTGCACACTCACAGACGTCCTGGTTTCGTGAATGACTTTTCAGGTCTCAAGCTGTTTGGGAATAAACAGCAGGAGAGAATGCAGATAACTATTGTTAGATCACGTGTAGGGAAGCATGAAAAACCTGATCTGTGTCCCTCTCTGGTGCAGAGCAAAAAAGAGGGAAGATCCTGATTTAATTAAAGAAAAGCCATGTAGTAGTGACCCCGAGCAGACACCAGGCTGAGGGCTGGGCCCGTCTCCTTTTAACATCCTGTCCCTGGAAGGAAGTAAAACTGCATGTGCGCTACCATGTGCTGTGCATTCAAATTCAGGATGAAAATGCAATGCTGTGGGGTCTGGTATCGAGCAATTTATGACGTCCTGAAGACAAGATGTTTATTGTTCATTTTCTCCCTCAAGAATCTGAGCACCGGTGACTGCCCAGGGTTCCCACTGCAGCGTCCCAGAGTCTCCGCAGAGAAGAAAAACGGTTAAAACAACAGGTGGCCTGTGGGATTTGCCTTTAATTAAATAGTCTAGGAGGCAGGAATTAACTTAAAATTTGACCAAAACTAAAGCTCAAGTTTAATTGAATCCACATTACATCTGCCTTTCTTCTTTCTTTATTAGCATTCCCTAGGTTTCTGCTCTCTCCTCTTCTTACTCCTCCGTCTTAGCCTCCATTGAGTGATTTCTCTTGAAAACCTGGGGAAAAGGAATACAGGGCAAATATATCATTGCTTCTGGAGAATTCCCCAAGTCTGGCCCCCAATGGCCTATAGCACCACCAGCTCCAGGAGGGCAGGGGCAAGGCCAGCATAAAGCCCACCTCCCCAGTGGGGTGAGGGGCCCCTGGGGCTCCATGGGTAAAGACTTACCAAGTCAACACTTCATATGTGTGCAGTTTATTGTGCATTACTTTTAATATTGTGCTTTAATAAAGCTATGGAGGAAGAAGAGCAAGGAGAGGGAAGAAAGGGGCCCCTGCTCACTTCGGCTGGCTGAGCAGACTGGGAAGACACAAGCAGTCTCTCCCCTCCCCAATCTCACTGGACCTGAACACATTAGATGGACCAATGGCACGAGCTGGAGGAACTGGAGTCTGAGAAAGGGACCAGGCTTTGGGGTCCAGCTGGGTTGGATTCCAGCTCATTCACTCACTTGTCTCACCCACCCCAGCTGCCCTGCCACCCCTACCCCTCACACAGAAGGCACCCAGTCAGTAGGCAGTGACTCCCATGCAGCCACGGAAGGCCGGCCCTGCTGGTGGCCTTGTTCTTCCCTCACTGGCTCTGCAAAAGGAATAACTGACACATTTCCAGATAAGATTTTCAGATTTTCCAGGAATTTGGGATCTGTAAATGCAGATGATGAATCAGCAATATAATGTGGCCAGTTACAGAAAAACAATAAAGAACCCAGGGACAATAGACTCTCCTGACTGTCCTAGAGCCTGGCACCGTCAGGCCCTGTGCCTCAGGGGGCCCGTTCTCCACCTTCCTGCCGTGGTGAGCACACTTGTTTTACAGTCAAGGCAGCTGAGGCTTAGAGAAGATGGTTATCTTCGCTGGGTCATGTGGCTGGTGGGGGTGGAAGTTAGACTTGGGGTGCACAGGGTGGGAAGGGCAGCTCTGTCTGGAAGGGGCCTTTTGCTAACCCATAGGGTCTGCTCTTTGAGAACTTGGTCCTGCAAGCCCATTAGACAAGGGGACAGGAATATTTTTCTGAGAGAAAAGGAGACTAGAGGCCCCCCCCCCATGGCTTCCCGATGGCCTTGCATGGAAAATGGGGGTGTGACTGTCTTCATGCTAGGCTCCTCTGGAAGTCCTCAGTATCGGCAGACACTTCAGGGATGACCAAAGTCACTGTGGCAAAGAGTGAGGTGTGTGTGATGCTCCTCTGGAAATGCAGCCCCACAGAGAAGCTAGGAGTAGACCAGGGGCGGGAGGAGAGGTTCTGCCAGTTCGCTCTGGCTCCTCTGGTCCCATCCAATGCCCAGCCCCCCAAGGAAGAGACAGGACTTTTGTAAACCAAGCTTATTATCGCCCTGATTCCTGGCTGGTTTAAGGGAGCAACACAGCCCAGGCCTCTAGGACGGCACGGGCAGGATATGTAGCTGTGCAGGAGAGAGCTGTTTCATGCACTTGAGCTCCTGTTTCTATGCATGTGGGCAGGACCATTGCACAGCCACTATAAAACACAGCATGAACACAGCTTTTTCCAAAAGCACGCAGTCTACTAGTCTTGTTCTCCAAAGCTCAGCTCCGTCACGTGCCAGCCACGTGACCCTGGGCACATCAATTCCCCTTGCTGTCCTCACTTATAACATGGGGACAACAGTCCCCTATCTTCTGTGCCTTCGGAAACATGGAAAGAGATAATGTCCGTATCAGCACGGTGCCCATCTCCTACTCAGTGTATCATCAGTGCCAGGCTTTGAAGAATGGAATCCTATGGTCTTTGGTTTTCATCTTAACATTAGTAGGTCGGGATCATTATACTCATTTGACAGAGGAGGAAGCACCGAGTCTGAGTGGTCTCAAAACTAATCTCAAAACCAGTGCTCGTTCTACCACATCACAATTCTTTCTTTCTTTTGGTTAAAGCCACTGCTGCCTGTAAGCCCTTTCCTTCCAGCTTTAAGCGGCCTGAGAACAACAGCTCCATCTCACTCCAGGTCAGCCTCAAATCCCTTTCCTTGCCACCCCGGCTCCTGTAAAGCACAGGTTTTGTTATCCAAGCTCCTATAGCCACCTTACACTCAGCAAGAGTGAGACTTCTTTACTCCTGTCCCAGTTCTTGTTAACACAGTTCAAATGCATTCCGCTGCTTCAAGGTATAAATGCGTCCCCCTGGTTGATGATTGTCTATGGAAAGATGTATTTACAGGGGAAGTCTTGGAAGTGACCTTAAGACTTACAGCAGCGGGGAAGACTAGCTTTCATCATTAGAGGTATTTTGCAGGATAAATCATGGTGGCTGCTTGCCACCCCTCCCCCCCACCATCAATACCACCTTGGCATCAAAACCAAAGCACCTGCTGTGCAATAATGAAGTTCACAAAGAAGCTGTTCTGCAAGTAGAGCTCCATGCTGAGTTGCCTGAAGATGGGCAACCTGTTGTAGTGACCACATGAGGAACCAAACTCCAGGGTGCAAAAGAACGGCCAAGTCATTCAGAGCCCCAACAGGCCCTCAGGTCGCCCTGAGCAGAAGGAAAGTGGTCAGCAGAGCTTCCTGAGCGTGGCTCATCTTGACCTTCATCCTGCCTGCCCGTTCAGTCTTGACTCTTGTGTCACATGCAAGGCCTGGCTGTGGTCAGAGGTCACTGAATTAAGTCATGCTGAACAAGAATTTTGCTGATGTCTTAGAATTTCTAGGGTGACCTAATTCCCTCTGTCTGTTTTTCACAACTTTTCTATTTTTTTCCTCCCTTGTTTATAAGAGCAAATCGCTGGACTTAGATCAAGCAGTTTCTGGTGCCAAGAAACCAGAGAGGCTGCAGAGGCTCCGTGAGGCAGGAAGGCTTCCTGGCGCCAGCAGGCCCGCGAGGGGCTGTCCTTGAAGCAGGTATCCAGGTCCCCCGTTGGCTGGGGGTATCCCGCACTCAGCAGGGCTCACAGCTCAGGGTGCATAACAGCTGGGACTCTGGGGGCTCCCTCAGCAGCCTGGTCTGGGCGCCAATTAGGGGGGCACTTTTATCTCAGGGCAGGAGTGTGGGTGCAGGTGACTCTCGCTTGTGTTCTAGAGAATAAAGACAAAGTGTTCCTGGGTGCAGCCCTGGCCAGAATGACACTTCCTGCCCATTATTCACTCTTTCGATCATCTTCCATTTTGCATTCCTTGTTTCTTGCCACTGCCTACCTTGCTTCAAGGGAAGAAGGACCCGTTCCTACTCGTTCTCTTGCTCTGTGGTGACCAGTCAGAGGCTGGGGGTGGGGGATGGGCAACCTTCGAATTTGCCTCTCACGTGCGCTGGTAAGCTTAGAGCCTGGCGTGCCCATTCGCACTGATGAGTCTTCAGGGCTCCTGCGAGCTGGATGGGGACAACTACTCCCTTCCCCTGTTCAGGAAAACAAATCTCAGTGCTATAAGGGATTTGCCCGAGATCATTAAGCTCATAAGTGGAGAAGCTCCCATAGAAACAGATTTCTCTGATTCTAATTCCAAAAAGAAGTTACACATAAATCAAAACATTTCAATTGCATTTGTTCGTTCCACCATACCTCAGTGGTGAGATGACTTGAAGGCTGCGGTGACTCCTGCGGGCCTCCTCTCACCAACTCATCCGCCCAGGTTGCCCGCGTGCCCCTTAGCGCCAGGCCCCTGCACGGGTCTAGCTCCCACTGACTCAGAAATGGCGCCCTTGCCAACCACCTTGCTGATTCTAGGTGTTTTCCACCTATCATCTCATTTAGCTGGTACCTCATCATCATCATCATCATCTCTCTTACCCCCTTGACTGAGGGGGACAAACAGGCGCAGAAATTTCATTAACCCAAGTCACTCATAGGGGAGGTGGGCGCATTGGATTCACACCCAGAATTCTGGCTCATAGTCTCTGCTTTAAACACTTTTGATCTCTTCTGCCTCTTTCCTCACGTATCTCACTATTTCTTTGAGGGCAGAGGCTGGGATCAGAGTTTGCAGAAATGACGCATCAAGCAGATGACACACTATCCCGGGTAGCTCTACTTAGAGCTGTAGCTGGGTTGGGAGCCTAAAATTTCCAGGCTAATTTTCAAGAAGCTTCGTTCAGGTATTTAGGATGATGGAATAGAGGAAGATATATTCAGGAGTAAATCCTCTGGATCTGCTTCTAAAGTTTAATGTGCACACAATTGCCCTGGAGATGGAATGAAAATGCAGATTGGAATTCAGCGGGTCAGGGTGGGACCCAGATACTGCATTTCTCACAAGCGCTCAGGTCATCCAGAAGTTTCTATTCTGGGGACTACACTTAGAGTAGCAAGGTCTAAACCACAGGTTTTCAGATAGGTTCCTGGGGTTTCCTGAAGATATCTCAAGGGCTGTCCTGGGGATTTTACGAGGGGGCTTTGAATAAGACTTCCCCTGAAAAAAGGTTTTTTTATGCTTAAAAAAAACACAACAACTTGAAAACCACAACCCTAAATATAATATCCCATACATTTGCAGATGCTTAGTAGACGTGTGGCAAGAAATTTCTGTCTCCAAGAAAATTTTCTTAAATACTTTGCTGACTCAGGGAAACCAGCAGCCATATTTGGACAGGTGGCCTCACCATGACCTCCCTGCTACCTAATGGAAAATGTTGAAGGTACTGTACTTAGGAATAATTATATTTACATAGCTTCTCCCTCTCCCGCTCTCTCTCATAGATGCTTGCAGGAAAAAAGAATACTTGCTTCTGGAATTCATCAGCTCCAGCTGTTTACTTCCATTTGAGGCCAGAAAGTTCTTTTTTCCCCTTGTGGTTAAGTTTCTTATGGTTCAGAGGGGAAAAGAAGACTTCTAACATACAATTATCAGAAATTGTTACCTTAGCTGACAAACCAGCCTTTCTGTCCCAATTTTACCAGTGAGAGCTCACCACCAGACCAGCAGAAAAGTGATCTCGGGTATTGAGTTGGAAAGACCTTAATGCATGCCAGTGTTCTTAATCTAGTCCTGTGTTTTCCTCTATCTCCAACTGTGTTCTGCAAGAAAAGGATTTTGTAATCAAGGAAGTTAGGAAACACTGGGCTAAACACATTTCTCTATTCTAAGATTTCTTTGAGTCTTTTATAAGCTAATGCAGTTATAACGCTCCCAAAGACATTAAGAAAGCTCAGTGGTCCCACATTTCCTTGATCACGGAGTCTGTTCTCCACAGACCATCTCAAGGAAACCTAGAGTTCTGTGGAGCCCAACTCTGGGACCAGTGGGTAGAGCCCCAGCTCTCCAGCATCTAACAAAGGAAGTTCCTAAACTTAGGGGTTTATCTTCCCTTGTGATCATGTTCTCAAAGTGACCAGTCCACCTAGACTTTTTACCTCCAGAATTACAATTCCTGGGTAAGACTCTGGGCTAGCCCTAAATGAGTGATGGCAGAGGCTGAGGCCAGAGGGCCACCCCAGCGGCCTAGTGCTTCTCATGCAAAGCTGGAACTGAGTTTTGGTTTCCATTGTGTCCCAGGTTAACCCACAGAGAATGTCTATAAATGTGCACTAGATTGGATGTGGGGGACCTTGAAGGCAGTGTGGAGAGCATGCCTAAGCAGAGGGTGTGCAGGCCCAAGGACACCAGGCAGAGTAGGAGAGAGGCTTTTGGTAGACAGAAGTGGGGATCCTGGAGAAAGCAAAGGGGAGCTTTTGGAAAGGGTGGGTACAGTACAGGGCACTAAGATTCCATTCTGGCCAACACTGGGTAGGGTATTGTTTTGTATCAGTGTCCCTCCACTACCCAGTGCCTCAGTTTACTCATTTCTCTAATGAAGGGGTTTGGTGGTTCCATGACCCTCCCAGGCTTAGTAGTTAAAGCCTCCCACACACCACATCCAAAAGTGTGACAGTAGTATATGCCTGGCAAGCTAGGTGAGCCTAGGTGGCACACAGACATTTTTTTCTTTTAGTGGTTATGTATTTACTTTCATGCCTATTAGAAAAAATGTGAACTCGAACCTCAAGCCTATGCTTCCAGATATCATTGCTTCAATGGAAGTGACAAAACTATGAGCAGACAATTGAGGAGTGCCATTAGAGATGCCCAGGAAAATACAGAATCCTTCTAAGACAGAACATCTGATTTCATGAGGAAGCGTGTCCCTGGGGTCAGGAGGTATGATTATGGGGTCATGGGTTCAGCACATGCTGGCCCCACTAGTCCCCTCCAGTCAGTGACCAGAGGCCTCAAAGCAGTACAGAAGCTCAGATGGTTTCAAAACAACTCCAGTTAATATGCTCTCCACAAACACAGACTAGGCTAAACTGCTCTCCCATGTTTTTGGAAACCAGCTGCTAAGTCAAGAACCCCATCTCTCCAGGCTATGCCTCCTTATCCCCTAAAGTGACAGAGAGCTGATGG
The DNA here is from genome assembly GCA_004024925.1 of Scalopus aquaticus. NCBI lineage: Eukaryota > Metazoa > Chordata > Mammalia > Eulipotyphla > Talpidae > Scalopus > Scalopus aquaticus. The sequence goes on along the minus strand of PVIJ01000222.1, from coordinate 248,219 downwards.
CCTATAAGAAAGTCTAAGAATGTGGCCTATGGACATGAAAAAAAAAGTTCAACACTACTTATTACAGAAGAAATGGAAATTAAAACCACACCGAGATACTACCTCACGCCTGTGAGAGTGGCTCACATAAAAAAGAACAGAATTAACAAATGTTGAGGTGAAAAAGGAACCCCTATTCACTGTTGGTGGGAATGAAGCTTGTACAGCCCCTATGGAAAATGGCATGGAGATGTCTCACGAAAATGAAAATGGAAATCGCATTTGATCTAGCAATACTGCTATTAGGTGTCTATCCAAATAACATGAAAAATTTTACACAAAAATGTATACCTGTACCTATGTATATAGCAGAACTGTTTGCAATTGCCATATCATAGAACCAACCAATGTACCTTTCAACAGATGGAGGGCACAATGGAGAAAGAAACTGTATAGCATATAGTCAATGGAATATTATACGGTTCTGAAGAAAGACAAAGTGGTGGCATTTGGCACAGAATTGATGGACCTGGAGGTGATTATTTTGCATGAAAAAGTGAAAAGACAGATATTGGGGTTTCATTCATCTGCAGAATATAAATACCAAAAAAAAAAAACCCCAAAACCCAATTACATGTAAATAATAGAAGAAATACATTTTTGAACTTAGCAAAAAGAAGATAATGGTTTCCAGAGGGAATAAGGGAAAGAGTAGAGGGGATGGGACTTGGAGGCAGATGTGATTTGGGCACAGATAGCTTAGTGGAGGCAAAAAGAAAAAAAAGCACTTAAAAAAAAAAAAAAGAAGATGTGGGAATGCGAACTGGTCCAACCACTATGGAAAGCTGTATGGCATTTCCTCAAACTGCTAACAATGGAACGTCCATACTACCCAGCAATACCACTTTTGGGAATCTACCCAAAGGACACAAAAACACTAATCCAAAAGTATACATGCACCTGTATGTTCATTGTGGCACTGTACACAATAGCAAAGGTATGGAAGCAACCCAGATGTCAAAAAATAGATGATTGGATCAAGAAGATGTGGTACAAATACACAATGGAATACTATTCAGCATTCAAAGAAGATAACACAAGCAATTTGCAGCGACATGGATAGAATTAGAGGGGATCATACTCAGTGAAATAAGTCAGAAAGAAAGAGAAAAATATCAAATGGTTTCACTTGTAACAGGACTATAAGGACACCAAATAGGAGAGATACACTCAGTGGGTGGAGGGGGGCAGGGGGAAGGGAGGGTAAGGGCACAAAATGGAGTAGAAAAGAACACAAGGGGCCATGGAGATGGATCACGGGTGAATTGGTGGTGGGCTACCCAAGGGGAATACAAAATGTAAAAGATATAAATAATAATAAAAAAATAAAAAAGAAGAAGAAGAAGAAGAAAGTCTGAGGATGAAAAGAAAATGCCTGCCCAGTTTCCTTACAAACTGGTTTCTGTCCTTTTGGATTCCAAGACCAGGATTTAATTTACTGGACAAGATTATCTTAAATCCTACTGCTCCCAAGCATACCTTATGAAGCTGTATTTAAACTAAAATTTAACAGGGAGATGCTTCAGTTAACTCAAAATAGGTCTGCCTGACCCCTTTAATGCTACGGGATGACACAGGACATCCTGCACTTGCAAATGGCCAGGTTTAAATAATGCAAAACTTTCTATTTTTTGACTCTGACTCCAACCTGGTTTCAGCAAGAAGTTTCTGCCCATTTATCACTCTCCTACAGGAAATAATGGCAGTCACTGGGATTTAGTGAAGGCTCATTATGTGTCAGGCACTATTCTAAGAAGTTGACACCTCTTAACTCATTTCATTCCATGAGTCAGGAACAGTTATCATTCCCATTATACGGATGAGGAGATAAGGCACTGAGGGAGACTAAATGGTGCCGGAGGGTGGAACCACAGGCTTCCTCCCCTGGGAAAAGGTTCAGGACCTCTATTCCTTCTAGTCACATGCTTAAAAATAAGCATACAAAAACAAAGCAACAAGCAAACACCATCTATGTAGATTGCCACAGGCAATAATTTTCAGTGTGGATTGAAATGACCAAAATGTTTCCCCTGCAATAACATGGGAATCTAAAAATGTCAGGGAATCTCAGGTGACTGGGGTTTGGACATGTGACTGCATGCCTGTGGTCTGCATGCCTGCAGAAGTCCAGGCTCTCTGGTGAGGAGAGGGTGTGGAGAGGAGGCAGGGAGGGGGAGGGGAGATACCTTTTGTCCTAGGCTTGGTCTCAGGAGAAAGCCAGTTTGGTCCTTTTGTGGGGACTATCCAGGGAAGCCCAGGAAAGTACAGGAGATTTGGTCGGAAATTGCTTTCATAGGCCACTGACCAGCCCCATTAGGTGCCAGGGACACATTTTGTGCAGAACTGCAAATGCTGTGCAGATGCTGACTGCACAGCAGTCCTGGGCCTGGGGTCCAGGCTGGCTCTGGGAGCCACACTGGATTCTGCTGGCATCAGCCTGGCAGCTCTGAAGTTTCATCCAGGTCATCAGGCAGCTTCCTGTCTATGTGGCCCTGTGGGGCCATCACTGCCGCTCTCTTGGCCTGGAAAAAAAGCCTGTACCCTCAGGTCATAGGCCCGGTGAAGGGCCAAGCTGAAGAGCGTTCGCAGCCTTAAGCAAAGAGACCCTGGAGGGAAAGGTGGGTGGGACTGTGTCCCCACAGTTCAGGCTCCAGCTCCCTCCTCTGGCCTCTAAATACCATCTCCAAGCTCTACCTGTGCACAGCCTCTCCCTGCAACTTCTGACCACAGAATCACGCACCTGAAGTCCTTACTTAGCTGTCCCATGGCTATCTCGGATTTCACTTCCATCTTCCAGCACCAGAGCTGCTCCCCACCGGGGGATGCTAAGCCCATCCTCCCAGGCACTCAGGCCAGCATCCACGTAGCCTTACCTTCTTTCTTTCACGCCTCATGTCTGGCCCATCAGCAAATTCTGCAGTCTGTCTGCTCACCACATCAGTTGCTAACGTCACTGCTGGCTTCTAAATGACAATCCTGCCGCCTGCCTGGACTCTGCTCTGGCCTCCAGCCCTGTTCCACTGTGCACGCTGTCCTGAGGCATATCCTCCCCAGCATGTCCCATCACAGCCTCCGCTAAGCCGAGTCCACCCAGGGCCCCGGCTCAGAGCGGAGGTCGGTGGCCTGGTCCTGCTCTTGCTTCCGCCTCTGGTCCTACTGTTGTCCCTTCACTCTCTCTACTCATTCAGGGCTGGTCCACAAGGCCTGGAGGCTCCAAGCTCAGGGCCCCACTGGGGATACACTTTCAGATTCTGAGTGGCTTTCTTCCTCACCTCCATATTCAAGTTCCATATTCGAACTCCATATTCGAGCTCTAATTGCCACATCTGCGAGAGGCCTTCTTGGGCCACTTTATATACCGTGATGCTCCCCTTCACCTCATGACATTTCCTCTCCCCTCATTCATTTTTCTCCATAAGCGTCCCCTTGTAATAGCGCCTAGTTTGTGTTTGTGTTCATTGTGTGCCTTCTTCACTGGGAGGAAAAAGTCACAGGAGTTGGGATTTTTGCCCATTTTGATCACTGCTGGATTGTACATACCTCCCCCTCCCAACCTGAGGGAGATTTGTTACCTGAAAGGTTTTGGTCCGGTTCTTAAAAGGACAGCCCTCAGAAAGCTGTCCCGGGCTTCTCTTCTTCCACACAGAGCACAGAGCTCAAATCCATACTTCCTTGCAGCTCTAAAGGGAGTGCGGAGGGTGGTTCACTGGGGAAATCTGAGTTATGACCCAGGGGCTTCCCCCTCCTCACGCTGGAGAGCTGGAGAAAGGAGTCATGCCAGAAAGCTGTCAAACAGTAGGTAGTGAGTTGCTGGTTTACCAGCCACGGGTTGGCAGGTGACAGGTGGGGAACTAAGTGTAGACAAGCAGGTGAGAAGCACTTTGCCTCAGCCACAGCACAAAGCAGCTGCTCTGCTGGGTGTCCCAGTTTCCTCCCCACCAGCCTTCGAGCTCCTGGGGGCCCAGCCTTGTCCTTCCTCTTCTCTGCCCAGTGTCCAGCTCAGGGCCCGGGACACAGTAGATAGTTCAGCAAGCAAATCTGCTTGTGCATCCACCCAGGGGCCTCTGGGTTCACTTCCTTTGTTCATGCTTTTCTAGAATGAGCAAAACCTCTGGGGCAGGGGTGGGGGGGTATACGTGAGTGGAAGTTGTAGTCCCCCAAATGTTGCCTTGTGGTAGGTCTCTTGGGATCCACTATTTCCCTTTGAGGGAGGGCGCTGTGCCTGCTACAGGCATGCTTCAGAGCAGCCTCACATCTCCACCTACCCTGGGTAACCCACAGGGCACACCCTGGAAGCCAGAAAAACAGTGGCGCCCTGCCTGTCCCCAAAAGAAAGAATTAAATTGTTGCAAGCATTTTGGAAAAGAGAAAGGAGCTTGGAAACTCAGACCAAGCAGAATCATCTCATACCACGCCCCTCTCATCCCCCACCTTCTGCTCATAAAAGGGAACACAATGTAATGGATAGGACTAGCCAGAGTTCTCTGTTCTCATCCCCTAATGGGGAATCCTGGTTGCATCTTTTCCCTCCCATGGAAACACTCTCCCCTTCGCAGCTCATTTCCAGCTCTCCAGTTCCTGATGGTTTGCAGCTTGAGAGGAATGAATCAAATTCTGAGGCTGGAAGCCTGGGCTCTTTCCCACCAGTGTACCTGGTGCCTTTGCAAGGGACTAAGCCAATGACCTCCCAGAGCTGCGTGAACCAGGACAACCCCTGACTCCTGCCTCTTAGGTTTCCTTGCCTCATGCTCCCCAGACTTTCTCCCCAGACACACCGGGAGAACTGTCCCCAGCTTGGGCTCCCAGAGACCCCCAAAGCGGTGATGACCGGTTCCATTATGCATGACAGCTAGTTAGCTTGTGGATCACTGAAAAACCCAGCTACATTGTAAGTATAGAGGCTGGAAAGAATGTCGGTCTTCACTGGGATTTAATGACAGGTTTCTGGCTCTGACTTGGATAAGATTAACTCTTCATTCGTATGTAAAGAAAAAAAAACAACTCTGAAATATCAGTCTATTGAAAAGTGTGCAGCTTTGAAGGCACTGCAGGCAGTCCGATTTGCACGTTCCCTCTTTCTGGGGCTGCATATTTTCCGTGTCTGATAATATGTTTGTTACACCTCCTCTCTGCCAGGGATACATACAGTAAATTGTCAGCTCAAACCATGTAATCTCTTAACCATAAGGCTCCAACATCTGTTGGCCAGTTGTTGCATCGCTGGATCATTAACATGCCTTCTAATTTTACTCTTTGAGTTTAACATAAAAAGTTTTAATGAGTGTATGTAATTCATACTTTCCAACTTCAGAGAGTCCTGAAAGAGAAACCTATGCTTTTACAACCCAAGTCTCTGAAGTCAAGGGTTTTATTTTAAAATACCATTTCCTCCCCCATTCCTCTCACACAAATGCATTCTGAAACAGAACAATTGGACATTATTTCCTCAACAAAAATTGGATCCAAATATTTGGTAGGTTGGGGGGAGGCTCCCCCTTCACTTTGTGCTCATGTAATATGGTTGATCTGTTCAGTTTTCATGTTGCGATTACAATCGTGTTGTGAAACCCCATTCATCCATCTATAAAAACAAATTGAAAATTGGCATAAGAAAGGTGACCCCTGAGTCATGTTGGGGGAATTCAGTTTTAAAACTTGCTTTCACTCTCATGCCTGTTTTTACTGAAATAAGCTGGATTTAGTAATGATTCGTTCCTGCCAATTTAGTTCATTTTTCCCATTCCCTCTTCTCTGGGTATGCCCTGTTTCCAGCCTCCAAAATGATTGCATTTGATAAAATGCAATTTTGGACTAACTTTTTATTTAGTTTATTTATTTGCCTTCCATCAATGCATGTTGGGGGTATTTTTAAAGAACAAACCCCAAGAGGCTAGAGCAGCAAAGTTCAGTCCAATAACATACGTGACTGAGAAAGCCTCCCTTTAACAGTTACGCATTATAGCTGCATTTATCATTAGCCACATCCTGGAGAATTTGAAAAGGAATCCCCATACAAGCATTTGCCTTCTGTTTGGGGTCTTTGCCACTGAAAGCACGATAAAGCTTTTACAGCAAAGGGCCCAGAACACACTTTGTTAGTGTGGCTTATTAGCTCCTGTGCAAGTTCTGCAGATGGTTTGCAGATGCATCCCTTTGCGCTAAGTGTGCTTTCTCTGCCCGCGTAGGTGCACCAGAAGGGGTGATGCAGATTATGAATAGCCAAAGTGAATGATCAAGCGCCTTTTGTTTGTTACAGGGGATTAAGTGCAGCTTCCCTTTGATTCCTTCAATTCTTTGATTCCTTCAATCCCGTTAAGAAGCAAGATGGCTATACATTTCACTTCATTGTGTGAAGATCCAGGTCTCAGATGGGTGACATTGTCTCAAATGCAGGAGGCTCGTGAACTTGACCAAACTCAGGTAAGTTTCCTCTATCCCTCATTAGATGTATATTGAGCCTCAGGAATCCTCAGTGGGGAAGCAGAACAAAAGTACTGCTTCCTTGGCACTTATCTTGAAGCATGGGGAGAAAAAAAGATAAACTATTAAGTGGCATCTAAGGCAGTGAAATTTGTTTCCCAAAAAATGGAAGACATTTTTTCCTGAGTCTTTGGGGGATTTACTTACTAAGGGTTTATTATTTTTTCTAGACTTTTTGGGAGAATTTGCTTGGAAAACATGTTTGAAGAGGTAGAGGTTGTTGAGGGGTGCTGAAATCAATGGGGCGCGGCGGGTGGAGGCCAGTGGCAATAAGGAATAATCTGGAGAGAATCTTCTCCAAGGATTGGAGCAATGGTATGCATGACAGATCCACCATTACCAACTTTTGGTCTAAAAACCTCGGAGGCAGACAGAGGGAGAGAAGAAGCAGAGGAGAGACATGAGGGAAGAGGAGGGGAATTCATGGAGGAGGTGAGGATTGTGTGGCTGGCAGAACTGTGGGCAGGATCTTGGGGTGTGGGATCGAATTCTCCTGATTAGTGGGGAAGATGGAGCTGACTCTGGTCTTCTTAATCAGTGGGACAGAGCCTCAGCTCTTTGTAAGTTTCACAGTGACATGGGTAATTTCAGTTTCTTTTCCTTTCTAAGCTTCCCTTTGTCTGCCCTGTGAAGGAGCAGGTTTCCTCAGGAAGAGCTCTATGTCTGAAGCAGATTTAGTAATGGTTTCCGGCTCTGAACTTGGATAAGATTAACTCTTCATTTGTAAAGAAAGAAAAGAAAACTTAACTATCTGAAATAGTACAGTGGAAAAATAACAATAATAATTACATTCTCATTAAAATAATAAAATAATAAATGACTCGGGTTTGCTTTGGTGCATGCTTCAATGAAACACTAAAGAGCTCTAGAGATCATGTAAAAACAGGCAGCCTATCAATTACTCCATTCCCTACCTTCTGAATTTCCTCAAGCTGCATCTTTGAAACAATTTGCGTCTTTAACGGAGCACAAATTTGTCAGCTGCTGGGAACTCTCCGGTGCTCTGATGACTTCTGCATGGAGGAGCTGAGGAGCAGAGCTGAGCAAAAGCTTGGGGCTGGCCTCTCACTGCTCTGCAGGACTGACCCTCACCATCCACCTGCCCTGTACACCTCTCAATGACTTAACCCAATCCTGCCCAACTTGGCTTCCTAGGAACAGAGATGGGCAGCCAATGGGTTAGGGGAGGGAAAGCTATTAGGGCTCATACTAGGAGCCAAGCCAACTGGTTCAGCCTGCCACACCCTGGCTGCTAAGCTGCAGGATCTTTCTAGACCACTAGACTTTCTGAATGCCTCCAGGAGGAATACATACGGCAAGGAAAGGGAGAACAAAGGGATGCTCTCACCATCTGGGTGACTCACAGACACCTCAGCCTCCATGTTATTCCCTCCACACTCATGCTTCCCGACCCCATTCAATGTCACCTCCTCTGGGAGTCCCTCCTCACCCACCAGGCAGAGGTCATCTTTCCACTATCCTCCTGCAGCTTGTTCGTCAATTCCTGAGAACCCGTGTTTATGGCTTCCCTTTCCTTCCCTCTGTGAGCTCTTCACCTTGCACGTGGAAGGTTCAAGAGCTGTCAGTTGGAAAACTGAATCGGAGTGAAGGAGAGAGTGGATGAACAGATGGAGAATACCAAGTCCCCCTTGAACTTGAGATCTCATTTCTGTGGGTCAGTCCACTCCTCTGAGGAAGTGGGAAGCATCTCTGGCAGCACTTCAGAATTCCCCCAATTTTTAAAAAATTACTGCACTGGGGATCAATTGTATCTAAGTATCTGGAGGCGGGAGCTGGTGTATATACTTCTAAAGTTCTTCCAGCCATCAACGGGCCAGCCTGCTGTCCAAGCCTCTCGGTCTGGTGTGTTCAGTTGCTGCCTGGCTGCTTTTTAACCAAGGATCTGTGGCTAATCCACATTACACGTGGAGGTCTGTATGCTGGAAAGAAGAGTACAGCAGTCCCTCTCAGCAGTGGCTTCACTTTCTGTTGTTTCGTAGTTTTCCGTAGGGTCAACCACAGCCCCAAAATATCATGTATAGTAAGATATCTTGAGAGAGAGTGAGATCACATCCACATGACTTTTATGATGGGATAATATTCTGCTCTTCTTAGTTGTTAATCTCTTTCTGTGACTAATTTATAAATTAAGCTTTATCACAGGCACATGTGTACAGGGGCCTGGCATATGTAGGGTTTGGTGTTGTCTGAGGTTTCAGGTCTCCACTGGGGATCTTGGAAAGTGTCCCCTGTGGGTAAGGGGTGACCCCCTGCACTGCAAATGGGAGCTAGGAAACCTGTATTCTTGACCTGTCTGTGTGGCCAAGGCCAAATCATGTCCCCCAGATACCTTTTGACATTCCTTTGTCGTTCCAAAGAGACAAAGGCTTGGAGCATAGTTTTACCTTTAGAAATTGTTAGAATTACAGAGGTGAGCAGGGCACACAAGGGCCATACACACCTGGGTGCACAGTGCCTCCAGTGTGAAAGATAGAAATGCTGTGTGTGTGTGTGTGTGTGTGTGTGACTAAGTGAGGCAACTGAAAAGAACTAAGTGAGACAATTGAATTGCTAGCAGTTCTGGGTGCCCTAGCCCGCCTTCCTCTGAGGCTGGTAGTTGTGACTCCTTACCACACCTTATGGACTAGATGGGATTCCAGGGGAGGATGGAACTGAATGACTGAATTTAGAGAAGGTTTGATGGCAATGGACAATCAAGTCAACGTAGCAGGAAGAAAGCCAGCAGGAAGCCCTGTGTTAAAAAGACAAATCTGGGTCGGCCTCTTCATTTACCAGCTGTGTGGTCTGAGGTAAGTTCCTCAAGTGCTATGAGAATTAGTCCCTCATCTGCAGGTGGGGTGACGATGATGTCCACAGCCGCGACTGACAGGAGGTTCAGAGGGGCACAGGCGTGTGCCTTGAAGTTAGAGAGGCGGCCCAGAGTGTGACTGAAAGGTGAACTGAGATGTTCTGCCTCCAGTTTCCTTTTCCCTTTATCTTGGGTTGACTCAGGAGACAACTAGCGTGATGAGGGCTCCTCTGTATGTGTCTTAGATAGAAGAGTGACAGAGGCTTCCCAATTCTTCCCTTCAGCTCAGAAAGACAGGACGGCCATTAAGCCTGGTGGCTCCAAGTCCTGGAGCAGTGGGGCAAGGCTGGGCTGCCACACAGGGAAGGTGGTGGGGGCATTTCCAGCTGCTAATAACGCACCTCTGCACAATGGGCACAGGCAAGTTCAGAGGATTCTTACAGCGATCACCACATAGAGCAAAGGGGGACAAGCTTCTCTGTAACTTTGACAAATGACGCCTAAGAGATCAGATCTGAACACAGTACATTCCACACACTAGTCAGATCCACATCATAGACTGTTATCATCCTGGTCCGTGACAGCTTGATTTGGGTGCTAAAATGTGCCAGGTGCTTTCAATGGATGTGCGACGATGTTTCCCAGGAGCTGGCTGTGGAAGGACAGTCAGCTAATTGGCTGTCTGGGCCCCTCAATTAGAAAAGGCATTTTCAGCTGAGCAGCTGTGAGCACCTGAGGGAAACTGGAACACCCAGCTCGGTGACACTGTGACTGCCCCCGCATCTGCCAGGAGGGACCATGTGGGCTGCGCCCGTGGGACTGAAGAAAACAGCCTCTGAAGGTGGCATCCGTGTTCCTGGTCCTGGATATTGGCTGTCTCTCCCAAAGAGCCATGAAAACAAAAATATGAACAAGCAAAAACCCACCAGTAGCCACTGAAAATCCACAAATATTGACAAAACAAAACTAACCTTTAGAACGCAATTAAGAAAACTCGAGAGCTCTTCTCTTGAGGCCATTTAAATATTCCAGTGGGAGTTTGGACATCCACAAAAATGTGGCCTGTTGCTCAATATTGAGAATCCTGAAGGAACAGAGAAAGTCCATAGTGGAAAAATCTTTGAGATTTGTGCTTATAATTTCATAAGAGGTTATCCCCCCACCCCCCACCTTGAAGGAAATATTTCTGAAATGACCCCTCAGGGTACTTCTGCCAGCTTTCACCTTCAGTGTTAATAACAGTCCCATTCCTATCTGAAATGTCTTTTATAATTGTGTAATTACACACCTCATTTATCCAATTGTTAAGCCAGGAGACTGATTAAATATTAACAACTGCTTGGTTCTCTCGGTGTCATTAGTTGGAACACAACCCTGTAATCTCAGGTAACACACGATGGTAATTATCCTTCACATTCACACTTAGCTGAAAACCCAAAGCAGTCAATCCAGATAAGGTTGCCCAGTAGAAAATGCATTGCCTTTAAATCCTATTTTATCTGCACAGTCTGGAGCAAGGTGCATTTCAGACCAGCTCAGGGGTTTTAAGCGGGATCCTGCCTGCTGCTTGGGTAATGGCCAGGGGAGCGGAGCTGGGCGGACAGAACAAACAGCTCAATTCTCATGTATCCAACCCTTTCCAACCATAAATCCGACTGGGCTTCAGAAGTTATAATGGGATTTTTACCCGATGCACCAAGATGGAGAATCTGGTTTAGTGCAAGCATTCTTCATCTTAGAGCAGTGCTGAGGCTAGCAGCGCTCACCAGAGATTTTCCGCCGTGGTCCCAGGGTCCTCTGGTGGCTTCCTGACAAACTGGCCTTTTTCTTAGGCCATTCCAACCCTCTCTCACTCCAAAGATGTTCAGCTTTTCCACCCACTTTTCTTTCTGTTTCACACCCCCAGGCTCTTACACCCAGCTCCTTAGCCCATAGTTCCGCAGCTTTAATTCCTGCTGGAAATCTTGGCCCAGGCTTTTGCCCAGGCGGTACCTGTACCTGGTTGGGGGCTGGCTTCCCAGGCAGCAAGAAGGCCGTGCTCCTGTGGCAGCTGCTGCATTTTGGGAACTCAAAATCAGAACCTGCTAAGCACTTCCCACATGGGTACCCAGGGTAGCCCCGGTAGCATGTGGTGTCTCTTCCCACGTCCCTTCTGTAGCGCCAGCAGGGCACAGAGCAGGTTTTCTATGATCCGGGCAGACGGGTGAAGGAGTCCTGGAGCCCTCAGTGGCTTTTTTGGCTTTTTAGGGCTTGCTTTTTTTTTTTAAGATTGATTTATTTATACATACAAGCTGGGGTACAGGCCAGAGGCGTGGGGCGGCAAGAGGGTTCAGCAGAGACAGAGTGGGGAGCAGAACAGGCAGATCAGAAATACACTGCTGGGGGGAGCAGTGGGCAAGGCAGGAGAGGTCCGCCGCACCATGTGGGATCCTCCCTGGCCGGGCGTCGAACTCGCATTGTGCGCTGCAGACAGCTCCACAGTGCAGTGCTCAACCGCTGCGCCACAAGGGAGGCCTGGCTTTTTCAGGCTTTTAATGATCCTACTACACCATTTGTAGAGACAACCAGGTGCAGGGCAGGCAGGGAGGCCTGGGGGCTGGGAGGCTGGGAGGCTTCCCAGTCCCCAGCAAATCTTCACTCTTTCTGGGGTCTCTGGTGTTCTCTCATGGTCTCTTCGCTGGTCTCTACTGCACCCTGCTGCACAGTCCTCTACGGCCTCTGTCGTCTGCTGTTGCCCTTATATGCGCAGTCTCTCGGCTCAGGTGCACCCACCCACGCACCCCACACCCTACTCCAGGTGCCGCCATCAGGCCCGCGTGTAAGACCACAGGTGTTGATCATAAATGTTATTGGCGGGAGGGCCAAAAAAACCCGATCACTTCCATTTACCCTACACCTTCCCAATCCCTGATATAGGCGCTCCTGGTTGAGGGGACAGGGGCTGTTTCCCTCCTTTCCCAGGCTATTTTATCAATAGGTGGTATCGCGTGATCTTTTCGGACATCTGACTATGAAGCAACCATGTTGCTCCGTGGGAGACCACTCTGGAACATTCTTATACCGCAGTTTAGACATGGGGGACCAACTCTGTGCCTCAAGGACCCAGTGGTGACCTTCCTTCTAGTGCTGGCGGTGACACTGACACCCATCTGGAAGGCAGTTACCTTGAGGAGAGCCGCAACATGAGGTGTAGTGTCTTTGTAACTGCAGAAGGGGCGTGCCTGCTCTGCTTGGCTAATAATGAGCCAGCATTACTGAGAAAGAAATAGCTAATTATTGCTCAAATCATATAAAAACTATATATATGTATATATACATATATATGTATTTATTGCCAAACTTTGGGGAAATGTCTAGAAGGATTTGGGCTCATCTTAAACCTTTATTGATGTATTGGCATTTATTGATGTAAGCAAGAGGAGTGAAAGAGATTATGCACAGTTGCTACTGGTAAATGAACCCCCAAGCCAGGTGGGGGTCCCACATGTCAGGAAATGTGAGGGGCTGGCAGGCTCCTGCAGACTTCATTATAATGGTCTTGCCACTTGTGCTATACTGATGCTGTAAACCTAATCTCCTATTACTTTATAAAGTAAGCACAAGAGAGGCAGGCCTTTCTATTACATTTCAAAGACCTCCTATTTTAGGTCAGGGAGGAAAATGCAACCATCTCTTATAACAAAAACATTCTGTGTAGCAAATTTGGGGTTTGCATATATTGCTCAGCAGGCAGAGCCCTTTAAATCCTCCAAAGCTAACAGATTGAAACAATCCTCCTGGGAAGAAAAGCCAGTTTTCTTTTGACAACTCATTTGCTAGATCTTAATTTACTGGTGTTTTTGTTGTTCTTGTTTGTTTATTTAATACCAAAGTCAGGGAAAAAGTCAGATGGGGCAAAATTATACAACATTCTCCTCTCTCGGGGAGAAATTCCAGACATTAAATTTGTTTCTATAAGTCATCTGGGGAATCATTAAGACTAACTTTTAAAATAAGGAGACTTGATCAATGGCCCCTGATTGCTAATTTCTTATTTGACAGCTTATCTAAGGATTTGCTTCTGCATTGAATCAGCCCAGTGGCAAATTCTGTTTGAAGTCTTTCTCCCCTGTAATACAGAGGTTTCATTTTTCTGTTCTACAACTTCTTAGCTTACCCGCCTCTTCTGTCCATCAAAGACCAAACACCTGTGCCAATGAACAGAGCTTCCGTACCAGGGCCAGGCTGCCCTGATGCTAACAAGTGCTTTCCCCTCAAATGCCCACTACAGGCCCTGCCTTTGTGAATTTATCATTTTTCTTCCCTATTATGCCACTGTTTCTAGGGAATGCTTTTTCACAGCTGGCAACAGGCACACAGTGCTTGGAGGCACAGAGCCCCAGAGACCTGACAAGCCTTCTTGAACCATGCTTGAAAAATGTGGCTCATCTCATGGCTGCAGTGGGGGGAAATGCAAGAGTTTAATTGGTTCTGACTTCAGGATTCAGATCATAGTTTTCCCTGGAGGTGTGCATTGCAGGAAACAATATTACTAAAGCCAGGTCCTTTCTAAAGACTGAAATTAATCAAGTTCCATGATCATTTGTAATGGGAAAATGTAAGAGAGCGTTTGAACATTTAATTACAATATTTTGCAATTGTTAAATCACCAGTGACATTACAGAATGCTTTTGGTGACCAGATACATGATGTATTTGTGTGAGAAGGCAGAGCCGCTCAGCAAAAATGAGGTAATTGTAGCACCTTTTCTCCTCCTTAATCTTCCCCAAAAGGGACCACTTCAAATAGATAATTTGACTTGATTGTTTTTAATCACATTGTAAACATTTCAAAAAAATCTAGGATAAAGGTGAACACCAGTCAGTTGGTAATAAAAATGCAGGCTCCAATTCTTCTTGGATGACAGATGAAATGAGTATAATATATTCTTGCTTTGTGAAAGCCACAGAACATTTAAAACTGCAAACAACTGAATTCAATTAGCAGACCTTGTTCAAAACAGCTTGAAGAACTGGAGGGCACGGGACTCTATTATCCACCCATTGTAGAAACTCAGAAAGCAACACAGTCAGGCTGATCAGAATTGGTGGAGAAACAATGTAAAACTGGTCCCTGTGTTTTTCTATCTGGTCAAATCTTCCCCAAGTCAATCCACTACAAGATTCAGAGGCTAATGTTTTCAGTTCCTCACCTTATATAAGCCCTTAATTCATCAGAAAGACAAAAAAGTGGAGAAAATACATTCAGTGTTGAATGATGGAGTATCAACTGTATTGCCATCAAATGCAAGTTAATCCCAAAGGTAAAGTTCAATTCCAAATTTCCTTCCACTAATAAATCACAATCAGCAATTGGTGGACCCTGTGCCCTGCCCACCACCTCAGAAGAGTCTGTTTCTGTGAGAACCTGTCCTGGGCTAACTTTTTTGCAGTCAATTGCTCTATCCCTGAGCTATACCCTTCTTGGTATTTCCAACTTGGGAAAAGGAAACATCTGTCTGTTTTATACAAGAGTGGGCCTTTGCCTGGGTTTTCAAAAGATGTATTTTTAATTGCTTAGCACAACCAATACATTCACAGCCCTGAAAAGCCACACAGAGGATGGGTAACATATTTAATTGCTTTGACTGGTCTGGAGGGGGGACCCCTGTTTGTCACCTCTAGTCTCTACTGGTCCTTTATTTAGCTAGTTGTTACTCAAGTTCCAGGAAGGAAATTGCACAAGGCTCTCAAGACAGAGGAGCACCCTTACGTAGGAAATCAGCTAAGGTTTTGTCAGCCTCAGTAGCAGGATGATTCTGACAGATGTTCGGTCTAGTTGCATAGCATGCACATTCAGTTTAGGAGAACTGAACCTGTGCTCCAAGAGCAAGAGTGTGGCCAAGCCAAGGAGCGAGGGACCCTGCTTAAACAGTGTGGGCACATGGGAGGGATGGCTCTGAGTGCCCCATCTATCAGCAGGAGTCCCCTACATCCATTCTGGTAATGTGCAGGTTGAATTTTTCCTCCTAAAAATTTGTTCTTCAGTCTCCTCTCTCTTCGTTAAAATTAGACCTGCATTTGGCATATGTTCTGAGTCCAAGAACATTGCTCCTTAGACTCGTATTTATGAACCCAGAGTATCACACCTCATGGGCCAGAGGTAAGTGTGACAGTTCATGGTTTATGCCTTCGTATAGAGGTTAGAGTCCAACCCCTTGGAGGATGGGACGCCACTCTATGTTCATTTATGTGAACCCCAAAGGAGACGCCTGGAAGGCGATGGGAACAGCCCACCTCAGGGTGCCTGGCAGGGGTGGGCTGCGCGCAGCATGCTCAGTGAGGGAAGGTAGGTGGAGGGTGTTCGGATGAGAGCATGCCTGGGAGGGAAAACCCGACACCAGCTAGTGGGGCCAGCCCCAGGATGCACCCCAGGGGCAGAAAACACTGGAGGTGAGGTGCATGGAGCTCGTGGGCTGTGGGGGCAGAGCCCAGCGTGGCCACCCTGGGGCTAGCTCCCAGTGCCTCTACGCCAAGTTTGACTCAAGTTTGGGCAGAAAAAGAGGACAAAGAAGGAATAGAGGCCATTGTGTGAAACTGAAGACTACCTCTCAAGTTTGGGATCCAATGAAAAAACTGTACCACTACTTTGAGTGCTGAACTCAGCCTCCCGTGGTGGTGGTGGAAAAAGATCTCGGGTCCCAGGGGCCTTGTTCCACCATTATCAAGCACATCAGTGTTGTCAGATGAGCCACAGGATAGACAGGAGCGGGATGGCTAGACCTTGACTTCAGAGGGAAAGCAGGGAACTCTGGGCAAGGGGGGGTCCTCTCCAGGCTGGGATCTAAGAGTCAGAGATGAGTTCTGTTCAACCAGATTCCCTGGATGGTGCATATTCAGGCTTATAGACTCAGTTGCATGAATACTGGTATAAAATGGAGGAAGGAAGAGCCCATGGATTGTAGGGAGGTGGGGAGAGATATTCTGTATACTTCAGATTAAACAGACTTTCAGTGGATGTTGATCTTTTCTGTGTCTTAATTAATAATGTTCTCAAAGAACTGCCTGTTCAGGATATTTTCTCAATATTGATGAATCTGACAGAAAATACAGGATGACTTAAGAGCTTGCTGCTGGTTGTAATGACACCAATGTCAGGTTGCACTTAGTAGGAAATTGGCAGGTGTTACCTAACAATGGGATGCGATTCATTCTACTGCAGTGCTGCTAAAGGTGAAACATTTATTCAGCCTTCACACAGTGGCAGCACCTACTCACTTTACCTAAGACTGATGCAGTCTGTGCAAATCACACCTCTCAGCCACAACACACAGAAAAGGAATAGCTAGCCTGTTTTCCTGAAATATGGTCAGACACGCTGACTTCAGGAAAACTAGCTCTTTCATCTACCCCTGTCAGCTTTGCCACAGAATGCAATTCAGTGGTTTCTTCCCTAAATTAAAACACTATTAATATTGGAGTGTGCTTAAGGTCTTACTGAACCTACTTTAAGTCCTTGCTGTACTAGACGGTTTTTGCTACTTCTAAATGGATTACCTGTGACACCGACAGTCCTGCAGCCTGCAATACTCTTTTATCCCTGCAAGAGAGCAAACCTAGGAGATACAACATGATTTCCTACCTACTGTCTTAACTCTTCAGCAAATCGTTCAGTTTTAAGGCCCAGAGCTTTCTCTTCTGGGATTGTCAACAAGGAGGCCAATTAGTGTCTATTATAGCAATGAATTTCATGATGTGAAAATTTTCCCAATTGCAACTGGACTGAAATGTTCAGTTAATCCCATAGGATCCAGAAAAGCATGAATCCTTTGTGAAACTGGCATCATTGTGCTCTCATCAACAATAAAGGCCTTCAGAGTTATAACATTTATTACTGTAATTATTATTTTCCATATAAAATGATGAACATGTTTGAAGTAGAATTTCAGCACACTGATAAAAGTCAATAAAACAAAACTTTGTCAGCTCATACCTGCCAATTTCCCTCTTTCCTAGTGATGCTCATTACACTGGTCAACAGTGAGATCATAAATGACCTTAAAAGGCCCTAATCTGTAGTATCTTGGTGTGCTGAACATGAAGATACATGAAGAACCTGAAAATTTTTTATTAGCTCTCGTTTTGAAGATATTTCATATAATTCATTTTATATGTTTCACCGTGTAAATTTATCCAGTAGGACTGCAACAACATCCTGAATTAGCCTAGAATGATGTAATATTGCATCATATTGCATAATTTCATCATGCACACATCATCCAGGGTTGATTGCATCATTTTCTGATGCAATGCAATACTACTGCCAGGCAGCTGCTGAAGTAAGCTGACGTTAGCAGTGCACTATATAAAGTCTTGTTGGAAAGGTTGAGCATTGAAAATATTTCAGACTTTGTGCGAGGCAGTTTAAGCTACTGTTCCATAGAACTGCTATTATTTTATCTATTTAGGCAAAAGACAGAACAGTAATGCCTCAAAAGTGCGTTAATAGCGTGGACAGTTTCTGCTCTATTTGTGGGGAAGTGACATTAGCCAACCAGAAGAAAAGGATCACTTCTCAATTGGAGAAGGCTTATCATCTTTACTTCGGATGCAAGGTTGGTGACCAAGACAAGCCTTGGACCCCGCATATATGCTATGCTACATGGACAACACAGCTTTCACAGTGGCTAAATGGCAAAAGACCATCAATGCCGTTTGCAGTCCCCATGGTGTGGAAAGCGTCAAGCAACCACATAAAAGACTGTTACTTCTGCTTGGTTCCTCCTCTTTCTGGTGGAAGAACAAAGCAAAGGAAGTCGAGATAGTCTACCCAAACATTCGGTCTGCATTGAGATTACCGGTTCAACAGCTTGCTGCAGGATGATGCGAAACAAACATAGAATGCTTTTCGCCTAGTGTCTAAAACTTTCTTGGGAATGTTAGGGCAGAAAACTACAAGGAACTAGCAGAAGACATGCTGATGCAGTATCAGAAACTTGGCTGCAATATGTCTCTAAAGATCCATTTTCTTCATTCCCATCTGGATTTCTTTCCTGAAAACTGCAGTATGGTTAGTGATGAACATGGTGAACATTTTTATCAAGATATCGCATCAATGGAACAAAGCTACCAGGGAAAACGGTCCACTACAATGCTGGCTGACTACTGCTGGACACTCCCCAGAGATGCTCCTGAACAGCTGTAGAAGAGACAAGTGAAGAAATCTAAGAAGTAGTCTATGACTTGATTTTTTATAGGTATTAACCATAGGCCTATTACTATTGGCATGCATTTCGTGACGTAAACATCCATTTATTGCAGATTACAAAAACTAGAGCCAAAATTAGAATTTGACTGTAATTTCGTGTTGAACACATACAAATTGATAGGAAATGACTAATTTTATTTCAATAACATGACTTTTGTAAAAATTTGTTGACCAGTGATTGGCATGCATTTCGTGATGTAGACATCAATTTATTGCAGATTACAAAAAAAACTAGAGCCAGAATTAGAATTTGACTGTCATATTTGTGTTGAGCACATACAAATTGATAGGAAATGACTAATTTTATTTCAGTGATATGACTTTTGTAAAAATTTGTTGACCAGTGTTCTCAGTGGGAGAGCCAGATTCTCTCCTCCCAGCCACGTGGAATTGGGAAAACAGCTTAGTGGCAGCACCTCCCAGGTAAAATCACCTGATTGGCAGTCAGGGAGATCTTCCACAGGAGCTGCTCTGTACCAAGCTGCCTCTTTGGGCCAATGACCCCCAAAGCAGGCCTGCTGGTTTTGTGGTTCTCCCCGTGAGTGGGAGTGGTCAAGAGCTGTGTTTTGATATGGGAATATCCCTCGAGGACCTGTGAGTAGTTCCATAAACACTCTTCTAGCAACTTGGGACAGATTTAATCTGCTATAAAAAGGGGAACCAGACCTATTTTCTTCAAGCTAACACACTAAAATTGAAAATGAGGGACCTCTAAGGAATATACACGGAAGAATGCGAATTAATTAGGTGTTACCTTTGAATAGTTTGGGTAAAGTGACAGCTAAGTGAAAAGCAGAATTTTCTCTTTAGAGTGCCACTGGGTGTGGAGGGAGCAGTAACATTCATTGGCATCAATTAGAGACTTGGTCTAATTTCTGCACCCGTCCCTGGAGAAGTGATGGAGGTTAAATATCACTTTGAAGTTGAAAAGGCCCTTTATTTGACCGTTTCTAACATTGTGACCCAGTTATCCTACAGGCTCGGCAAATGGCAGAACAAGTCCACAGGAAAGTGAATCTGGGAGGACGGTCTTCCTGTCTATTCAGAACACTGGCCAGACATGGGCTTCTCAGCACAGGAGAGGAGCATGCTGGTTTGAACACTGATAAAATTTGCATCACCTTCTGAGGATTCCATTTCTGCCACATCACTTTGTTTGAATTAGGATAAGAAGTGGGAGAAAATTTCAAACTCAACCCACCCCCATGAGTTAGGATACTCAAGTCAAGTGAGAATTTGAAAAAGGATTTCAAAACCCAGATGTTTACTGGGGTGAGGCTAGTGGGGTACCGATGTCTCATGGTTCCTAAGTGATGGTCTTACCTTTTCCAACAGGGCACTCAAGAGCCACCCGGGGCATTATCGGAGGGGCCCCAAAGCCCCGCTGATTGGCCACAGGGTGTCTGAAATTCCCAGTATTAGTCATCCCTTTGGCTTGAAGCCACCCTTCAATAGGCCCATAAAATGCAGACTTGTGGGGAGAGATGACGGTCATTCATTAAGCTTCTGACAGCAAGGACCTGAGAATGAGTGACAAATCAGAAAGGCTACACTGAGCTAGAGGAAGACTCAGAAAGTATAAAGTCAATAGCAGTATACTTCAGATTGTATTTGCTCATTAGTGGATTATGAAATCATTTCAGTGTGAAGTAGCCAGCCTGAAAAAAAATCAAAACATATAAGAATACAACATGCATTATTATGTACACTGCGCGATTTTTATGAAAATTTTTTGCCACATCAATTTGTTTGTATCCACACATACACACACACACAGAAACATACATAAGGACTGGGTTGAAGAGTTATCTTTTCTCACTGTGGATCATGGTTTGGTGCTGCTACACAGCAGGGGCTCAGGTGAGGAAGTGCACATGGCAGCAAAGCTGGGAAATTTTCTTTTCTTCACAGTATTTCTGAGGCCCTTCTGAATGATGACACAACAGCTACAACCTGCTTAATCTGTAGTCACTTGTTAAATTGCAAAAAATAAAAAGCAGCAAAACATTTCAATGATAAGAAAATGTCCCTCTTCTACCTCTTTTACTACCCCCCTTTTTTTAAGATTTATTTTTGCATACAAGATGGGGTGTAGGCAGGAGGTGTAGGGTGGTGAGAGGGCTCACCAGAGACAGAGCCGGGAGCAGAACAGACAGATCAGTGGAAATACACTGCTAAGGGAAGCAGCGGGCGAGGCAGGATAGGTCTGCCGGAGAGGTCTGTGTGCCATGTGGGAATTTCCCCGGCCAGGTATTGAACTTGCACTGCAGATGCTGACAGCTCCATAGAGCTGCGCTTAACCTGTTGCGCCACCAGGGAGGCCATTACTGCCCCTTTTCTGAAGTAACCTTCCAGGAATCTTCTATGCAGATACAAACACACATCTGTCTTATTTAAAAAACAAAACAAACAAACAAAAATCAAATGAAAGCACACTATACACAATTCTGCACCTTGCTTCCTTCACATGGAATACATGTCAGCACATAAAGTACTACCTCAGTCATCCATTCTGCAGTATGGTTACTCCATTATATGATAGGTTGTAATTTATTTTAATCAGCTTTGATGGACATTCAAATTGCATCCAGTCTTTTATTATAAACAGTGCTGCACTGAACATCCTCACACATCTGCATGTGTACTCATGCAGCAATATCTAGAGGACAAATTCCTGGAAATGGGGTTCTTAGATCAAAAAGTTTGCACATTTAGATTTTGATAGACATTGTTAAATTTCGTTTGCTCCACTGAAGTTGTTGTAAAATATGAGTGGCATTTTGTTGCCTGGGCACTGGGGCGTGGGTGGCTTCTCTTACAGCACCCTGCCTGGGCTTCCATCATCAAAAGCTCCTCATACCACATCTTGACACGGTACTTCTGCTGTCCTGCTTCCCCACTCTGCCCTTCAAGAAAGAACACTATTCAAAACACAGTCTTCTTGGAAAATTTAAATTTCCTTGGGTGTAACCTTTGTCTAATAGGTTGGGAATAAATGTCTTATAAAAATTTAGCTGTACTTTAATTGGATTAGCCTAGGAAAAGGCAGTGTTCTATTTCCTGAGAACATACTCTTAAATATTACTTCCAGGTACAGCCATAGCTTTGGGGTGGTTATACAGCTCATGTTTGAGCCGCTGTGTCTCTTCTCTGATCAATTTTTTTGTAGTGAGATATGCATTACAACTGAAGTAGTAATCAGGTTAAGTCCATTGATCTGTTTCTGTAAATGCCTCTAGAGCATAGGGTGGGCTTTGCACCCAGGTAGATGTTAAATTCATTTTTTTGAAGAATGATCTATTATAGTGCTAATTGCTTGCAATTTTGTTTATGGAATATCAAGATGACAAGTGATCACCATTCTATTGGATGTAAATTCTTTACTGCTAAGCTGACTACAGGGTAGGAGGCAATTCTGAAGATGGGAATAATTTCATGATAAAAAAACCCTAAATCTCTTGAGCTTCACATCAAAATTTGTAATCTTCTCTTTCAGTTTTACACTTGATTTTCTTCAATAGTTGGCAGTTTTTGTTACAGTTTGGCCACACACAAACATTTTCACACTTCAGCGTACGGAAAATGTGACGTTCTACTAATGTCTGTATACTAAATGCAGATTTTAAATATCATTGCAAAACTATGGTTATAATTTTATTACGGGGTAACCCTGACCAAATGAGATACAACAAACATTTCGCTTCCAAAAGGAACATTCTTGAAGAGGTGGATATAGTTAGAATACATATTGGATTGAAGAACAAGCCTAGGGAAGCTGCCGACCGTCTAATGTCTGGGAAGTCAGTATAAAGTTGAAGTTAAAAACCTTTTCTGCTAAATCTCAGTCCTTCTTTACCAGAGCACTTTTTCTCAGGAGCTTAGTGAAAAGGGGAGACTATAAAATATACCTAACAAAGCATGTCAGCAGCTTGAATGAAGCAAACCAGTCCAGATCTGAGAATCCTAATAAATAAATGAAGTTGAACATTTATTGCCAACAACCATGTCACTGGGGCCACAGAAAACTGGAGCCGTGCAGCTGGGAAATGGGAGTGTGCAGCCAGAGAAGGCAATGGAACGCACCCAGGTCTGATTATTTATGGCGTGCTGATGAAGAGACAACTTTCCTTATGAGGAACAGCTTAACAGAGGAAAAGTCAAGCTAAACCAGGAAGAGGTCCAGAGAAAGAGAAACAAAAGGGGTTATGAATAAAAATGACAGCTAATAAAACAATACAAATCTAAAATGCTGTAACTTTCAGAAATAATTTAGGGTCAAAAGCAAAGAAAAAAAAAGTCTAGTTTTGCTGGCTTTGGTGTAATTTTCCAGGAAACAAAAGATATTACACAAAATGAATGCGCTGAATTTAGGACCAAATTTGCCTTCATGCCTTCCTACTTATAAGATTGGCTGCTCCTAAAGCTAGATTTATTCATAAAAAGAGATGTGGTGATTTTATTTGTATGTAGCTAGTGTATCCATTTCGACAAATGCCTACTGTGCACTATTCCATGTCAGATGTTATGTGTTGAACGAAGGGGCTGCCCTCATGAGGCTTAATCTATTGTGGGAAGTAGCTAAGTCCACTGTCAAGTTCAGGACACTAGGGTTAGTGCTGTGACAACAGCTGGATAAGGGCTGATGGATAAGGGCTGCGGAAGGGAAAGGAGGGGCATACTGAAGAGTGAAGACAAAGTCCAACTTGGAAGCTGGAACAGAAATAATTTAGTGAATTTTGTTTTCTCTATTTTTTTAGAAGATTTATTTATGCATACAAGCTAGGGTATCGGCCAGAAGTGTGGAGGGTGAGAGGATTCACCAGAGACAGAGTGGGGAGCAGAACAGGTAGACTGTCTGAAATACACTGCTGGGAGGAGCAGTAGGTGAGGCAGGAGAGGTCTGCTGCGCCATGTGGGAAGCTCCGCCAGAGATTTAACTCGTGCTGCAGCTGCGGACAGCTGCACAGTGCTGAGACTTAACCCGTTGCGCCACCAGGGGGGCCCTGCTTTCTCTATTGATTTAATAGACACATACCATGCCATCCAAACCTCAGTTTGATTAAAAATGATACTTTTATGCAAAGGTACAAATTTCTATGGCTCTAAGTAGTTTACATCCTTAAATTCTGCACTTGAGGTCTACCTGAGCTGTTTAAAATTATCTTTCAGTGGTACAATACACCTCTTCCACATGGCACCAAAACCTTAAGTACCAGTCATCCATTACTACGTGGCCCAAGTGTGTCAGATATTTTATTTGTGTCTCAATGACTCTTTGTGAAGATGCTCTGACGTAGGATCATGATGCCGATTTTAAAGATGACTGTTGGAGCTCCAGAAAGGCAATTCTCTCAGCGTCACAGAGTAAACATCACAGCGCTTTCTCCTACAATTCACCACTTTTGTGTTAAATTAGGTTGGTACTATGCCTATAATACATCTACACCCATGAAAGACTTATCAATTAAAATCCACTGGTCTATCAGTTTGATTTGTTCCCAAATTTACTTTCATTTAATTACTCCCTCTTTTCTTGACTTTCACAATTGGAGTCCTGCTTTCCACCATTCTCACTGAAGAAATACTATTCTCAAGGGCCCGAAACTCCTTATCTTAGATGGCATTGCGGCTGTTCCCATTGTAATTTAGGGGTGTTTCTAGCTGCGAACTGTAACAAGCATTCTATTGGAATGAACTCATATACACAGGCATCTACTGAGGCTCCTCTGCACCGCACACCTCCTTCTCTCTTAAACCAAGTGTTCTTCAACACGAGTGCCCCTCCTTCCCCACCCTCACCAAAAGATCAATGTCCTGATGAGAAGGGGATCTAGCCAGGGCATTTAATTAGGAGCCAATCACATTTCTGCTTTCTGTCCCATTCCTAACTCTCTACTTCTTCCTAGGGACTAAGCCTTTGCTGCAAGAATATGCAGTTAAACACTGGTCCCAGACGGATGTCTCCACAACCTTGGCGGACTTAGACTTTTCTTTATGTGCTGGTTGGATGTATTCTGCCCCCACACCTTTGCCTCCATTTGTAGCCCAGAGCCACCCCTCTGTCCTTGGCCAACTGGCAGTATTTCAGAAATACTGCTGAATGTCTGAGGACAGAGCAGTCTGAATTATTTATAGTTTGAATTCAAGTCTCAAGGTTTGAATTCATGTAGCATTCTTGGTAGTTGTCATTGTTTAATGTCTATAAGACCAATAGTCCAAAAACAAACTAGGTACTGCACAGAATGGTAAAGCTATTTCATTACTAACCCAATTCAAAAATTCAAACATTAGAGATCTGATATTCTCTCTTTGAAACTGAGTAGAGCATGATCAGTTGATAAACCACAGCAAAAATCTTCCAGCCGTTTTGTTAATTCTCAAATTTATAAAACCACTTGCAAAAAGCCAAGGATTGAGCTTTCCCTTTTTTCCTATACTACTTGAGACAAATTGTGCCTATGACCACTTGCTTTTAAAACTAGACATTTCAAAAAATCATATAAGACCCATATCAGCTTATTAGAATTTAATTCTTCCTCTGCTTAGGTAACTTTAATGGAGAAAAATGTTCTGGTGATGCCTGAGCCAACATAGGGCAAACAAAAGCAGCCATATGCACAGTATTTTAGGAGGATGTGTGCTTGAACTTCCCCTAAGAAAATGACTTTGAGACTAAACTGGCTTGTCATCACCTGGAAATATATCTCATTTGTTGATCTACTTAAACAGAAAACATTTGAACAAACAGACACATCTATGTACATCCAAACACACCTGGGTTTGTTTTTTTACTGAAAACCGTATCTGAAGAACACTTACATCCTCTACATTTCAATTTCCAAATTTTGATTTTATTTACTCTGAAATAAAGTCTAAGACATTAACAGTTATAACACAGAATTTTAAAATAAATCTGCATATGGTTAGAAAAATATGCATCAAGGACATATATATTTCTTAAGAAAATAAAATTATGTACAAACATCATTTCTGCGTACTAATCCTGATCTTATCTAGTGAGATTTGGATAAGGAGCACCACCAAAACCACAAAGTTTTGAGAGAAAAGGCAACAGTAAAGCCCGTGACCCCTCTGGCCCCATGTTTCATTTTTCGAATCCATTGGCGAGCTCAATCCCTCCCTGGGTAGAGAGTGCATTAAAGATTGTCCAAAGTTTGGGAGGGTCCTCACATTTGTGTTGTTGTTCCCAGTGCACCAGGAGTTCTTCTTTCCTTCTCAGAGTCTGTGCACAAAGGATGCAGTTAAAGCCGGAATGAGCCTGCAGGGGGCCATTGTGGGGGCTGGGACACTCCGGGCCCTGGGGGTCTTCTCTGGGTTCTGGTGGGGCTCCATCATCTTCCATGAGGTTTCCCACATCATTCTGATGATGAAGGTAGAGCTGCCTTTTCAACTTAGGAAATGTGTGTAATTCCTCACCTGAGGGGCAATGTTTTTCCTGCTTTATTCTCTCGGGACACTGTTTCCAGTGAGAAGCAGTCTGTTTAACCAGTTCTTCTGGAGAGCCTCTGCTTCCTGGCAAGATCCCTTCTTGTAGTCTACCCTGAATTTCCTCTCCATGTACATAAAGTAAATGAAACTTTATTTCAGCAAAAGACTGAGCTGTGATCTGACAGCGGCCACATTTGATTTGTAATTTGACTTCATCTGCCTGGCTTAGGAGGAGGTCTTCTTCCAAGCATGGCTTGTTTTCCCTGAGAAGAGGGAAAATAGTCTATATAAGATTTCATGGAAAGACACAATTAGAATTTTTCCTTTCAGCTCTTTGTCTCCAGGGACCTAAAGACACCTACTGATAAGAAGTACAAAGGCTGGGGTACACGGGCGGACCGTCAGCAAGGCTACCATGAGCACCAATGGTCACTCTTGATTGGGGCCACATGGTTTTCAAGCTCCCAGGGTCCAGTTCGTGAAAGAGTGTTTCCGTTACGCATCTCCCCCAAGGGCGCTAACTACCACAGGAGCAGGTGTAATCAACACGCGAGTCAGGTAGTATAAATGAGGTGCCTGGGGTCAGCTGAAGGGAAAGGTCAGTTCTCTCTGACCTTGAGCAGCAAACGAAATTTGGGTTTTACTGAAAATCAACACGTACTACAGGAAAACACTGGAGAAATGAGGTTCCTTTAGAGAGTGTGCAATGTACATTAGTAGAAGGCACAGACATCTAAAAGGGACAGAAATTCCTAAAGAAAAATGGGAAAACTACAGAAAAGCTAGGAAGAAATGGGACAGGCATACCTTATTTTTAGTGAAGATGACAGAGTAAGTAAAAATGAAGTATTTAGAACAATTAAGACAATTAGTAGTAAAGTGCTAGACAATTTTCATTGACAAAAACTGAAGAAAACTCACCTCATTGAAGATGAATTCTGCCTTCTGTGGAATGTAGACAACTGAGGGAGTTTCATGGTTTACTTATTGCTTGAAGACCTGTGCCTGGGTCTTGTATTTATTTATTTATTTATTTTAGTTAACTTAGTACCATTGTTTTACATCCTTGTTATTATTTTGAAAGCATAGGATTTCTCCCCTCAGGTGTGGTCACTGTTATCTCCTACCACCAAAGCACCCAAAATCCTTCACCAAAGTGCACTGTGCTCTCCCCTCTCCCTGTCCCCGTTTCTTCCTCCTCACTCCCTGGAAGTTATCTCTTATACGTGGAATACAAAGAAAGCAACCAAAGAGTCAGTCAAAACAAACATTAAAACCAACCCTTTAGAGCTGACCATAGAGCTGAAGCTTCTTTACAACGACAGGAAGCAGTCCCTGCTAAGGGACTGACATGGGAAAAAGTTCATCTGCCCTAATGGAAAAAATCAGGCAAAGGTGGAGAGTCCGGTCAGGAACCTTAGGGTCTGGTCAATGCAGGAGGCCCGCACTGAGGCCCCACCAGAAGTCATGCTGTATTCTGGGACAAACGATGCTGTTTAGATAAAAATTCTGTGCACACGACTTTGGGGGAAATTACTTGTAAAGAGTACCAGGAGCTAAACATAGTATTTACTATGTCATATTTCAGATGCAAAAAATAATCTCTCATCTGCTAGTCCCCACCATACCTCAGCTGGCATTTGTGCCATGATTTACAGGAGTTAGAGTAATTAAAAATCATGACCAATCAGAAACAAGATCTTTCTTCACAGAACTAGCAAGAAGGGCAGCTACCTTATGAAATCTTAATCTAAGAGATGTTTTTATGAAATTGTTTTTCTGACCATGAAATCCTACCCTGTCTCCCAAATCCAAACAGACTATCTGACCAGGTGCCCATCTCGTTGGCACTCACCTCTCCATTGACCCTTCCATCCCTCTGGCATTCAAGTCTCTGTTCCTTGGCACATCCCCTGACTGTGGTTCACTGGGGGAAGGTTCGGTACTGATGACAACTCTGTGCACCTCTTTTAGATGGCCAAAATAGACTCTGACGTGGCCGAACACTTTTGCACAAAATTCACAGCACATGAGTTTCTTCAGACGGTTCTCAGTGTGATGGAGTTTCATGTGTGTGCTCAGGCTGCCAGAATGGACATATGCTTTGCGACAAATCCGACAACTGTAAGGCCGTCTGTTAGTGTGTGTATTCATGTGATCTCGAAGGTGCTGTTTGAATTGGAAGACATGGTTACAGAGATGACATCTATGCCAAGCCTTCTTAATGCCAGAGGATCCATTTCTGAATGCACAGCTGGATTTAGGGGAAGGGCTGCCATCCTGCTTATAGTCAAGATTTTTAGGAGTGAGTAAGTTGCCTAACAAAAGGCCTTGTCCTAGGCTGTCCGGTGTTTGGGACTGCAACGTACCTGAAGGACAAGCCAGAGTGGGCATGACAAGTACAGGTTTTGGCATAATGCTGCGGTATTTTTTCACAGCTCCAGGTTTTGGGTCTCTGGATTCTTGGGGATTATTTTTCAATCTGTCATTTTCTCTGCCCTTATTGATGATATATTTTCTCCTTTTCCCCTGAAATGCCAGAATTTCATCTGGTATCTTTCGTTTTCTTCCTCTTCTCTTTGTTGTCCCCCTGATCAGTTTCGTTTTGTAGTTGAGATCTAGTTTGGTGACTGGACAAAAGGGACTTTCACAGGGACTCTGCTTGGACACTTGTGGAACAGGTATCTTGCCAGCCACTTTGGTGCCTGCATTAAAGCTTTCTGTGATAGAGGATGTCTTGTCACAGTCTGGCCGAGGTCCAGATAAAGAAAAATCTGCAATGTTAACATCTGATTCACTTTTGCAAACCTCTGTTGTTTTCACTCTTGAGTAGGGCAAGATTGGCAGTTTACCTTTGGGGATCAATTGAATTCCACTGCCCAAAACAGCTGGGGATAAGCTGGTCACAGCTTTTGCAAGATCAGTGTGTTCTTTAAATTTTTCACTGGCAACAGCAGAAGGTTTACTGGATATCTTTTTGCTTGCAGAGTTTGCTTTTCCAGAAATCTTTGTGAAGCTCTGCTTAGCAGAAGATTCCACTGGTACAGACAATGTTGGACTGATAGAAGAGTTCAGCACTCCCTGGCCTTGGATCCGTGGAGGTGGAGCGTGCCCATGGCCACCTCTGCCAGTCAGCACAGTAGTGCCCACAGTGGCTGGGGTGTGGTCGAGGGATGGCACTTGCTCAGATGGGTTGGGTTTATGTGAAGGTGCAGGGAGATCAGGTATAGAGGGGGACATTTGGGCTTGGGAAGGATCTTTGCTGCAGCCACTCTCAAGAGAGTTCAGAATGGGTTTCTTTCTTGATCCTTTGTTGTGTTGCGGGGGCTGGTATCGAGGAATAGGCAGTTTAAGGTTTTCAGGCAGGGGCATTATGGGTTTCTGGAATGGCTGAGCTGAGGCAGCGTGTGGCAAAGCAACAAGAGAAAAAGTTCCCTCCTGGCCAGCCACTTGCATCAGAGCATAATTCTGGGTGGGCATCCCTAAGGGTGTGGAGTTGATGGAGTGTCCTGGGTTCCTCTGATCACAGAATGATGGTGAATGGCATGACAGCACTCTGGATGCTGGAATTTTGGGCACAATTTTTGGTGCAATGGTCCTAAAGTGACTCTTATTCTTCAAACCTTTCTCACTCAGATTTGTTCCAGAAGGGATGCTTGGTTCACCTGCAAAGACAATATAAAACGTCATTATTGGGTAACTGACTGATTGCTGAGAGTGCAAATAAGCATTATACCGTTCACTCTGCCTAAAATGCCTTCTGAGACTCAGCTCTACTGTCTGGGAAACTCCTGTGTCCTGAAAGACCCAGTTGATGGTCAACTCCTGCCCACGTTTTCCAAGGACTCATGATCATTACCCTCTATGGGTCTACAGCCTCGATTAAAATATTTACCACTTTCTGTAATAATTTTTCTGTTTGTGTGTCTCAACTGCTAAGCAGAGCAAATTTGAAGTGCTAGGACACTGCCCTTCTCATGCTCACATTTTGCAAGTCAGTCCTCTCCCTTTCCCTAACTCTGATTCACTTTTACAGACCAGAGCTGCCCGTCCTCCTCTCCTGACTGCTTAAGCTGCAAACTCTCCTCTGGCCACCTGCTCTAGACTATTCTACTGTGTATTTTTCTTATTTTACATACATGTCTTGTTTTCCCTATTAAGCTTAAGTTTTGTAGGATGAACCCTATATTGATTCATCCTGATATTTTCCACTCTGTTTTCAGTGTGAGACAAATGTTTCTTGTATTAAATTCATTTTTCATTCCATTTCAGGATACATCATTTGACCCATTGGCAGTGCAATT
Organism: Scalopus aquaticus; assembly: GCA_004024925.1. NCBI lineage: Eukaryota > Metazoa > Chordata > Mammalia > Eulipotyphla > Talpidae > Scalopus > Scalopus aquaticus. The sequence continues at coordinate 217,892 of PVIJ01000222.1, read as the reverse complement.
TGTTTTGCACACTGGATGAATTCCAGACTGAATGCTAGCTTTGTTGCTGTTTCCTCATGTGACTTGTGAATTTCTTCTCACACCTTTCAAACTGTTTATGTGTGCTTTTGCAATTAAATCACCAGTATTAAAAAAGTTGATGTGACACCTTAAAAAATGTCAAAGAAAAACAAGAAGATAAAAAGTTACAAGTAAAGATACAGAGACAAAAAAAAATATGAATTAAAAAAACAACAGTTTTGAGGACACTGACAGGAACAATTTTAACTGACAGAATAACACTTCATACTTTGGGTTTATTAGACTGACCAAAGGCCAATTACTGCTACTCTAAGAGAAGAATCAAGGAAATATTTGATGCACTACTTCTAAGGACAGAATCATTGATTTTATTCTGTGAAGCCTCAAAGGTCAAAAGAGCTGGCTGCAGAAAAGTTTCACATTTCTAAGTACCTCATATTGGTCAAGTTGTACTTCCTCTCATATTTACTAGGGCTTTACACTATTCTAGATACTGACCATTGCAGGCACACAATCCTTTCTGAAACCTTTGGGCCAGATGTGATTAGGTATTTACACTTTCAAATTTCAGAAAAGCAATAACATGCATATATACCAAAAAGTTACATACCCCTAACAGTCTGCAGAACATCCATGATTGAACCTCTCACCACTTCCATAACAAAAGACATGCATATTCACAACAAATGGGACAAAACTAATATTGTTAAGTGGTTTTACTTCAGTTTAGTTTTTCTTCTGTATGAATTTCGGTCCTCAGATTTTCTGTTTTCAGAGCTTTTTATATTTTGAAGTTGTGGGTAAGGGATTAGAGAACTATTTGTTTATGGGATAACAAGGACACAAAGATGAACAGATGCAATTTCTGCTTTTGGTAGAAAGCAGCTGGCAAGCTGGTGAAACGTACAATTAAAACATTTTAAAAATCAACCTTGATTTTAAGGTCTAAAGTTAGTGAACAATAACTTTAATAATAAGCGAATTCTTTAGGCAAAAATAACATTTTGCAAGTAAGTCACATAATAAGTCACATAGTAGGAATAAGGATGGAGTGTATACTGATCAATGCATTTTAAAGATAATTAGTGGTTGGTGAAGAAAATGTATGTTAAAAACAAATTTCACATGGCAGTTCACATTAGAGAAAGAAGGAAAAGGAATAGACTATGGTCTAGAGAAATCAGATAAGGATGATTAAGTAATCTGTTGGTTTCTTTCTTAGTTTTATTACCTTGAGTTGATTAGTCAGTCACCTTGCAAATAGTGACCTAAATAAATATGCTATACTTGTTTGTTCTTCTTATATAATTTTATTCATTTTAAATTCTATTTTCATGGCTTTTTAATAAAAATATCTTTCATGTTAAGCCTCATCTTTTTGTCTCTTGGGACGTATGAGAAGTACTGAAGTAAATTGTAAATAAATGCATTAAGATTGAAAGAGTTCAGAGAATGTTTAAAATTATTGATGACATCTTTTGGTTGCCTAGAGACAAAAATGTAAATAATTACATTAACAAGAATAATGATCTCTGCATCTATATTACAAATGGGGGTGATAAAGGGAGTGAAAACTCTTGAGTATTTTATATCTAGTACACATGCTGATTGATCGCACAGAAAATATTTATAGCAAGAACTGGAAAAAAGTCTTTTGTCCTTAGTCAGTGATAAACCTTCTTGAAACAATATGTGACTATAATACATCACAACGCGCGGCACATCACCTCACTCATCCGCACAAAACCGTTCAATGGCTGTTCATCTGACGGCAAAGCCAACAGCCTGTCAGGCATCATGGCACCTGGCTACCAGGAACCACTGATTCCCTCCACTTGCTCCCCTCCAGCTATGTGGCCTCTGTGGCCACAGCACTTCTGCAGAGCCTTTGCATATGCTGCTCTCACTGTCCACACACTCTTTCTCCAGATCAATCCCCAGAACTTGCTGTTCCCCCTCAAGTTTTGCTCAAATGGCCACTTCCCAGTGAGCTTTCCTTGACCGCCTATTGAAAACACCCATTCTGAACTCTTTCCTCCTCTTTCTTTCCTGGTTTAAATTTCTCCAGCACATTTGTTCCATCTTATGGATGACATTATGGTCCCCTGCCTTCCTTCACTGGAGGAGATTCCTGGAGGTTGGGGAATTTGTGTTGTTAGGACCTAAAAACAGTATTGGGCATGTGGTAGTAATTTAATATTATTTATTGAATTTCTAAGTGATAACAAAGTGACCAATGGTTGAAATACTTTACAAGGTGAGCCTAGAAAATTTCCTAAAAGATGGAAAAAAATTAAAACAACACAACACAAAGCTAAACTTGAACATTTCCAGATTTTGAAGAATAAAAAATAGAGGATATATCTCTAGAACATTACTCTTTTCCTAATTTTAACTTCACTCACAGCCAAACAAGGGAATGGTTTTAGGGAATGGTTGTAATAAAGGGAGCAGGTGAAGTAGACTGACTATCTGAGGAAATAATGACAGTGAAAAGTTATGCTGCTGGGATAAAAATAGGCAAAGAAACAAGCAGGTTCTGAAGAAGTAAAGAAAACATAAATATAAAGGAAAAAAAGAGATTAGAGTGAAGAGAAGAGAAACACCTAAAAATGGAAGAAGCTGAACATTAAAGGTAGAGAATAGTAACCTCAACATGAAGAAGAGCAGAAATAAAGAACAAAAGATTCAGCTGAAGCAGAAGTCAAGGTCACCTCAATGTTTCTGAAGACTTAGATTAAGAAGGGGCTCTTAATTTTTATGACTAACTGCAAAAAAGCAACCTTCTGACAAGAAAGCTATCTTTCATTTCTTGGTTTCCAGAATTAAACTAGATATATTTTTTAGAACCATTGCAAAAGGGAATGAGCTAATTACTGACAGGTTTAAAGTTAAGGTGTTTGAGTTGATCTTCAAAAGTTTCTGCATTATAGTGGAAATAAAATCACACAGCAAGAGCAATGACTTTCAAAGGAAAAGGAGGCTGATTGTGGTCCAGGGGCAAAGTAAACTCTTCAGGCTAACGAGCTGTCCCACCAAGGGGGAGGGTAGGGTGGGACAATGATCAGTGAACATGACAGGGGGTAGCACTGACCAGTCAACAATGACAGCATCCTACATGACAGGTATAGTGCTTGCCAAGTTGAGTCAATTCTCAAGTTCCCTGAAATTTTAAGAAGTAGAATTTGTGGTAGACCAGTTTATCTGTTGGCTTCCTGATCAATAATCACACATTAATCACAAAAAATCTCTAGGGTAAATCTCTACTCATGTTTACCTGGCTCTATCAGGAAGTACATACTAAGGGTTGACAGGCTCCATGAACGTGAGGAGTCCCATAGCCCAGGATCATTAAGGACAACGCCACAGGAAATAAAATTGATGCTAGATGCTAGAAGAAATGCAAGGCAAGAGAAAGGGCAAGTCCACAAAAACTAAGGAAATCCCCACCCCTCCACCCCAAATTAAATGTCCAGCAACAGGGTACTGAAAAAATAATCATTCAACCAAACAATATCATACTCTATAGTTGTAGAAAAGAAGAATGATTTTAGACTATTATAAAATATTCCCCAAGATATGAGGTTTTTAGTATGCTATTATTTGGATTTTAAAAAAGAGGGTAAACACTTGAGATCTCTCAAAGGAAACTAGCATTACGGGGGCCTTTGGGGTTCAGGCAATGGGGGAACTAAGTGGTCAGGATGGGAGAGATGCTTATTTTCCATTGAATACTCATTATGCTGGGCACACAGGAGGTACTTGTATTCATTTGTTTAATGACTGAAAGGAAAATGAAAGTTTCCCTATTTGAATCTGAATCTGTTTTTAAAATGGGTATTTTTGGGAATATTCATGATAGGTAAGTGTTTATGCAAGTCTAGATTACACATAGCAGATGTTTCAGTTTTTCTAAGGTTTTTTTATTTCTTTGCCTACTTAATATCAAGAATTGCTAAAGATAAGGGATATAATTGAATAATTTGATGGGCTGTGTGTGACTACACCCAAAGGTAAATACTGAGAACTATGCAGCTCATTACTTCCCAAGGACAACTGGAATCCTGAGAATTTGTCCCCCAAACATTTGGATCTTTAGGAAAAAACAAAGCAATTGCAATGAAAGTCAGTTATCTTTTTTTCTTTTTCTTTCCTTTTTTTTGGTTGATTACTCTGTTGAGGTAACTGGTTTACGACATTGTGTATGTTTTAGGAATACAGATTCACCCCTCTCCAAATGTACATTACAACACCAGGCCCACCACCAAAATGCCAATAACCCCCTAGCATAGTCCATGGGATACCCTTCAGCCTTATCTCCCACCCCCTTAGCTCCTCTGAGAGCTTCAGTTCTGCTTTCACAATCCAAGGGTTTCTTTTTTTTATTCATTAGTTTTGTTTCTTATATATTCCACATGAGAGAAATCATCCAATATTTGTCTTTCTCCTTCTTTTTTTTCCTTTTTTTAAAAAGATTTATTTATTTATGAATACAAGCTGGGATGTAGGCCACAGAGAGGATTCACCACAGACAGAGTGGGGCGCAGAACAGGAAGATCGACTGAAAATACATTGCTGAGGGGAGCTGCAGGTGAGACAGGAGAGGTCTGCTGTGCCATGTGGGATTCTCCTTGGCCGGGGATCCAACTCATGCTGCAGTGGCTCTGGAGAGCCTCCAGGGAGGCCCTAAATGTTTGATTCTTTCTCTTCATTTGTCTGTTTACAAAATAATTAGTAGTTTCTCTAAGATCCTCCAAAATTTATTATTAACTTGTGAACTGAAACTATCTAATGTGTTTAATATGAACTCATGGATTAAAACATATCTAGATTTCCCCAAAAATTGCCAATCAGTGGGGTCACAATGGGAATTTACCCAAAGGACACAAAAACACTAATCCGAAAGGATACACGCACCCGTATGTTCATTGAGGCACTGTTCATAATAGCAAAGGTATGGAAGCAACCCAGATGTCCAAAAATAGATGTCTTTCTCCTTCTAACTTATTTTGCTTAGCACAATTTCCTCAAGAAAATTAAAACTAGACCTACCATATGATCCAGCATTTCTACTTCTAGGTATCCAAATATTAAAATACTAATTTGAAAGGCTATATGTATCCCTACATGCACTGCAGCAATATTCACACTAGCCAACACAGGGAAACAACCCATGTGCCCGAAGACAGATGGGATAAGAATATGTGGTATATAGACACATGGAATACTATTCAGGAATAAAAACAAATCTTGCCATTTGTGACAACATGGCTAATTTTTTTCTTTTTAAAGGGGCTAAACAGGAGTCCTTAGGGAAACTGAAAATGCTTCTGAATCATATAAATATTACCTCAAAACAAAAATGAAATTGTACCAAAAATTAAATCACGCTTATTTCAAAACAGTAACTTCTATTTTATACTTTTGTGTTTTCCAAATCCCTTTATTTTACACTGTGATATGTTTTTATAGCTAGAAAAAAGTTTAAAAATAGAATGCTCAAATAAGAAATAAATATTTTTCTTTTGGATCAAATAATAAAACCACCAAGATAGTATGATTTAGGAAGTCATTCTTGGCAATATAGGTACAACAGTGGTTTACTCAACTGCACATTTACAAGGTCACACAGATGGTGTGATCTAAAACCCCTCACCTGTCACCTACTAAATTACAGATCTCATAGAACTATGCACTAAATAATGAGAAGTAGAGATTTCCACTAACATTAATAATTTTTGGAAATCCTGCGAAATTACCCATAACACAGTTAAAGAGACTCAGAGGACTCTCAGGCACTAAACATGAACTTTTATTAACTGAAAACATAAAAGGTTAACTCAGTGAAATTAATTTTGCACAATTATACAACATGAATACTTAAAATTTTAAATGTGGGCTATTTTTCGTATGTTAGGCATATTAAGAATAACTGTTTTAAAAAGGAGCATTTACATTTGTTGAGAAATTGATCTAATTGTGGATTAAAGGAATACTAGGAGGTCTTTATAATTTCTAGGATCTTTGCTAGGTCTTTTAAGTGAGCATTCACAAAAATTAAAAAAAAAATACTACTGTTCCTTTTATAGATTAAGAAAAATAAGATTTGAGGAAGTTAAGCAACATGCTTAAGTCCATACAACCCAGACCTGTTCCATTCCAATCTGAAGCAACGTCCCCTTTATTCTCCCCTTTAAAGGTGGGGGGGAGGATTAGTCAAAGTTGTCTTAACTCCTAAATATAATATGAACTCTGAATTTTAAGGAGGAAAAAATAAAACAAAGAAAATTTGAAATAGGAACATCTTGTCATATCCCAAAACCACTTGTGGAATTTATAGAAAATTAATAGCCATTTGAAGGTAAAAGCAGATTTTTAAAGTTGAATTTGTCACTTAATATCCATGGGATTCTTAAAAGCCCAGTAAGGTTGCCAGATATTTGTTTGGAAAATATCCAATGTGTGTCCTGTTCCTTTTTCTACATCACCACCAAAGAATTTGATCTGATGGGTATCAGTTGCATGTTAGAGGGGTGTGTGTGCTGGGGGGAGGGGGATAAGGGGCAAGAGAGAATGTGGGCTCAATAGTATTAAGTGCCAGCATCTAATCCAGCGCAATCAAATTGTTTTCACAGCACAGGCAACAAGATGACATTAAGGAACAACTTCACGGCGTACGTGATTCTCTAGGGCTGCCAACAATTGCCTTCCTGATTACCACTGGCAGAACCAAGGCCTGCTTTGTTGCTTCTCAACAAAGTTGTACCCACTCATCCTTCAATTGGTTTGTTTGGGCACAGTTCCATTATTCCATCTGCCGGGACCTACATACCTACTGCTAAGCCTGTAACCAGGAATAGGCAGAGAAAAAGAGGAGTTTCCCTGACCTTGAAAGAGGCTTCCTGGATCTAGGCTCTGAACAAAAGTGTCGCCAAGATTTAGTTACTAAAGAGCCAAAACTTTTAGGTACTGTTTAGGTTGTGATTTTATTAAACGGAGAGACTCCATTTTATTTATTGGCGTCCCTGTTTTCCCTACCACTTGATTTTCAAATAATAAATTCCAGTTGGGGTTCAAACTGTTTTCCAAGATGGTCTCTGGTTAAAACAAATATGGTAAAACTTTGGAGAAGTTGGAGATAAAAGAAATGCCTAATAACACAAGGGAGTGCAACTTAATTTTGTTGAAAAACCTATAAACACATTTAGCAATTGCCTACCCTCTCCCCAAGGTACTGTCCAGGCTCTGCACCAACAGAGTCAACTGGAATTTATTGAGCATTAAGTGCAGAGAGCACCCTGTAAAACGTGCTGGCAGTAGGCACAAGTGCTCTTTTGTTTCTAAGGACTTAAATGCCAAAGATAATTTCTAGCCCACATATCTGTAACATTACCTAGAGTTATACTTCAGACCTAAATTTCAGGAAATTTGACACTATACAAAGGAAATAAGCACATTCCAATTTGGTATCTTTTATTCTGAGTCCAGTCTTCTCCATTCCCCATACACACTTACACCCTGTTCGCTGAACTTTGCTCTTAGCAAACTCCCTCCTCTCCTTCTGTAAAGACACCCATGATATCCTGGGTTTGCACCTCACCTTGCACTTAGCAAGCACCTTTCAGAGCTGTCTTGCCAAACAATGAATTCATTGCCAAATTTAGTGGAAAGCGAATTTTTACTTCTGAGTGTGGGAGCTTCTTTACCAATACTGTAAATCCCCACATTTATCAAGTACTGTTTAACATTATTCCAATGATAAGAAATATTTCATGACAAGGACTATTCAGGTATTATGCAAAATACTTTACATGCATTATTTTATTTAATCCACACAGTAACCTGAGTTAAGAATTACTGTTATTTTTTATTTTACAGATAAGAGACTTTCAGCTGGTAAGCACAGGAACTCTTACTCTGGCCCATCTGAATTCAAGGATTCTATCACTACGTGCTGACTAAGTTATTACACATGGTTATGGTTACCACCACAGAAAAGATCCTAGGTTTGGGAGTTTAGAAAGATACGGTTTCAAATCTTGGTTCTGTCTCCTGGTTTGGGCGAGTCATTCTATCTATAAGCCTACCTGTTCTCATTTTTGAAACAGGTGTAATGATATCTTGTTGCAAAGGTCACTATCAGGATTAAATGGGGAAAAAATAACCATTAAGATGCCAGAGTAATGCCTACCACATGCTAGATGTTCAGCAGATATCAGTGTTCCATTTACACTGGTCAACAAATTTTTACAAAAGTGATGTTACTGAAATAAAATTAGTCATTTCCTATCAATTTGTATGTGCTCAATACGAATACGACAGTCAAATTCTAATTTTGGCTCTATTTTTTTTTTTTTGTAATCTGCAACAAATTGATGTTTACATCACAAAATGCATGCCAATAGTAATAGGCCTATGGCTAATGCCTGTAAAAATCAAGTCACAGACTACTTCTTAGATTTCTTCACTTGTCTCTCGTACAGCTGTTCAGGAGCATCTCTGGGGAGTGTCCAGCAGTAGTCAGCCAGCATTGTAGTGGACCATTTTCCCTGGTAGCTTTGTTCCATTGATGCGCTATCTTGATGAAAATGTTCGCCATGTTCATCACTAACCATACCACAGTTTTCAGGGAAGAAATCCAGATGGGAATGAAGGAAGTGGATCTTTAGAGACATATTGCAGCCAAGTTTCTGATACTGCATCGGCATGTCTTCTACTAGTTCCTTGTAGTTTTCTGCCCTAACATTCCCAAGAAAGTTTGTAGACACAAGGCGAAAAATATTCCATGCTTGTTTCACATCACCCTGCAGCAAGTTGTTGAAATGGTCATCTTTGAAGAGCTCTGGAATCTGAGGACCCACAAAAACTCCCTCTTTAATCTTTGCTTCGCTGAGTCAAGGAAATTTTTCATGCAGGTATCGGAAAGTTGGCGAGGTCCGGTCCATGGCTTTCACGAAATTCTTCATCAAACCTAGTTTGATGTGAAGGGGTGGTAGCAGGATTTTGTGAGCCTTGACCTGAGCTGGGTGCTTGATATTCTTTTCTCCAACTGCTACATTTTGTCTGTGAGTCCATTCCTTTCACAAGTAGTGCAATTCACTTGCTCGGCTATCCCACTCACATAAGACACATGTATTTTGTATATCCCTGCTGCAGTCCTATTAAAAGGGCAACTAGCTTCAAATCACCACAGACGTGCCAGCTGTACTTGTTATACTCAATGGAATTCAGTAGCTGCTTTATCGTATGTCTCTTTCAGGTGGACAGCATGTGCTACTGGAATAGATGGAAGATAGTTTCCATTGTGCAAAAGCACAGCCTTAAGACTCAGTTTCGAAGAGTGTAGAAATAGTCTCTATTCTTGTGGGTCATGAGTGATTTCTAAGCATTCATGAGGCCCTCAATATCGGAACAGAATACCAGAGTACTTTCCTTTCTGAAGAAAGGCTCCAACTGCTGGTGGTGCTTTCGATATAAAGTAATTGTGACATCTTCTTCTAGAAGATTCCATTGTTGGAGTCTTGATCCTAGCAATTCTGCCTTGTTCTTGGATAAGTCCAAATCACGAACCAGGTCATTCAGTTCTTCCTGTGTTAGTCTGTGTGGGGTTAATGATGCACTACAGTGAAAATCTGGATCACTGCATCATGATGGAACAGAGAAGAACAGGTCTGCTCACCCTTGTCCTCATCAGATGAATCAAGAGAATATTCTGTTGGAGGTTCTGGAATAGGAAGTCCCTCACTATGTGGAACTGGTCTCAATGCAGACGGAATGTTTGGGTAGACTACTCTCGACTTCTTTTGCTTTGTTATTCCACCGGAAAGAGGAGAAACCAAGCAGAAGTAACAGTCTTTTATGTGGTTGCTTGGCTCTCTCCACACCATGGGGACCACAAATGGCATTGATGGTCTTTTGCCATTTAACCACTGTGAAAGCTGTGTTGTACATGTAGCACAGCATGTACGTGGGGCCCAAGGCTTGTCTTGGTCACCAACCTTGCATCCAAAGTCAAGATGATAAGCCTTCTCCACTTGAGAAGTGATCCTTTTCTTCTGGTTGGCAAATGTCACTTCCCCACAAATAGAGCAGAAATTGTCCACGCTATTAACGCACTTTCGAGGCATTACTGTTCTGTATTGTGCCTGAATGGATAAAATATTAACAGTTCTATGGAACACTAGTTTAAACTGTCTCGCACAAAGTCTGAAATATTTTCAATGCTCAACCTTTCCAACAGGGCTTTATATAGTGCACTGCTGACGTCAGCTTACCTCAGCAGCCACCTGGCAGTAGTATTGCATTGCATCAGAAAATGATGCAATCAACTCTGGATGATGTGTGCATGATGGAATTATGCAATGCGATGCAATATTACATCATTCTAGGCTGATTAAGGATGCTGCAGTCCTACTGGATAAATTTACATGGTGAAACATATAAAATGCATTATACAAAATATCTTCAAAACAAGAGCTAATAAAAAAATGTCAGGGTTATATTCATGTTCAGCACACCAAGATACTACTGATGAGGGTCTTTTTAAGTCAGTAACGATCTCAGTGTTGACCAGTGTTATTGTTGCATATACGTATGTGGTCCCTGACATTTATCTTTGGGGAGCTGAGGGGTAATGAGAACCCAAGTTATGTTGCTAACTGCATGGAAATTGTTCTGAATCTAAATCATTGTGTCTTTTTTGAGTGGTAACTGAAGGAAATGGGGAAAATTGGTTATTATGTGTGAATAATGTTCCAGGTAAAGCTATATTTTTTCTTTTTCATCTTTTTACTGATACCTACTTTATCAACCCAACCTTCTTAGATATAATCTCTTCTATCAAGTTTTCTTGCTTCTTCCCACTCCATACTTTTAGCATGTCAGTTGACAAAGTGCTAGTCACACTATTAATTCAAGAGGATAGGAATTAACACATGTGCATTTTATTTTTATTTATTTTTAAAGATTTATTTATTTATGCATACAAGCTGGGGTACAGGCCAGAGGCACGGGGCGGTGAGAGGATTCACCAGAGACAGAGTAGGGAGCAGAACAGGCAGACGATGGAAACACACTGCTGAGGGGAGCAGTGGGCAAGGCAGGAGAGGTCTGCCACGCCATGTAGGAATCTTCCCGGCTGGGTTCGAACTCACATAGCCACTGCTCACAGCGTCACAGTGCAGAGCCTAACCGCTGTGCCACCAGGGAGGCCCCACATGTGCATTTTAAAGAGCAGTTTTATGGGGACATCCTTCTCTGCTTTTGTTTATAGAGCAGTAATGCTAATTGTTGCTTTCAAACCTAATAGCAATTGCACTGGTACACCACTTAGGGTATGGGGGTAAGCCGGGTCTCAGCAGCCTTGTGCCGGATGGGGACTAGAATGGAACCATATCTCTGGAGGGCTTTGGGAATGATGACCATGCGACTTCCCCAGAAGGGGAAATACGTGGATTCTCTCAGAGGGTAGAACCAGAATTTGGAAGCACTTTCTCGTAAATTTCGGTAGTTGCTGAGCAAATCAAGAAACAGTAGCAAGATAGCCTGAGTAGAGAAGGGTAAGTTTGACGCCAAAAGAGGAACTACAACCCATGAAATTGAATGAATTAGATATGTAAGTATGAAGTTACAGGAAACAAGGATTCTTTAGTAAGAATTTAAAAGCCAATTAAAATATTAATGACAAAAAAGAGAAAAAACTCCACAATATGGTTTGTTAAATTCAAGTATTAAAATCAAGGTGGCAACAGGAGTCTGGCAAGATGTTACACAACGAAGATGCAAGGCTCACCTCAACTACAAATTCACAACCAAATTACAACAAAACTAAGATAAACCCTGAAAAATAAACAGATGATTATTGTACACATCAGGAGCAATGGCATTGCAGGAAGGGGTAGAAAAAGCTGTAATTAAATTGTGTTTTGAGCCATACCAGGGCAGTATATCCCATAAGATGGGGGTTGGGGGGTGTGGCTGCTCTATAGGCCCCTCTGTTGTTTTTTACTCAAGGGCACACACCCACATTAGGCACATTAAAATCTGGGCTCTACACTGGAGGAGAGGGTAGAGAGTCGGTCTGCTGGACAGAGGGTGAACTGCTGGAAACTACATATAGAAGTAAGGGGGAAGAAGGATGAATACTGGCTTGAGCCTGATGCTCCCAAAGTAGAAAAGTTGAAGCCTGAACCAGTGGGGAGAGCTGGATTGTATCACCTGATTCTCTTCATCCAAGGGGCTGTTATTTGCAGCCTAAGGCTGTATATGTGAAACACCTGCTGTGCCCTCACCTCTGGTCAAAACTTAGACAACTGAATGCTCTTGTGTGAAGCACTTGCATCTTGATAGAAGGAGATAGTGTCCAGAGTAGGAGACCATACTCAAAAAGAAAGAGAACAACCCTCAACTCTGTCTCAACTACAATCCACACCCAGCATTGCAGCTAGCGCTCAAATACAGTCTAGAGGTCGAAGCGCACATGAGACTATATGAGACATTTAGGCCAAGGAGTTTGTCTAGAAAGGGATCACTGTGGATCCCACACCACGCAACTCTGGTACATACAAAATAGTTGGAAGCTTGACTATTTGAAGCTTGTGGGAGGGGACAATCTAGTGCCTCTTTTTTCTTTGTTGTTCTATTTATGTGTTGTCAGACATTGTACTTTTGAGCTTGCTAATTCTCATCATTGCTTGCATGTTTCACCTATTGAGCTCCTTTATTTTTTAATTCAGTTACTGTGTTTTTTTAATCCACTGTCTAATATTAACAGTCTATAAACTTAAACAGTCTTAAACTATACTATTATAAAGCAACAATAATTAAGATAATATGCTTAGGCAATAAAATTAGACACATGGATCAATGGATCAGAATTGAAAGTCCAGAAATAAATCCATATATATATATATCAGTAGTTAATTCATGATAAAGGAGCCATCATCAGACAATGTGGAGGGCATCATTAGCAAAATGCTGTTGGGGAAACTGGATATTCTATGTAAAAGAATGAAGTTGGAACACTTTTCAATTCCATGCACAAAAATAAATTCAAAATGGATTAAAGAGGTAGATATAAGACATGCAACAATAAAATATATAGACAAAAACTCTGGAGATTTGTTTCATAACATCAACAATGAAGATGTTTTTTGAGACCTGACGCCTATGGCAAGGGAAATAAAAGCAAAAATAAACAATTGAGATTGCTTTAAGTTATAAAGCTTTTATACAGTGAAAGGTAATATAAGTAAATTAAAAAGACATCCTATGGAATAAGAGGAAATTGCACAACTAACAAGGGATTAATATTCAAGATACAAAAAAAATCAACAATAATAAAACAATGTGATTAATAAGTGGAGAGCAGACCTGAATAGACAATTCACCAAAGAGGATATCCAGAAGGCTAGTAGATGTGTGGAGAAATGTTCATTGTTGCTTTCTTAAGGGAGATGCAGGTCAAATCATGAGATATCATCTCATATCTGTGACCCATATCTGTGACATTAGCACATATTAGAATGACCCTCAACAAGTGCTGCAGAAGATGGGGAGAAAGAGAAATCCAACTAATGGTGAGAATATACACTGATGCAGCCATTTTGGAATGCAATCTGTATTTATCTTAGAAAACTAAAAATGGAAATAGCCTACCTATGACGTAGCAAATCCACTCTGGGGCATCTATCCAAAGAACATGACATCACCTACTCAAAAATTGTATGTTCTTCAGTGTTTACTGCAGCATTACTTAAAGTAGCAAGGATGTGAAAATAACCTAAATGCACATCAACAGAGGATTAGATTAAGAAGATCTGCTATAGCCATACAATGGAGTATTATTCAGCCATATATAAAGATGAAATGTTGCCATTTACAACAAAAAGGAAGGAAATTGAGGGAATTATTTATAGTAAAGAAAGTATGACAAAGACAAATGTTGGATACTTTTAGAATAAATGACCTGACAAAGCAAAATACTTTAAAAAATGAGTGGACATTAATAAACAAAGTGAGGCTTCTGAGGTTAAGAGGTAGGCAGAGGGAGTAAGGATCACAGGGATATAAAGGATGGTGATAGGGATAAAAAAAGAAAAATTGCTAGATTTTGGTCTAAGCAATACAGGATGCCTAGTGGCCTAGAAATTATTATATTATTATTATCTATCAACTATTGAAAAACAATCCACATGCTTCCAAATAAATGAAATAAATAAAATAAAATGTAAGAGAGAAATCCATACATTATTTTTTCAAGAATATATCTCCTTCACAAAGTAGACTACACTTACATTTCTTCCTCAGAAAAACCAGTTAGTCAAAACAAAACAAAATTAAAAAAGGACACCAGGCCCCAAATGGAGTGACTTATACTAATTCTTACGCCACCAAAGAGAGATTTAATTTAATTACAGTTTGGCCTCTCCCAAACAGGAACTCTAATTTAGTGAGGAGGTACTAGTCAGATATGCCTGATAGACCCTGTCATCCCTAAAAGAAAGTGACCTTATTACAATCCACTTTTTGCCAGTATAAATTTCATGTTCCCTCTCCCTTCTCACTATAAATTTATTTCATTTTTGTACAGCTCCTTGAAGCTCTTCCCTATCTGCTAGATGAAATACTGACTAATTCACTGAATAAAGCCAACGAGACCTTTAAAGTTTACCCAGTTGAATTTTTTGAACATAAGTAACTTATTATTTTCAGAACATATAATTAATGCCCCAAATACAAAGAAAATTTAAAATGCTTTATCATTTGAAATACATTTTAATAATTCTCTATTTCAATGAATTTCCCTTTCATTTTAATTAAGCCCACTTTTATCACATCTTATTCCTGGGAGGAACTGTTTTTGATTTCAAATGCTTCTGATGAAAAACAGCTGAAATCTGTATGAAATAATTTTATTTTTAATACATTTATAAAAATAAAAATTATATTTTTGGCAGAAAAATTGTAACATGCACAAAGTTTTATTCTTTATTACAAAATACTCAAGCCTGTGTCCTCACCCAAGTCTAAGAATGACTGAGTGGCATAAAAATTTGACTAATAAGTAATGATCTTTTAGGAACACAAAGCAAGAAATGAAAACTTATGAAATGCTTTAATAACCCCATTCTCCCATTGTCCTTTCTATTGTCCAATTCTATTACTAGAATTGCTAATATCATACTGCGTCACACAGATGAAATTCAGAAGATACTGATAGCTAAATGTCATCAAGGTAAGAGCAGCAAACTACTTCATTTGACATCCCATCATCCATAACAAATACCTCTTCAGAATGTCTCCCCAGGAAATTCTAACATTTTCTGATTCAGGTGTTTCTCAACAGGACTGGTGAGCACAGAAACATCTCTTTAAAAAGGGTTTTTAGTAAACCACACAAATATCTCATGGCATGAAACAAATTAAAAATGGGAGGCCCTAACCTGCTGCTTTAGGGTGGGCTGAGATCCCAGCAACAGACCCCTTGACCCAAAGCCTTCCCAGCTAACCAGGTCACCAGAACCAGGTCCAGAGCCACTGCTTTGGGGTGATATGAAGTCCCAGTGATGTGCCCCCAGACCCAGCACCCTCTCAGCCATCTTAACCACCAAAACAAAGTCCAGAAGCACTTCAGGGGTGCCCTAATACCAACACAGACCCATAAGGCCCTAGCAGTTGTGTCCACCACCTGCAAAATCCCCAAAAGAGTATGAGAGAAGAACCCACACACAACAGAAGCCCCAACTACAGCTAAGCAGAAAAAAAGAGAACAACGGGGGAAGGAAAATTTCAAATGGCCCAGCAAATATTCAGGGGAACTATACACCACAGAGAAAAAACAAATCTCCAGAACCCAACCACAAAGACATGGAAGAGCTTTTATTCCATTCGGATACAGGATTCAAAATTGCCATAATCAGGAAAATCGAAGAAATGGAACAATACAAGGAAAACTCATAAAAACAGTTGAGATATGAAAGAAAACTCAGAAAAGTAAAAATGATGCTATGAGAAACACAATCAGTGAGCAACAGATCAAAATCAAAACTTTGGGGCCTCCCTGGTGGTGCAGCGGTTAAGCGCTGCGCTGTGGAGCTGTCGGCAGCGGCGACACAAGTTCGACGCCCGGCCGGGGAGAATCCCACATGGTGGGGCAGACCTCTCCTGCCTCGCCCGCTGCTCCCCTCAGCAGTGTATTTCTGATCTGCCTGTTCTGCTACCCACGCTGTCTCTGGTGAACCCTCTCGCCGCCCCACACCTCTGGCCTGTACCCCAGCTTGTATGTAAAAAAAAAAAAAATAAATAAAAATAAAATAAAAAAATAAATCTTAAAAAAAAAAAATCAAAACTTTGAATAAGGAAATAATGGAATTGCAGGATGCAGAAAAATCCATGGAGGAGATGAAAATCTTGGAGAAAGCCAAGTAGCATAAACTAAATGAAAGAATGAATCAGTGGGCTTGAAGATACAAATGGGGAAAGAATCAAACTAGGAAAAGAAAGATACAAAGGAAATAAAAATGAAAGAGCAGTTTGAGAATTATCTGACACCATGAGGAAAGGAAATATAAGAACCATAGGTATTCCAGAAGGAGAAGAGAGCAAAAGGCACTGAAAAATTATTTAAAGGAATAATGGAAGAAAATTCCCCAAAATTGAAGAAAGAACTGAACATACAAATATAGGAAGCAAAAAGAATATCAATATACTTAAACAAAAGGAGATCTACAGAAAGACATATGGTAGTAAAACTTTTTAAAGAATTTTTAAGATTTATTTTTATTTATTTTATGCACAGAAGAACTGCAGTGTAGGCCAGAGAATTCACCAGAGGCAGAGTGGGGAACAGAATAGGCTGATCTACTGCAATACACTGTTACGGGGAACAGTGGGCAAGACAGGAGAGGTCTGTTGTGCCATATGTGGGCTAATTTCCTGGCTGGGATGGAACTCAGGCTGCAGTAGTAGTAGCATGATAGTGCTGAGTCTTAACTCCTATGCCACCAGGGAGGCCCATGGTACTAAAACTTACAAGAGTCCAAAACAAAGAAAAAATAATGAAGGTAATAAGTTGGACAAACAGGTAACTTATAAAGGAACCCCAATTAGGCTAACATCAGACTTCTATGAAAACACTATGGGCAAGAGGAGAATGGCATGACATATCAAAAATACTCCATGATAAAAACTGCCAGCCAAGAATACTCTAACCTGCAAAGTTTTTCAGTTAAGAGGCATAAAGGCTTTTACAAACAAACAGAATGTTAGGGAATTTTCAACCACTAACCCCATTCCTCCAAGAAATATTAAAAGGAGCTTTAGCATTCAAAGCAAAGAGAGGAATAAACACAAAAAACTGATCAAGCAATTAAACAGAAGCACAAAACTAATGACAAAAATGGCAGAAGCAGCCATTCATATATTAATCAACAATCTAAATGTCAGTGAACTGAACTCAGCAATAAAACACATAGAGAGTATCTAGCTGTATTAGGAAACAGACCCCAACCTTCTACTGCTTCCAGAAAACACATCTACATTCCAGGATAAACATAAACTGAAAGTAAAGAGATAGAAAACAATTCTACAAGCAAATGGCACGCAAAGGAAGTCAGGGATAGCTATGCTTATATCCAATAAAATAGACTTCCAGCTAAAAAGGTAACAAGAGACAGGGATGGATATATATCTATATCTATATCTATATCTATATCTATATCTATATATAGATATATATAGCGATTAATATTTTTGTAAATTGTAATAAAGTTATAAAAAGATTTATTAACAATAAAATAGGAAATACAGCAGTCAACAATATACACTCCCCAAAAAAAGGTGTACCAAAATACATCAGATAACAACTATCAAATCTGGAAGCAGAAATCAGAGAAAATACACATGTGGTTGGAGACTTCAACACCTCACTTTCACCAATGGATAGATCAATGAGACAGAAAATAAATAAGAACATAATTGACCTAAACAAAGAACTAGACCACAAGGGATTAATAGACATTTATAGGGCATTGTACCCAAGGAAAGCCAAATACACATTTTTCTCAAGAGTACCTGGGTCATTCTCCAGGACTGACCACATACTGGGTCACAAGTGTCAACAAATTCATGAAGATTGAAATCATACAAAATATCTTCTTGACCATAAAGGTATTGAACTAGAAATCAATTACAAAAAGAAAATAAGGAAACACTCTAATACATAGTGGCTGAACAATACAGTACTAATATACCATTGAATTAATGAAGAAATTAAAGAAGAAATCAAAAAATACCTTGAGACAAATGATAATGAGGATACAACTTCCCAGAACATATTGGACATAACAAAAGTACTAGTAAGAGGGAAGTATATAGCATTACAGGTTCATATCAATAAACAAGAAAGAGTCCAAATAAGCAACCTTGTCTCATCTCAAGGAACTAGAAAAGGAACAGTAACAACAACAACAACAACAATAAAAAACCCCAAAAAGTCCAAAAGTTAAGAGAAGGAAGGAAATAATAAAATAGAAATAAAAAAGATAGTCCAAAAGATCAATGACATCCAAAGCTGGTTCTTTGAAAAAGTGAACAGAATAGAGAGATTTTAGCTAGGTTCACTAAGAAAAAGAGAAATAAATCTCAAATAAATAGGATAAAAAAATTAAAGAGAAGTTACAACAGACACTGCAGAAATTCAGAGGACAGTAAGAGGTTACTATGAACATTTATATGCCAACAAGTTCAACAACTTAGGTGAGATGGACAGATTCTTAGAATTGTACAATCATCCAAGACTGAATAGGGAAGAAATAAAAAACCTAAACAAACCAATCACAAGCAAGGAAACAGAAACAGTTACCAAACTCTCCCAAAAAAACTAAAGTCCAGGACCAGATGGTATCACAAGCGAGTTCTACCAAACTTTCAAAGATGAACTAATACCTATACTGCTCAAACTCCTCAAAAAAATGATAAAGAAAGAATACTTCCAAACACAGTTTATGAGGCCAACATCACACCAATACCAAAACCAAGCAAAGCCAATACAAGGAAAGAAAACTATAGACCAATTTTCATAATGAAAACAGATACAAAATCCCTTGAAATCTTAGCAATCCGAATCCAACAATGTACTAAAAAGATCACACATCATAACCATACTAGGAATGCAAGGATGGTTCAGCATCTGAAAATGAATGTAATCCACCACATCAATAAAAAGGCAAATAAAAACCATATGATTATTTCAATAGTTATTGAGAAAGCATTTGTTAAGATTCAGGATCCATTTATGATGAAAACTCTTAAAAAACAGGGGATGAATGGAACATACTATAATAATAAAAACCATATATGACAAACCCACAGCTAGAATCATTTTCAGTGGTGAAAAAATGAAAGCCTTTCCACTAAGATCTGGCACAAGACAAGGATGTCCACTCTTACCACTATTCAACATGGAATTAGAAGTCTCAGCTAGAGCCATGAAGCAAGAGAAAGCTAAAGGAATCCAAATTGGGAAAGAAGAAACAAAGCTATAATTATTTGCAGATGATATGGTAATATACAGAGGGAACCCCAAAGACTCCAGAGAAAAACTTATTAAAACAGTAAACAAGGTCAGTGAAGTGGCAGGATATAAAATGAACACACAGAAATCAGTTGGCTTTTTATATGCAAATAATGAGCTAGAAGGAGAAGAAATTAAGAAAGCTATCTATTTACAATCTCACCAAAAGAAAATTTAAATACCTGGGGAAAAAAACTAGCAAAAGAGGTGAATAACCTATACAAGGAAAACTATAAAACATTGTTGAAAGAAATAGAAAACACAAAGAAATGGAAAGATAGTCTCTACTCCTGGATAGGGAGAATCAACATTGTCCAAATGGCCATTCTATCCAAAGTAGTTTACACATTCATTGCAATCTTAAAAAAAAATCCAATGGCATTATTCAAAGATGGAACAAATATTGCTGAAATTCATACAGAACCACAAAAGACCCCAAATAGCATATGGTCAGTCTCCTGACTAAAAAAGGGAAGAATGGTGGAATCACATTTCCAGGCTTCAAACTACAATACAAAGCCATAATAATTTAAACAGCATGGTACTACAACAAAAACAGACATATAGATCAATGAAATAGAATTTAGAGCCCAGAAATAAAAGCACACATTTGTGGACAACTAATCTACAAAAAAAAAAAAAAAAAAAAAAAAAAAAAAAAAAAAAAAAAAAAAAAAAAAAAAAAAAAAAAAAAAAAAAAAAAAAAAAAAAAAAAAAAAAAAAAGAAAAAAAAAAAAAGAAAAGAAAGCAGCAAAAAATACATACTGGAACAAGGAAAGCTCTTCAATAAATGGTGTTGGGAAAACTGTAATGTCACATGTAAACAAATGAAACTGGACCACCATCTCATAACATACATAAAAATCAACTCAAAATGGATAAAATATTTGGATTTAAGACCTGAAACCATAAAATACATAGAAGAAAATATAGGCAAAACATTCCATGTCATTGGCTTCAGTGATTTCTTTGTGGATTTGTCTCCAACAAGATGAACAAAGGAGAATATAAACAAATGGGACTATATTGAACTATAAAGCTTCTGTATGGTAAAAGAAGCTGTCATTAAAAAAAAAAAAAGATAACCTACACATGGGAGAAAATATTTGCACACCATACATCTTGACAAGGGGCTGAGATCCAAGATGTACAAAGACTTAAACAACTCAACATGAAGAAAACAAATTACCTAATAAAAAAAAAACAGGCAGAAGAGCTAAACAGACATTTCTCTGAGAAGACATACACATGGCCAACAGGCACATGAAAAAATGTTTAAACATCACTTATCATAACAGACTGCAAATCAAAACCACAATGAGATACCACCTCACACCTGTAATAAAGTTCCATAAAGTTAATGTCAGTTTTCTCACTAGTCTTCAGTTTTGGAAAACATAGGGAATTACATTAAAATGCATTATGTTAATAATGAATTTATTATTTTAAAGTGAATTCGCAATAAGGTCACTGAAGAACATTAGTATGGAATGAAAATATTGAAAGAGAATCTCAATTCCCCAAGTGACAAATCCTGCCCATTTAGTAAACTTGGTAAAACATCAGTGATGTGGTGTGTAAGGGGGATGTAGGGCATTTTCCCTTTTGAGGGGAGTTAAGGGAGTTTCTCAGGGAAAACAAGAGACATTTCCTTACATATAACAGAGCAGAAGTCTGACTTTGGTTCTTTCAACACTCTCAGTAGAATAAGAAAAAAGCAGGACAAAATTTTAGTGTTATTAAACTTTGATCCTTAAGTGTCTTTTTAAAATTGTGTGATGAAGTGGTTCATACTCATAGAGTACTCATTATATACTTAAAGTATGATGGTTGCCTTGAGAAAGAGCACTTGTGCATTGTTTGAGTTTCAAAATTGAACTAGCTGCTTTTTTTTCATGGAACACCATTTTTTACTTGAAAGAACATCTCACAGACATGTTGAAAGAATATATTCAGACTTGGGTATTTGGCAGGTATTTTCTCAAAAGTGAATGCATGGAGCTTGTCACTACAAAAAAAAAAAATCAAAAACACACATAGAAGAAGACATCTGACATCATCTGTTGCCAGTGATAAAAATAATTCTTTCAGGTGGCAATTAGAATTTTGGAGAACTTAAATCCATCACCAAGAGTTTGAACCTTCCCAATATTAATGATTTTTTTAGATGTGACTTCTTGAAGTTATATTAACAAATATGATTCTTAAAATATTTTATAAATGATGTATTGATATATATATAAGATTTGTATTACTAAGTGAATAAACCATTTTTATTGATTAATGACCAACTCATGATATTACATCAATGGGTAAGAGGCCAAAACATTTAACAGAATACAAGGAGCACAATGACATGGTTTCAATTTTTATGAAACAACTAAACATTTAAGAAGTTACCTGACTTGTCTGAAGTCATCTGATGCTTTTTGGTATAGTATCAAAGAAAAATATCCACAAGAATTTGTAAAGGCTATTAAAATATCCCCTCCCTCTTTTCAGCTACTGTAAAGATAGATCTTCTGCAAATACTTCAACAAACATATCAAAACAGGCTGAATGTAAGATCAGCTATGAGATACCAATCAAATTTAATAAAGGCAAATTTTAAAGATCCTTGCAAAAAAACCCAAAGTTAGTGTCAGTTTTCTCACTAATATTTTAGTTTTGGAAAATATATCTTATTATATTAGTATCATATTAATTACAATACTATTATGATACCATTATTATATTAATATATTAATAATGATCTTATTATTCTAAAATGAATTCACGTTTCAGTTTGTAATCTTAGATATGGTAAATACTGAAGAGATATAAATTACATAAACAAATGTTCTTTAGAGTACTTAACAATTTTCAAGAGTGTAAAGGGGCTTTAAAAATAAAATGTTTGAGAATTGCTGAACTAGAGGAAATCAAATGTCCCAGAGTTCTTTTGAGAGTCAAAGATTCTTTGTTGTGTATTTGAATGAGATTAGGGGGCACCATGGGGTAGGGTGAAGGATTAATGGTGCTTTGGTAGTGGGTGTGGTGTGGTAACAGACATCTGAAGAGGTATGAAGGAATACCCATAAATCATACATAATGTACCTCAATAAAAATAATCCAATTTTAAAAATCTGGAAATAGCTTGCTTTTTCTTTCCTTTACCTTTGTTTCATTGTGAGAATGTGGCAGATCCACAGGAAAGAGATTAAAAAATAAAGTGTTTAAAAGTAATTTATCCCCCAAAATATCAATTGTAATTAAAATATCACTAGTTGGAAATATGAGAATATAGGTTAAATAATAAAGTGCTTGACAAAATCTTACAGATATGTACTGCTCCAGAAACTTATTACTTAATTTGAATTTGTATTCACGGGGTATCTTATAAATTATATTCAAACTAATGCCACTTTTATTTTACCCCAATTTTAAGAACTATCACAAGATTCTCTTGGGGGTATATAATCTTTTAAGAGTACTACTTAAGAACTTTTGAAGAATTGCATCAGAATCATTTAAAATTATTTTTATCTAAGTAAAATAAGCCTAAATTGCTTTTTAAATATAAGCTGGAGACTGAAATTTCTATAAATGTTTTTGATGCCAACTAAAGAGAGAACAATGTGTTTCCTCTGTTAAAAATATTACTAGATTTATGAATTTATATTCCTATTAGTATTAGACTTTTATAAACACAGAACATCTAGCCTATATTTTTGGCTTGTATAATATCTTAAATACCCATCAAACTTTTTTGCTTTTATCCCTGCACAACTTGTCACACCAACCATCTGCATAAATAAAGATGTAAGCATCTGCTATATGGCAAGTGGTCTCAGGGGCAGATGTTTCTATCCTTGTGTTCATGTCACTGGGGCTGGATACATTATTTGAACAGATGTACACAATCTGAAAGTGTTGTGTCCCACAGTGAAATGTCTCCAACTGCTTTCTATCAAAGTACATAAATGCTATTTGCACCTGCATTTATGTTAATGATACAAAGGCAGCAGGGGTTCTGACAAAGTGAGATGTGATGCTATGAAATATATTTACATGGTTAATTGGAGTTTCTGAGAGACCCTGCTGCCAAATGGCCATACTGACATTGATACATGCTCAAGTAGATTATATGACTAGTAGCCTGCCTTTTAAGCAGTGAAATTATGTCTACCTCAAACATCAGAAGTACTCAGATTGATTTGCCAATAAGAATATTCCAAATTCTAGTAATTTATCCCAAATAGCAAAATAATTTCAAGCATACGGTCTACCTGATAGGTATTAGACCACCCAGCTCATTTCCATTTTGTTTTATAAGGAAATTACCATAGGTATGTATATGTTTTCCATTTGTATTTCTGTCAACAGCCTAACATACTCACAATCCATAGTGGTATTTTGCAGATGTTATTACATTGGAAAGTTCCAATTTCCTACATTAAGGAGTTAACCAAAACCAGCTTGAAAATGTCAATTTGTACTTAGGCTGCAACAGAAAATGGTACCAAAAGTCCAAAAACAGCATTTATACCACTAGTTAAGACCAAAATGTTTCCATATGAATGTCACATATTTGGAAACATAGTATTTCGGTAATGCATAGGGAATGTTTTCCCCCCAATAATGAGGTCACAAAGCCATGTTAACCACAAAATGCAAAGCATCAAAGCATCTTTGCCACTGTGCATTACATGTGAGGGCTGAAGAGCGAAAGAATTTGCAATAGTAGTTGTTTTGTAGTTTTACTGAGCTAAGAACTTGTGGTCACTTTCAAATAATGTATTTATTACTTTCTTAACTTGACATTTAAATCAACTTTGCAGTCATTACATCTGAGTGTTAATCATGATCACTTTTGTTGTGCAAATTATCCTGAAATTTGTATTGATCTCTGAATCTATTTATGTATAGATTCAGGTGTATTTATGTATAGATGGTCCTCATTACTCAGATTCAATATTTGCGAGTCCTCTTGCTTGCTAAACTTTATTTACAATGCACTTGCAGAAAGTGGTGGCATGTCTGTGGTCTTTCTGGATACAAGCAGGCAAAATATTTGAGTTGCCTGATCTGCATGTCTCAGCAGCAAGTAGATGCTGTGCCTTCTTGTTTTGGCTCCTCTACAAACGAATGTCCTTTCTGTGGTCTATTTAGTGCCATATTTTTTATATTTTTCTCATCTTTGTTGATGAGTTTGTTGGCAAGCTGTCAAGTGTTTGTACTGTAAGAAGACTGTGGTGTACCTAATGGGAAAACTCTGTATTACGCACATTTTGTTCAGGCAAATTATAGTGCAATGTCTGTGAGTTCAGTGTTAAGGAATCAACAATATTTATTAAATGATGGTTTTTAATCAGGAACACACATGAAACTAGCTTCCCTATTGTGTACAGATGAAAATGTTGTGACCAGAGGCTCACAGTAACCTAACCCTGAATTTCTCTTAGCAGCAATGTTTCAGTATTTGCTAATTCGGTGTTCACGGTGAACTATAACTATTGTGAATGACAAGACCAACTGCTTATTTAACTGCTTCAGGGCAAGAATTATATCTCCATTTGAAAGATGAAGGAATTGGGGCCCAATGATTTGGTCAAGATCACAAAGCCTAACTGTTCACAATAGCAAAGGTATGGAAGCAACCCAGATGTCCAAGAATAGATGACTGGATCAAGATGTGGTACATATACACAATGGAATACTATTCATCATGGAAAGAAGATAAATACATGCAATTTGCAGCGACATGGATGGAATTAGAGGAGATCATACTCAGCGAAACAAGCCAGAAAGAAAGAGAAAAATATCAAACGGATTCATTTATAACAGGACTATAGGGAAACCAAATAGGAGAGAGACACTTGGGGGGTGGGGGGAGGGGAGGATAAGGGCACAAAATGGAGTAGAAAAGGACACAGGGACCACGGAGATGGATCATGGTTGAACTGGTGGTGGGTTACCCAAGGGGAATACAAAATGTAAAAGATATAAATAACAAAATAAAAATATATATATATAAAAAAAGATTACAAAGCCTAAAAAGAAGGGCAGAATAACCAAAGCGCAAATGTCTAGAGCTCTTAGCTTAGTGGTCCCTTCACCTGCTGAAAGAAGAGGGGAGGAAGTGGAAGGAAGGGGCTAGAATAAGGGTGAGGAGGAGAAGAAAAAATAGGAATGGAGCTTAAGAAACAGCTTTAATATCTTGTTGGAATTAGTGAAAATGTACATAAGATAATAAATCATTTTTTTAGGTTAAATCCTCACAAAAGTAAATTCCTGCTTGGACATGAAGCCCAGTTTTATTACTTGAAACCAAGCTGCTAGAGAGTAGGGCTTGGTTTTCATTTTTCCCCCTTTGCTCCTGCCTCTCCAAAGGCAATAAATATTTGTTAAATGAATACACAGGCCTTAGAAGTCCAGCTTGGTGTTTCATTAGAAAACAAAGATTAAATTTTTTTCATAGCATCTAAGTAACATAATTTTGAATAACATTTTAGAGTTTAAAGCATTTTTAACAAATTTTAATATGTATTTGAGGACCCATTACAGGCTAGGGAGTCTTAAGTGTGCCAAAGACAGAAAATTCATTAAGGACTTTATAAAGAACCTAACTGACAATGAGTCTAAAATAAATAAGATCATTTTTCTAAACTCAAAGAAAAAAAGAACATTAAATAGCTACCTCGTGTTCCTTACTTAAGTTCTAAAATTTTATATTACCTAATATCAAAATGTTAATGTCCTTAAGATATAAGTACATATTTTCATGTCTATAAGACACAGGATGTATTTTTAGGCTATGCCATAATTATTTTAAAAGTATTTTATTGAATCTGAAAACTCAGGGTTTCTTTTTTGTTTTGTTTTTGATATTGATCCAAATTTGAACTCATGATAAACAGTAATGGTTATGGCTTTGCAGTTAAATAATGTACAGGTTTTAAAAATTAGTAGGCATTGTATAGTGAATATTTAGCTAACTGCAATGATTCGGAAGGGGATCATTAAGACACGCTGTGTTTTTGCCTCAAAGCATCTGCTTTCTTCCCATCCTTACTTCTTACCCTCATTGAATTAAAAAAATTCACATTTTGAAAAATAGGTTTAAAATAAGTTTAAACCAAGTTTAGATGTTATGACAGTGCTGAAAAAGTATTAGAAGTACCGGCATAAGAAATTTACACTTGTAGCCAACTTGCCTAGGAAATAGTAAACTGAATCATGAACCTGGCAAAAGATTTTTGAGTGACTCCAGTAAATAGATCCTCCTGGCCTTAAATCAAGAATCTTTCCTGACCAATGAACAGCGGGACTTGTGTGGGGATTTGAAATTTATACCGTCCTCTCCAAGGTGTAAACTTCAATCCTTAATTGGCATAGCCACAGTGAACTTCATTCTAGCACATAAAACACAAAATTGTGTCTGTCAGAAAACCATTTGGTAAAGTTGCTCACTTCTGTGCTTCCTTATCTGGCAAACAGACAAATTCATTTGCATTTTCAGTCGTGTGGTGGTTTTGTCTTCAACAAATTTAAAGTGGAAGTTACAACTGTAATGGTTTATATTGTTTTCATACCTTTATTTTTCAAAAACAGTTTATCCCTTGCTACAATCTGTTCTTTTCCACCATCCTTACTTTTTAGCTTATAATTAGATAATATCAAGCAACAAAAAAGGAAAATTATGGGAAAATCAAAAATCCTTATTCCTAAATCCTGAAAACAATGAGATAAAAGATTATAACAAAATAAACCACAGTAAGCAAATTTCCGGAAGTCGAGTAAGTAATACTTTCACATAGAAAAGAATAATAATACTAAATTATAATGGAAAACTTTTAATTTGGTATAAATTATAATTAGTGATATTACAATGTTAAATTTCTTTATCAAATTAGAAAACATTTAAATAGAAGCACTAGAATTGCTAATCATTTTCCTTTAGTCCTTTTCTACCTATAAAGCCACATCTGCTGACACCTAAAATTTACTTGATTGACTGTTACGCATGCGTGGTGTCCTGTTGAAATGTCATCTTTTGTTGTGCTTCCTGACCATCCTCAAAACTTTTGGCTTAACCAACAAAAGAAAATCATACTCACTTGTAGTAATGAATTTACCATGCTTTACTCTAGCTAGTTACATACAAACAAGTTTGCTATTCTAATTCTAATAGGACTTTGTGTTTCCTAAAAGACCAGTCTCTATCTGCTCTTTCATAGTACCTAACATAGTTCCTGGTAAGTATTACCTTGGTGGTCAGTGAATCTTTATTCACCATACGAAATTTTATTACAATACAGTACGTAATGCAGTGGATTTTTGCTGTGCTACATGAATTTCATACATAAATATCTAAAATACGTGTGTGTATTTACAAGTCTAAAATTCAAAAGAATAAATGGCTTGTTAAATAAATCACTCAGCATTTAATTAATAAATGGCATTTACCCAACAAACTCTCATAAGTGATTATATTTGATGACAGAAATATGAAGAGAATCATAATAAATGTGTCTTTTTGCTAATAAAATATTAATAGTAATTGAAGACACATACAAAACATTTGAACACATAAATTAATAAATTAACAAATAATGTGGCAATTTTTAAGCTTAATGTATATACTATTCTGTTTTTCCTTACTGATATAATTTCCCATTATACAAACTCTAATTTCAGCCCACTTTATTTTAAAATAGCATTAAACATTCATATATATAATTAAGCAATATATATTTGAGCAAAGAAAATGGGGATAATCTAAAAATAGATTCAAAATATTCTTTGTAAGTTTACAATGTGTTTACAAACAAATAGTGAGTTTTATATTTTGACAGATCTGGAATCCAATCTTAGTTTAGCCATTTAACTGGTTGGTGATCTTGATAAAGTAGCTAACATCCCTGAACATTTAAAATAAAGATGATCTAACTTATTGTGAGAATCAAATACCCAAAGGACATAAAGTTGTAGGTTAGAGTGACTATTATACTGAGAGCATTTGATTAATTGAGCTCTTTTAGGTATTTTATCTCTTTCTTTACCAAATTCCAGGTTTGGGGGCTTAAGCATCTTTAGTTCCAGAAAAGAATTTATTAAAACTATTCACTCTGTAGCTAGACTTGAAGGGATTTTATTTTCTGGCCAAGTCAATGCAGTTAACTAAGCTTATGCAACAGCCTAGCGAGGTTACCACAAAAACAAAACAACACAAACCTTGATGAGAAGCAAAGTAGGTCAGAGATGTAGTGGTAACATGCTTCACATCCCCTTATCAACTCATTGTTTAGTTACTCACAAAGACCCATATTTTTTAGAGTTGGAATAGAAATGTCTAGTAATCCTGATTTTACTAATTAATAAGGAAACCAACGCACAGGGTCAAAATAACTTGTCTGAGATTCCACAGCTGACTGGAGGTAGATCTGGGAAATAAGCTTTCCTTACATTTGATTGAATACTCTTCCTAAGTAGTCATTCCTCTCCTTGATTGCTAAGATGAAGGTGCTATCAGCTAGGATAATGCATTTCCAAACCCTTGAGCAGCAGTCTACTAGTGAAAAAATTTTCTGAAGGATATATACCAGAAAATGCTCACACTTTCCTGTTAGGGTTTACCTACCTTCCTCTCATTCTCATCTCCTTTCTTGCCTGAGAGTTCAAAGCTGGATCTTGTGGGACGCACAAGGATTTTCACTCTTCCTTTGGCCAGATGTCTGGATGAGAAGCAAGTCAAGGGGTCTCTACTATGTTTACTTCCCATGGGTCCCCTTGACTCATGCTTCACCTTCAAAGGCCAGTAGGCAATGAAAGTAGGAGGCACAACCATGCTCACTTCATTGTACCAGCCTCCACAGACAAAGCCCACATAATAATAATGACCATTAAGAGCAATAGCCACAATCATTTTATATGTGCCTACTACACAATTATTGAGTCACTGGAAAAGTTATGATGCATTTTTTCTGTTTTTCAAAGAAAAAAATAGGTCATGACTTTTCTGTCAACCCAACAGAAATATGCTGGGTGATGTGCAAATACCTCCTTTAATTCCCACATAATCTATAGGGTAGGCTTACTATTTTAATTTTATATTTTATAGATGAGAAAGCTAAACTCAAGTGATATGACTAAGGTTTACAAAACTCAGTGGTAGAATTGAGTTTCAATCCCAGATTCCATCCACTTAACAGTTATGACTTTCTTTTTGGTAGAGACCAAAGAATACTTGCTTTAGTTAAGGATTCTTTATAGTACATTCCCTCAATTCACTAAAAAATTATACCTGCCACTATGCCAGATCTTAAATAATTCAGTTTTCTCACACATATATCAAATCTCTTTGTAGAAGAGAATATGTTGGACAGGAGAAAGAACTGAATTCCTCTTAAAGTTTGGAGTTTACCTCTTAGAGAGAAAAATTCAATTATTTTTTTATTTGGAAAGGACTCTCTCTACCTGCTCTTCTAAAAGCTCCAGGAGCCCCTGTTTAAAAAAATCATGATTTTTCTTTTTTATAAATCATATAGGAGGGAAATAATTTTTCTTGTGTTGCTTTTTAAATGAATATTTGAAGAAACATGTGAAAGAAATATATGAGCAAATACCCTTTCCTACATATGTGTGGTGTGTGTGTGAATAGAAATATGTGTCTATATTCTTTTTACTAAAGCACAGGTCATTCTGATTCCCTAAAATCAACACTCCATAATTCCATTAGCCATACATTGGTACCAGATAATATGTGGGGCTGAGTGAGTTTTGTGTGGATTGAGATGATCCTGCCTTCAGGCAGCTCTCAGTAAGGGAGAAATGTCCTTACAGCCTTACTGGCACTCATATATACTCAAATAATTTAACAATTAATATATAACTAGAATGTCTGTTCTTAGTTGTAGATAATGAGTAACCTTGAGGACAGAGATATTAAATGTATCAAATAAAACAATTTATAACATACACATAACTCCTCTGCATGGCTTATCTTACCTTGATCTTTTGGTGGTACTGATAAGGAATTCTGCATTCTGTTGTATTTGACTTGAATAGTAACTTTCCTAAAAATAACCAAGCACAAATAATAATTAGAAAATAATTGAGATGCCATGTTAATAAATACCTAAAACACAAGCTTTTAAAAAAGTCTTTCTATTTATAACCATAGAGGTATTAAGGCACGGACTGAACTATTAAAAAACTGATGTTTTATTTCCTTTTCATTTTTATACAGACTGACTTTTACTGACTGTGCTGTTGTAGGCTTGGAGAGGAAAGTAATGACTTATTGAAAGAGGGATCTTATTTGCTCTCATAGTATCAAGGAAATGTGCAATAAACCAAAGTTTCCATAAAAATGCCCAACCTGAAAGCTGTTTCATATATTTAAGAAAAAATAACTAAAATGTTGAAGAACAATATATGAAAAGGTAATATAGTTACAACATAAACATTTGATGAAATATAATTTAGTCACTACAATGCAATTATGAAGATTATATAGCAACCTTGAAAGTGCTGATGATACAATGCATTACATGAACATAGTAAATAGTATATGCACTAGGATTGTAAGTATATAAAACACACAGCTGAAAATATGTTAAGATGTATATTGGCATTGTCTTTGGTGATGGAATTATAGGTCTTTCCTTCCAAACTGGAAGCTACTTTAGTTATTTTCCAAATTGTCTATAATACAGGGTTCCATACAAAAATATCTATTTGAATGTAAAAATAAGATACATCCTTGAAAACATAAAGGTAAATATTTTGATAAGCCTTCAAACACCAAAAACAAAAACGATTAAGTAAATACTGATGAATTTAAAATTAAAAAAAATTTTAAATAGAAAACTAGGCTAAATTAAAAGGCATAACTTCTGTTTCTAGGTAAAACTCATTAACAAAGATCATATTTTCCCTCCTTCCTGAAACAACCAAAACAGAAAAAATATATGACATGATATTTCTTTAAGCTTTTTAACTGAGGTATAATTGACACAAACATATTAATTTTAGATGTACGACATGATTTGACATTTACCATATTGTAAAATGGTCACCATAAATCTAATTACCTGTTACAGATTTTTTTTCCTGTGATAAGAATCTTAGCAACTTTCAAATAAGTAATGTAGCATTATTAATTATAGTTGCCATTGTACATGTAATGTACATTACATCCTCACCTCTTATTTCTTAACTTTGTTTTGACTCCCTTGATCCATTTTGCCCACCCTCCAGGTCCTGCATCTGTCAACCACTAATATGTCCTCTATCTCTGAAATGTTTTTTTTTTTGTTTTTTAGTTTCCACATAAAGGTTTTATTATAAGGTATTTGTTTTTCTGCCTGATTTAATTCAGCATAATGCTCTCAAGGGCCATACAAATTGTTGCAAATGGAGAGATTTCCCTCTTTTTATGACTGAATAATATTCCATTCCATTGTGATATACATAGACATACCTCATTTTATTACACTTCACTTTACTGCCCTTCACAGATAATGTTTTTTTTTGTTTTTTTTTTTAACAAATTGGCTCCAACCCTGCATATAGCCAAATCTGCGGCACTGTTTTTCTAACAGCATGTGCTCACTTTGTGTCTCGTGTCACACTGTGGTAATTCTGGCAATATTTCAAACTTTTTTTTATTATGATTCTATCTGTCACACTGATCTGTGATCAGTGCTTTTGATGTTAATACTGTAATTGCTTTGGGGTGCCATGAACTGCACATATAAGATGATAAATTTAACTGACAGATGCTTTGGGTGCTGACAGCTCCACTGATCTCTTGTCCCTTAATTTCTCTTCCTCTCCTCAGGCCTTCCTATTTTCTGAGACACAACAAAATTGAAAATAGGTCAGGTAAGTACCTACCAGTGGCCTTTAAATTTTCAAATGAAAGGAAGAGTCAAATATCTCTCACTTTTATCAAAACATTTTAGTAATAAGTTTATTCATGTAAATGAAATGGACAATTTCCTTGAAAGATACAAACTTAAAGCTTACACAATAAGTCTGCCCTATAAACATGATGGAATACCACACAGCTACAAAAAAGATAAGCTCTTGCCATTTGCTGCAACATGGATGAGCTGGAGGGGATTATGCTAATAAGGAGAAAGACAAATATCAGAGGGTGTCACTTACTGTGAAATACAGAGAAGCCCTAAAAAGGTCCATAAAGCAAAACTATCAACAAACCCTACAAAGCTGACTAGAACTGATGCTATCAGAGAAAGAGGGGAGAGAGCAAAGGGGGAAGTAATAAAATGGATTATGGGGACAGATTGTGGGTGCTTTAGTGGAAGGTGTGGTACAGTAACAACACCTGAAGGGGGAGATCCTATACCTCTAAAACACAAATACCAATGTAAACTTACCTCAAAATAAATAAAATGTTTAAATCATAAAAAAAGAACGGATGCTAAATGAGCTGTAGAACAACTCCTAACTGTCTATTATATCAGTAATTGGAGAGCAAGAAGGTGGAAGAATAGAAAAATTACTTTAAGAAATAAAGGCTGAAAAGTTTCTACATTTTAGTAAACTTTAAAAACACAATAGATTCAAAAAGTTCAAAAAACCTGAAATACAAGAAACATGAAAACTACACCAAAGCATATCATGACCAAATTGCTCAAAATTAGTGAAAAAATTAAATATAGACAGAGAAAGATGCATTACATATAGAGGAATGACGATAAAGGATAACAGCAAAAAAAAAATTTTTTTGGAAGCAATGTGAGAAGACAGCACAAAATCTTTAAAGTACTGAAAGAAAAACCTGTAATCTAAAATTCTATATTCCAAAAAGCATCTTTCAAAAATAAAAGTGATGACATTTTGTATATACAAAATCTGAAGGAATTCAGCACAAGCCCACCCATGCTATAAAAAATGCTTACTGACATTCTTCAGACAGAAGAAACATGATTCCAGATTAGCATATGGACTTTTACACAGAAAGGCACACTACTAGAAATGGAAACTACATGGTAAGTATATAATATGTGTTGTTAATATTTAAATCTCTTTAAAATGTAGCTGCTTAAAAGAAATAGTTAAATGCATGATTTATAACAAAAATAAATATATGATAATAAAAGGACAAAATTGAGGGAGAAGTAATATAAATATTTTAAGAGTATTATACTGTAGGTAACATGGTAGCTAATAGGTTAATCATGTATATTATGTATAAGATATATGCATAAGAACAAAAAACTGGAATAATAAAGTTTTTCAAAGGAAAATGGAAAAAGAGAACAAGAAACAGATGGGACAAATAGAAAATAAATAGCAAGATGACAGATTAAAACCAAGCCAGATGATAGTCATATTAAAATTATGTAAATTATCTAAATATCCCAATTAAAGATAAGGAGAGTTGGAAAATAAAAGCAAGATCCATCTATAGGCTGCTTGTAAGAAAAACTTAAAATTTAAGGACAAAAATAGTTTATTAGTAAAAGGATGGAAAAGACATATCTTATTAGCACTAATCAAAAGAAAAGGTGGAATTGTTATATTAGTGTAAGAAAAAGTAGATTATGGAGCAAAGAATGCTACCAGGTACAAAGGTCAATTCATAATTATAAAATGGTCAACACATTAAGAAGATACAACAATACTAAATGTTTATGTCATTGATAAATGAGCTTCAAAATTAATTTAGTTAGAACAGCTAAAACTGTGAGGAGAGATAGATAATTAATAATCAATAATCTATCAAAGTCCAGACAGAAAATCACTAAAGGTATTAGAGATTTGAACAACACTATAAATAAAGATGACCTAATTGACATTTATAGAACATCCCACCAAACATAATGAAATACACATTGCTATCTATGTCTTAGCTATCATGATAATGATGCTATGAATATAGATAGGAGTGCATAAATCTTTTCATAGCAGTGTGGTTACATTCTTTGGGTAAATACCTAGAAGTGGTATCACTAGCTCATATGATGTTTCAACTCATTTGTGGAATATAAATAACAAAGGAAAACAAACTGGGAAAACATAACAACAAAAAACTCTTAGACTCTGTGAACACTATAGTGGTTACCGGAGGGGTGGGGAGGTGGTGGTGAGGAAAGAGAGGAGAGGGAATGTGACAGGATTTTGGTACTGAAGCTATGGTGTAGGTGAGAGAAATGTGCGCATGTGGAGGCGTGAAGCTGTATTCCCCAAATTATAAAATTAGGTAAATGATTATTAGCAAATCAATAAAATTTGAGAAGAAAAAAAGAATACACATTGTTTTCAGTTGCACATGAAATATTTATCAAGATAGACCACATTCTAAGTCATTAAAAAAAAGGATGGAAAAAATATATCATATTAGCACTAGTCAAAAGAAAGGTGGAATGGCTATATTATACTTAAGAGGATTCAAGTCATATAATATATGTTCTCTGGCCACAATGGAATAAAGGAGAAAATGAAAGAACTGAAATATTATCTGGATTATCATCAAATATTTGTTAACTAAATCACACACTTATAAATAACTATGGATCAAAGAAGAAATAAAAAAAATTAGAAAGTGAAATGTAAACACAGCACTGTGTGACTCCATGAAAGCAGTAAATGGGGGAAATTAGAGCAGTAAGTATTTGCATTGGAAAATACGGTGTGTCTCAAATTAATGACTTCAGTTTCTACCTTGGAAACTAGAAAAAGCAAGTTAAATCCAAAATAATAAATGAAATGAGGTCAGAGAGGTTTTAATTTGCATTTACACAAAATACGTAACGCTGAGCAATTTTTCATGTGCTTCTAGGGCATCCAGAGAAGTGTCTATTTAAGTCTTCTGCCCATATTTGGATTGAATTGTTTGCCTTTTTGTTATTGATTTGTATGAGTTTTTGATGCATTTTGTAAATTGTCAGATGTGTGATATACAAATATTTTCTTCCAGTCTTTAGGTTGTCTTTTTGTTTTTGTGGTGGTTTAGTTTGAGGTACAAAGTCTTCTTACTTTGATGTAGCTCCATTTGTTTATTATTGTTTTTGTTTCCCTTGCCATTGGGGTTGAAACCCCAAATACATATCTCTGAAGTTGATGTCGAAGAGTATGATTTTCACCTATGTTTGCTCTGAAGTATATTATGGTTTCAGGTCTTATATCCAAGTCTTTAATCTATTTTTAATTAATTGTTGTGGATGAAGTTAAGTAAGGATTTAGTTTCATTTTTTTTGCATGTGACTATCCAAATTTCTCAACATCATTTGTTAAAGAGAGTTTTCTTTCTCCATGTATGATCATGGCTACTTTGTCAAAAATGACCTATATTTGTGTAGGTATATTTCTGGGTTCTCAATTCTATTCCATTGGTCTCTGTTTCTGTTTTTGTTCCAGTATCATATTGTTTTGATTACTACTGCTGTGTACTATAGTCTGATCAGGACATATGATGCCTCTGTTTTTCCTCTTTTCTCTCATAATTGCTTTCAATATGTGGGCTTTTGCTGTTCCATACAAATTTCATAGTTGTTTGTTCTATTTCCTTGAAAAAATTAATTGGGATTTTAATAGATACTGTGTTGAACCTGTAACTGCTTTAAGTAATATAGCCATTTCTACCCCTTCTTTCATTTGAGTCATTTGTTCAATTATGTCTTCATTTTCTGAAATTCTCTCTTCTACCAGCTTAATTTTACTTAAAACACCTTCCATATTCACCCTCATTTAATTCAGCATTTATTTTTGTATTCTTTTAATATCTTCAATATCTAGTGAACTCTTTGTTCCTGTATCTCTTTCATGCCTTTCTTCTCAGTATCTTGCTTAGCATTTCAAAATTTGTATTCTAAATTTTTTAGCTGTTAGTTCCTCTACTTCGGTGTCCTTTATATATGTCTCTGGATTTCTGTTCTTCTACTTCTGCCTTTCTATCTTTTGTTCAGACATTGCTTGCTTCCTAGGATATGCATTGCCTTATTTGCTTTTTTGTAGTTGGGGCACTGTGGGTTTTGTTCTGTTTCAGTTCTTTGTTTTACCGTGTAGTAGGTGGCAGAAAGAGGGAAGCTGGGGTTCAAGGACTCTGTCTCAGTCCTGGTGGGGAGTGAGGGTTGTTCCAGGTAAATTGATCAACCCTGCTCCTCCTCTTCTCTAATCAAGTAATTCAGTGCTTCAGGGAGCCTAAATTCCTGATTCCACCTCCTCGATCCTCTCCTCAGTGGTATGTGGCAGTGCCACTAATATCTGGCACAGGGCAAGGGACACTTGGCATGATTTTCAGGACATGAGTATCTGAACACAGGCTGCCATGCACAGAAAGTAAGGCATATGGCATCAGGTATGGGATGTGAAACATGGGTTGCCAGGCAAATTGCCAATACTACAAGGGAACACAGCTCCCTCACTGGGATCTTTCTGCAGGGAGGAGAGAAGGGTTTTCCCTACTTATCCCACTCAATGGATGACTCTTTGTGCGACCAAAGCCTGAGCTGCACCTCTCTGAAAAGTTCCACTAGAATGATTCACTGTGTCAGGTAGGACTGCCTGTGTGGGCCTTCAGCCTATTCCACAGACTGGAATGGCCACCACCCTAATCACCTTTGTTTCTTCCTTCTTCCTCCCCACAGTAAACCACCAAGTTCAGAGCAAAAATGTGGGGAAGTCCTCCATCTGTCAGTGAACCTCAAAACTTCCTTTGAGTAAATTTTAGTCTAGTTTTATTTGTGCTTTTTCAGTTGTGCTTAGGGGAGAGGATCATCCAAACCTTCCTATCCCTCCATGTTGTTGGTGGAGTCTCCAGAAAATTCTTAATGTTTACATTGTCGTCGCATTAGTATTATGAATCAATATTCAACCGCCTTCCTCCTTTTCTATATGGCTGCACCATGCTAATGAGTTCAACTAAAAAGTGCCTCTTTAAGTTTAGAGATATCTGAATGTCATCCATGGGCAGAGTAAAATGCTTTACATAGCTTAAGGACTAATTTAAGATTACTTTAGATAACTTCTTTTCTATTTAGAGTTGCAGAAACTTCTGAAATTGTCCTATTTTCCGTAAATTTTTAGACCGTAAGTTTTTAAGGTGGTCTTGGCAGATACTCATTGCTGCCCCTCCAAGCCAAGACCCCTACAAGACTAGAGTCATCCTTAATTTTCAGACCCATATTCCAGGCCAATCTTTATTATGAAATAAATAAAAAATTGTAGATGCAGGGGCCTCCCTGGTGGCACAAGCACTATCAAGCAAGTTACTACCAGCCACTGCAACATGTGTTCGATCCCTGGCTAAGGAGCTAACCCACATGGCACAGCAGACCTCTCCTGTCTCGCCTGCTGCTCCCTTCAGCAGTGTATTTCAGTCAATCTGCCTGTTCTGCTTCCCACTCTGTCTCTGGTGAATCCTCTCACCACCTGCACCTCTGGCCTACACCCCAGCTCTTCTGTGCATAAATAAATAAAAATAAATCTTCTAAAAAAATGTAGATGCAATAGATGAAGGAGTTAAGAGCTTACAGTGGAGCAAGGAAAGTCTCTTTGATAAGAGACGTTGGAAAACTGAACAGTCACATGCAAAATAATGAAACTAGACCACAATATAACACCATAGAAAAAATTAATTCAAAAAGGATTAAGGATTTGGATGTGAACCTGAAGTCATAAATTATATAAAATAAAATTCTGTGATATCAGCCTAGATAATGTTTTTCGGAATTCAACTCCAATGGCAAAGAAAACAAAAGCAAAATAAACAAATGGGACATCTAACTTAAAAGCTTCGAAACTTGCATCAAAAATCAAAAGACAGCTTAATGAATGGCAGAAAATATCTGCACATCATATGTCCTACAAGGGGTTGATATCCAAAATAAACAATGAACTCATAAAACTCAACAAACAACCTGATTGAAAATTGGTCAAAGGGTATAAGGCACTTCTTCCAGCAACACTTTTCCCAGCAAATCATGTAGACAGGTAACAAGTATATGAAAAGATGCTCATTATCTCATTATAGAGGAATGCAAATCAAAAACATAATGAGGTATCACTTCATACCTGTTAGAATGACTATTATCCAAAAGGTAAGAAACAGGTATAAGAGAGGATGGAGATAGAGAGAACCTTTATACACTATTGGTGGGAATGTAAATTGGTGCAGTCATTATGAAAGCAGTATGGCAATTCCTCAAAAATGTAAAAATAGAAATTCCATATGATATATTAATCCCACTTTTGGGTATTTTCCCCAAGATATAAAAACCCTAATCCAAAACTCTTCGTAATAGCGAAGAACTAGAAGCAACCTAAATGTCCACTATTGGCAAATGGAAAAGATGATGTGACACACACACAAACGCACACACATACATACATACACACACGCACACACACACACAGGAATAATATTCATTTATTATGGAATAGAAAAGAACACAAGGGACCATGGAGATCGATCACGGGTGAATTGGTGGTGGGGTACCCAAGGGGAATACAAAATGTAAAAGACATAAATAACAATAAAAATACATATTAAAAAATATTCATTTATTAAAAAAAAAAGAGATGAAATTTTGGCATCTGCAATAACATGAATGGAACTAGAGGGAATTATGCTTAGTGAGCAAGACAGAAAATGATGACTACCAGATGATTTTATTCATATGTGGTACATAGGGAAAACAAACAAAAAGATGACTAAATTTTTTTAAAAAATAAGGTTTTGGACTATACGGCCCAACTAGTGATTACAGGAAGGGAAGCAGGAAGGGGAGTGTCAAATCAGGAAAAAGGGGAAAAGGCCTGGGGAAGGACAGAAGTACCTTGTAGTTGTTTGTATGCAATCAGCCAGTTTCTTCTTTATGGAAGCAATGTTTAGAATTTTCACATTTTAAAACATGTATCAAGCTATGTTCATCCATTCGCTAAGTGCTTGGTGGGCCTCATTAACCAGGAAACTCATCTTTTTCAGATCCTGTGATATTTCCTTTAATTGTTTTTCTGAGATTTCCTGATTCTTTTTTTCCATCCACACGAACTTTTATTATTCAGATGTTTATCCTATTTATATTAATTTTGCTCTTTCTAGAAAATTTTCTTTAATTTTATCTTCTAGTATTTCAATTGTTTGATGGTCATTTGAGCCTATGAACAATATTTTTTAATGAAAATCTACTCATGGTTTTCCCCATGCTTCAAGTCCTTAAGCTGCTCCCTGATGTCCACAGGAAAAGCCCAACATTTTTTGCATAGCACATAAGGCCTTTCACACACTGGCCTATGTGGTTATCACTACTATGGTATTAAGAGCCTCATTTCATAAGTTGGCGAAACAGGCCACCCTTGTAGGGCTGTACATTTCTTCATGATGGCCTTCTCTCATCTTGCTATGCAATTCCTCCTCCAGTTTTGTTATGCAACTCCCAATCAATTCCTTTGTGATATCTATCTGCCCCAATCAATAAAATTTTATTGATCTTCCAATGTATTTTGGTTCAATATTACCATGGAATCTCTGCAAACACCATAGTGTTAGAAATTATTTGGCAATATTGGCACAGTTCCATCTAGTGCTTTTCATAGCATTTAAATCTTTTAGTTTTCAACAGATAAACTTCCAAAATTTGATGTTTTTTATGAATAGTGATTTTTAAAATCTGAAGCAATGTCTTAGTCATTCTACCTTTACTACATTTTTCCAAATTTAAAGTGTCCGACAAAATGACTTGATTTTTCGTAATAAATTCTCCTTAATTTCTATTGTTGGCTGTGTTCTTGGTAGGACTGAAACACTTCCAAAATAATTTGAAAATTGTCTTATGAAAATGTGGAAAAATGTACTAGGTTCTTCAGTTTCTCTAGTGCCAGCTTTTGGGGCTTTTTAGATAAGTTAACATTCTTTTAAGTTTCATTATTTGTAGATTACAAATCCGAGTAAATAATGACTCCAACATTACATATAAACAGTATGTTGAAATTGCTGTTTTCCTGTTAAAAGGCCTGTGTGCATTTTTAGTCAAGTATAAAAAGACCCAAGTTTTAACAAAGAGGCTTTCTTCCATTTCTTATTTAGGAAATCCAAAAGGTATAAATATATGAAAAATATTTTCCTCTTTCTGCAACAAAAAGAGCATTCTTGCAACTTCCAGCCTGGCTTCTCAATGCTAAAAGTGTGAAGTTGGTTAGGCCATGAGGTTATCATCATGAAGAAGATGAAAGCATTTCAATGAGAATTGCACCATTTGGTAATATATATGTTTCCAATCTGTTCTTTATGACAATTGGCAGCTAAATAAATACCATAAGATAAAGTGGTCATTTACACGTCCCTAATATTTACACATACTGTGAAACTGTTCATTATTCTGTTCTCTTCGACTAGTGTAGCTAGCAGTGTTTCAAACAGTTTGGATTAATTCACTATGAACTGATGACATTTTGACTATTATTGCTCTTCTCTTATCTATATTCAGTGACATCATCTTCACAATAAAGCAGGTTTACAGAAAATTGATATTTTAAGATAAGCTTGGCTTCCCAACATTTTTCTATCTTACATCTCACTTACTACCAACCACCACTTAGTTTAGGTTATAAGACCACAGACAGTGAGTCTATTTTCAAAAATATTCTAATTCTGTCAACCTGCCTCTTCCATTCTAACCCCTCACAAACCTGCTAGTACAGCCCATTTCACTCATGCCTCTGCTTCTGACGATCTTTTACCTTCTTTACAGTTCCTGTATTAAATTTAAAACCCATCAATTCACTTACAATAACTTTTCAATTAAATGAAGCCCACTTCTCTAGTCTATTTCCTGCTAACTTTATCCATGTTTCATATGTTTTCACATTCTTGTAGGTATGTGAATTGCTGCTTAATAAATGATTCTGATGATTTTTCTTGCTCTTTAAAAATGGTTCAAATTTTCATCT
Organism: Scalopus aquaticus; assembly: GCA_004024925.1. NCBI lineage: Eukaryota > Metazoa > Chordata > Mammalia > Eulipotyphla > Talpidae > Scalopus > Scalopus aquaticus. Next base: position 176,392 of record PVIJ01000222.1, on the reverse strand, counting down.
TTTTCTTGGAGCACTCAGCCCACAGACTTACCTTTTCAGCATCACCTAATTTTCTTTTTAATCCACTGCCACCGATTACTTTAGGTTAACACTTAGGTTGTCATAAAAAGATTATCTCCAGGGGCCTCCCTGGTGGCACAGCAGCTAAGCGCTAAGCGCTGCGACGCGAGTTTGATGCCATGTAGGAGATTCCCACATGGGGCTGCAGACCTCTCCTGCCTTGTCTGCTGCTCCCCTCAGCAGTGTATTTCCGTCAATCTGCCTGTTCTGCTTCACACTCTGCCTCTGGTGAACCCTCTCGCCGCCCCACACCTCTGGCATATACCCTAGCTTGTATGCATAAATAAATAAAGCTTAAAAAAAAGATTATCTCCAACATAGAAAAATATTTTTCAAAAATGAATAAACCTTTCTCTTATTCTATGCTCCAAAGTACTTTCCTTTAAGGCAATAATGCTTTGCACTATCATGGGCATCCTTTCAGAGACAGTTTTTGTGCATATATAAGCTAATGACGCAGAGTAGAAATATGCTCTACCTTCCTGTATTCCCTCCCCAAATTAGAGATTACATACACTACTCTTTTTTGTTCATCTAATATATTTTCAAGAGTACTTACGTGTGCTCTTTATTTTTTTTAAAGACTACAGAGAATTTCACTGCATGGAGCCAATATACAAAATGGTTGTATTAACCAGTTGCCTGCTGATCAAATTAGATTGCTCTCAGTTTTTGTTCTTAAAAAGCTGCACTGTGCATTCTTATACATAAATCTTTGCTAATATGTTTAAATCTGTCTGTAGAATGTATTCACAGTAGGAAATTTCTGGGTCAATTTAAAAATTTTATATTTTTCCAAATATATATTTAGTTATATTTCCAATATATATTTATATATTTCCTAATTATAATTTTAAAAAGTTATACTGATTTATCCAACACTGCATTAAAACCACTATCTGCAAAAAATTCCACAGAAATCTTTCAGACATCTCTATATAAAAATCTTCAAAAATTCCAACACATCTAGAAATTTTTCTCAACTTTAGTTGAACATATAAACACTGCTTTCTGTTGCAATATACAAACCCTGGCAATAAAATGAAAGTCAAATTTCGTATCTCAAGAACTTAGGATAGCGATTGTTTCTGGGAAGCCCCTGACAGACTAAAAAGAGGAAACAGAGTTAGCTGTAAGACAGTGGTGCTGCCTGGCATTACCCAAAGGAAGTGGGCATTTGTGTCATGGAGCATGGCCCATTATTTGGTGTCAGCACATTTTCACTATAAAATGAAAAGACAAAGTGATTTCCAAATTGAAAAAGACAAACCAAATAGGAAAAAAAAAGTCTTACATATTTGAAAAACCAGTTTTTAAAAAGTGTTTTTCCTTTGAAGTCATTTAGAAGTGCAAGTGTAATTTAAAAGATAATTTTACACTGTAAAAATGGTGTTCTTTTGTTTAATATGAAGTAGTGTCTTGACTGAGGTGCTGCCAGCTGAGAACCAGGTGAACCCAATTAACCTAATTTTCACTTGTCCATACTAAGAGGTTTGTTTTAGATGTATACTACTCCCTTAATCCTTTAGGTACAACATGGAAAAACCATAAACAGGCTACAAAGGTCATGACATTAATTTTCTTGTCATTCTCATGCTTTAAATAGGCATCAAAAAACTAAAATCTTGTCCTCTGGGAAGGAAGGCAAATCTGAAACTAATTATGGTAGTTATTGTTGTAATACTATTAATTTAAACACTATGACCCTAGTTGAATTTTTTTGGTAACTTCTCTTCTGTTAATGAATAAAATTTCTCAAAGAGGATTATTGCATCCTCAAAAAGAGCAAAATGACTCACTAGAGGACTAGTAGACCAAGTAACTTCTCCAAAAACTGAATTTTCACTCACTTAAAGCTTAGCTAAAAGGTTTAAGAAGCATACATGGGATATTCTTAGAAGAAAATGCTGTATCTATTACAAAGCTATATTTAAGATGTAAAAATTTCATAAGGGTAAAATACTGAGCCAGGAATCATATTTGTCTTGGTTATCAGCCTACTTATAATGTTCACTTGTTTTCTGTTGTTTAATTTGCTAATATGTCATTTGTGGATTGTTCATAACTATTATTATTTATTTAACCTAAATAAAAATAAATGGGGTAATACATCAGTAGCTGTTTTTTTTTTTTTTTTCTGCTTAAGTGTTCAAGACTTAAACTTTAGGTGACTGGAGGACAAGATGGTCTAGAGGTAACATCTAAGCTTAATGGTTTTCTGGGAGTTCAGGTTTCTACCTCCTTATACCTGAGAACCAAGTGGAAGAGAAAGCTGCCTGACTTGGCACGTGGGAAGTATAGCTGTTTGTACCCTCTAGGACCTTGAAACCACAGATCCTGTTGGGCTTGTTTTAATTCTTATAAATTCCGGAGAAGAGATGATAGCTGAAAACAGTGAATGATGAGTTTGGTGGGTGGGAAGGAAAATTAGGCAAGGAGAAAGACTATCAATATCTGTGCAGAACTAACGAGGGTGGGGGTGGGGGGTTGATATACTCAGCAATCACAAAAACAAAGAAAAAGGAAGTAGGAGGGGAAAAGAAATAATGGCAACATTATTTTAAAGGAAAAATAGCATATGAAAAAAAGAAACAATAAATTCCAGTTTCGTTAAATGCATCAGAAGTTAGAATATCATTTAAGAGCTAGTTGTTCATGTACCCTATTGCAGTTAGAGAAGATAATTAATGAGACTTTCTGTGCATTACTGTTAAGTCTTGCTAGTCAATAACTACTGACAGAAGGTTAAATGGTCTTGTTGCTAATTTACTGCAATAGTTTATTAAAATTTAAGTTGATATAAAGTTAAATAATTTAAGAGTATATTTTATTTCTCAAAATTTGAAAGTTAATCTTGAAAAATAAATTTCTAATTGTCTCTTTGTTTTGAGGTGCTAACTATGTGGCAGTATCACATGGGAAAGAGAAGAGAAATAATGCAGAAGTGAAGAGAGGACCATTTCTCACAGGGATTTCTACAATGGTTTATGTGGATATACAGGGATTCTAGTTGTAAGGGTATAATTAGCAGTGTTTTCTGATCCTTTGTCTTAATGTATTTGACCATGTTTCCACAATATATTTCTTCACACTTTATAGGTCCAAATCTCTGCCTTTCAGCTCCAAGTGTGTATATTTTCACATTAGCTGACAAAGCAGTTTTTCAAACTGATGCATGATGGTGCTGCTTGATAGCCAAGAGTCCACTGTGAGGGAGTAATTATCTATCTATGCAACAGTGGTTTTATAATTATTTGAATGTTTTATTACATTTTGCTGTTATTTCAGAAAAGTGACAGGTGCTCAGAAGATTAAAAGTAATTGTGATATGACACCAAAAGTACAAACAACAAAAGTAAAACTAGACAGACTGTCCCACAGCAAAATAAAAAATTTCTGTGGATCACACACGAGAGTTAAGAGAGTGAAAGGATAACCTAAAGCATGGGAGAAATTATTTGCAAATCATTTATCTGATAAGTAGTCAATTTCCAGAATATATAAAGCTACCTCACAATTCAACAACAACAAATCAAAAGACTTGATTAAAAGAATGAACAGAGGAAAGGACAAGTGAATAGACATTTCTCCAAAGATAATACATGAACAGTTAACAAGCATGTAAAATGACATTCAATATCACTTATTAGGGCAATGCAAATCAAAACCAAGGTGACCTATTAACTTACACACATCAAAACTCATAAAACATGTCAAAAAGTATAAAATCGCAAGTGTACATATAACTACACAGCCACATATTTTCATATGAAAAACAATAAAGAACCTTTCTAACAGAGAAAAAAAACCCTAAAAATCCATTTTAAAAACAGTTCTGTTCAGGAAGAGCAAATATTTTGATTTTCAAGCAGTAAAATAAATTAACAGTAACTTTTTTTCGCTTTTCATATTTTCCTTGTCCGAAATTCACAATGGACATTTCACTCTATAAATAAATAGCAATTAGTAGAATGTGCCTATATCAACAAGAGGAACCTTAGGTGTAATTTCTTAAAATCTTGTTTGAATACTTTTGGTAAACTCAAATAATTTCAACTTAGTAACCGATATTTAGTTAAGGATGAATTTTCAAAATCAGCACAAAACTAAAACAAAAACACACACCATTTTCAATAAAACAATATTCTCTGACTTTCCCGATGAGTTAGGGACTCACTGTTCCCATTCACAGTTTAATATTCCTTTCCCAACACTCATCATACTTGTATTGCTTTAATGACTCTTCCTGACAGGCTCAAAACTACTCATAATTTTACTCAAAACTCTAGGGTCCAAGTCTCTCTTGTTTCCATTAGTTTCAGGGTTTTGGCGGTGAGAAGTTCTTTAAAAATATTAGAGACTTACTTTGAATGGTGTTAACCTACACAAAAGGAGTTGCAAGATTTATAGGAAGTCAAAGGCAAAATAGATCTAAAATAAAGAGTATGACGCCAACCAAACAAAAGAGATCCATATCACAGTTAAAAAGAGCATAGAGGGCCTCCCTGGTGGCGCAGCGGTTAAGCGCTGCGCTGTGGCACTGTCAGCAGAGGTGATGCAAGTTCGACACCGGGCCAGGGAGATTCCCACATGGTGCGACAGACCTCTCCTGCCTCGCCCGCTGCTCCCCTCAGCAGTGTATTTCCGCTGATCTGCCTGTTCTGCTCCCCACTCTGTCTCTGGTGAACCCTCTTGCCGCCCCCAGCCTCTGGCCTGTACCGCAGCTTGTATGCATAAATAAATAAATTTTTTTTTTTAAAAAAAAAAAACAGCATAGAACAGAAAAAAAGGTTATTTGTCCAAATGGTTGCTGTAACTTAAAGCCGAAGTGCTCATCACAACTGTGTCAAATGTGTCCAGTTGTGCCTATCATATAAATATTAGTCTGAGTTTCAAAATACTGAAAAAAAAACCCACCAAAAGTTCTGAGATGATACCATACTCTTAAGATATTGATAAATTCATCTTATTATCAGATTGTTTCAGAAACCATTTTACTTCAAGAATCTTTTAGAAAGAATTATGGGAAGGCAACTACCATACACAGGAGGCCTTTTGTCTTGACAATTTTGAGAAGAATCCAAAGCTTAACACTCTTACAAGATACGAATGGCTTTGCCATGTCTTCATTTATGAAAACTTTCTCTGTAAAAGGCTACATAATAAATATTTTCAGTTTTGTGGGTACTGCAATCTCTGTCAAAACGACTCCTTTCTGACACTGTATCATGAAAACCGTCATAAACAATAAAAATGAATATATGTGGGTGTGTCCTGAACAAAGGTCAATGAACCTTTTTGAATTTATGGAATTTTACATAGCTTTCCTGTGTCACAAAATAGTATCTTTTTTGATTTTTTTCAATAATTTAGAAATGTAAAAATATTCTTAGCTTGCAGGAGAAGCAAAAACAGGCCAATCTGGCCTATGAGCCTTAGGTGGCTAAACTTGACCTAAATCAACTCTCTAGTAAACCTGATTTATATCACTTACTAGCTATCTAGTCTTGTCTTTAAACCACACACACACACAAACACACGCACACACACACACACACACATACACACACACACACAGCCAGCCATCCCTGCCAAACTAATAAAAACAGCAACCATGAATGAATAAATGAACTATCATCTGAATTTTCAGGTGGAAGTTTTATTTGGTATAAACAACAGTGGCAGAGTTAACATTTATTTTGAGCTTACCATATTCCACACAGAGTTCAAAGCATTTTAAATGTGTACTAATATTTAGTTCTTACCACTGACATAGTCCACATAAGGAACTAGACACAGACAGGTATGTCACTTATCTAAGTACAACGGCTAGTAATAGAGGAGCTGAGGTTTGAAGACAGATAGTGGTTTCTGCTCTTAACCACAACTGCCTCTAAACCTAAAAGATTTCCCCGTTCTTTTCTTAAAGTTCCTGTATCAAGTAACAATTCTCAGAAATTAAAATGCACAATAGAATAAGCATACATGGAAAGTAACATAAAACTACTATATACCACCAGAGAGCTTAAACCTTAAATTTAGTATATACTGATCATAAGAAAAATGGAAACTAGATTCAGATGGATGCAAGATTCAGTGGAAAAAGGAGAAATGATGGTCCCTGACTCCCTCCGGTGTATGTTGGCTCAAGAGAACAAACAGCGAAAATTCCCCAGAAGAGGGTTGTAAAAGACAGGTCTCACTATGATTTTTTTCTAGATGACTCTTTTGCTTCTTCTAATTTAAATTTACCTCAAGCTGTGCTGGTACACAAAGAACACTTATGGATTTGTAATATTTGTCTATTATTGATACATTAGCAATAAAACACTAATAATCAGGAGGACACCTTTCTTCTAACAGTTAACATATAACAACTTAAATCATTCCTCATTTCCATGATCTTTGTTTTCTTTGCCAGGTCTTTCTCTACCTGTCAGTTGGTTCTCTGCACTGACATTCCAAATCCAAGTGAATGTCCAATAACTAATGCTTCAGGGTCATTTTAAAAAATAGGGTATAGATTAAAATCTATTTCAATGCAGTCTTAAATTTCCAAAGTGAGTTTTATTATGTAAAAGGAAAGATAAAAATTGTATGATCATATTAACAGATGCTGAGAAAGCATCTGATAAGATTCAGCATCCATTTCTGACAAAAACCCTCCAATTGGGGAGAAAAGGAACATACCTCAATATAATAAAAGTTATACATGACAAACACAGAGCTAGTGTCATTCTCAATTGTGAAAAACTAAAAGCAGCGCTGCCCTGGTAGCACAGCGGTTGAGCTCTTCACTGTGGAGCTGTCAGCGATTTCGATGCCCAGCAGGGGAGAATCCCACATGGTGCAGCAGACCTCTCCTGCCTCACCCGCTGCTCCCCTCAGCAGTGTATTTCTGATCTGCCTGTTCTGCTCCCCACTCTGTCTCTGGTGAACCCTCTCGCCGCCCCATGCCTTTGGCCTGTACCCCAGCTTGTATGTATAAATAAATAAATCTTTAAAAAAAAAAAAGAAAAACTAAAAGCATTTCCAGTAAGATCTGATACAAGACAAGGATGTCCACTTTCACTACTATTTCTGAGCATGTTATTAAAAGTTCTATCTAAATAGGCACTTCTGCAAAGAAGATGTACAAATGGCTAATAGGCACAGGAAAAAATGTTCGTCACTTATCATCAGGGCAATTCAAATGATATCTGTAATGAGATCACCTCACACCTGTGAGAATGACTGTATCAAAAAGATGAGAACACAAGGTATTAATGAGGGTTTGGAGAAAAAGGAAGAAACCCTTGTAGAGTTAATGGGAATTTGGACTGGTCAGGCAACTATGAAAATCAGTATTGAGGTTTCTCAAAATATTAAAAATAGATCTAACATTTGATCCAGCAATTCCACTCCTAGGTATCTATCTGAAGAATAAAGAACACTAATTCAAAGGGATATATGTGCTCCTATATGTACTGGTAGCACTATATGTATTTACCACAGCCAAAGCATGGTAGCAACCTGGGTAAGTGTCCAATAATGGATAAGTGGATAAAGAAGATGTAGTATATACATACAATGGAATATTACTCAATTATGAAAAGAGATGAAATCTTATCATTTGTGACAAAATAGAGAAGAGTGAACAGAATTATGCTAAGTAAAATAGGTCAGAAGGATAAAGACAAATACCAGATGATTTCAGTCATGTGAAATATAAAGAAACAAAGAAAAGGAACTGAAAAAAACAAAACAAATCTTTGCCAGTTTTGACAGTTAAACTGAGTCTACCAAAGAGGGACAGAAATGGGCGCCAAGGGTAGAGAGGGTCCAGTGGACTGTGGAGGAATATTATTGGTGCTTTGATGGTGGGTATGGTACAGCAACATACATTTGAAGAGGTGTGTACTTTTATACCCCTAAAGCATATTCAGTGTTATAAATCAACCTTACCTCAATAAAAAATGCATTAATAAAAAGAAACTGTCATGGAATAGAGTTATATTTTGCATTCATTAAAAGCAAGTCTACTCCATGTTAAAAAAAAAAGAGAGAGAGAACAAAGTAGGAAATAATGCAGCTGTTCTTTCTTCCCTGATCAATTCCTATTTTTCTCGAGTATGTTGTAAAAAAATGATAACAAAATACTCTCAAAGTAAAAAAAAAAAAAAAACAATGTAAGTGCACCATGAAAATGTTATTTCAAACAACTAATACTGAAGTTAAGTTTCCAAGCACTCCCTGAAAGAGATATTTTATCACTTGTTACAACAGAAATAAATTTTATAATAAATAACTTCATTTATAGAGTACCCTAGGAAGTAGCAGCCTTCACATATTTGGGAAAAGTAGGCCCTTATGAGGCAAATTTGGAAAATCTTCCAGATAAAATTTGTTGACTTTCTTAAATATATTTAGAAAAGATGACTGTATTTTTAAACTTAACAGAAAAACATAAAGCAATATTTTTTGTATATCTTTAAGGACATATATACATTTATTGAAAAAAAAAAGAGAGCGTTTGGGATCTTAAGCAACATCCATAAAGATATCTGTGTTATTCTATTGTATAATACAAAAGCTACCACTTTCATAAAGTACTGTGATTTCTAAAAGTAATATACATGGAGATGACCTGAGTAAAAGTTACTGAATTACATGAAATTACAAATCAAAAGATATGTTTAACTTTTGGTTCTGATTATTATGTAATCAACTCTCAGTATCTCACATGTGACATTATGTACTTCCAGTAAATCATTGCCAATTTTACTTGGGTAACAGGAAAATTAGATTCCAAAATTCATCAAAAGTCTCTAAGGAATAAATGCAGAGTTTCTGATTCTGGGCTAAGATTTTATTCTTTAAAAAAGAAAGAAAAGAAAAAGAACAAACCCAAGGTCCAAACATAATGTGTCTCAGAAAATAACTTTAACTTCAATTTTCTTTTCCTTGTCCTCATTCCTACTATTTTTTCCTTATTTTCACCTTGAACAGCTACCCTTTTATCATGCTTTCTTACTGAAAATATTTAAAAGCATGTTACTTAACAATGCACAGTGAATTATTTCCAAACTTGTAAGAAGCTATGTTAATGGGGGCATTCATTATCCACCCCAAATTAATGACACTAACCATATATGATCTAGCTGAGAAAAAGTTAAGTATGGCAAAGGTATTTCAGAAGCAACTGAGTCTTCGCAGTCATAGTAAGCATCATGAAGCACAAACCTCAATCTGAAAGTACACTTGCCATGCCAGCACATCTTGCCTTCTTCCAATTTTGACAGCCCTGTCACTACAGAGCCACATGACATTGGTACACAGAGACAGCAGTGATGACAACAGGTATACAAGGAGATTTTTGAAACTACCTTCATGTCCAAAATAAAGAAATGGCAGACACACTTTTTCTCATTCCCAGTGTACTAGGTTAGATCTCCTTTTACATAGTTCCTGAGGACTGAGACTCCTAAAGCTTAAGGTGAGCACTTCTGGAGAAGCAAGGTCCTGGAGTTCTCCATGTTCGTAGAAGACTTAAAGTCTTCTTGGTGACCTAGAGCATAGTTATCTCATGTGAGAGTGGGGTATAAAATTCAATCGAGATGCAAAGCAAGGAAAATGGTAGTGATCATATTTCAAATGGTAGTAAATTTTAGACAGCAAGATTCTCTGGAGAGGAAGTTGGAGACCATTAGGGTTAATGAAGGCAGAAGCTGATGGGTGCTCCAAAAGAGTAATAGGATTATGCTTTAGAAATGCCTAGCATGTGTAGTTCCGCCTTATATGCATAGAAAAATATGGCAGTGACAAAATATACTGTCTCTACTCTCAGGAAAAAAGCTCCTACAACTATTGGTAGGTAAAGAGGCAAAGATATAGAAGATGGCTACAAGAACTTCCAAATCTGATTAGATCAAAATGGAAGATAGAGAATCAAAATCTTACAAAGGGAGCAGCACGGGACTTTATTTGTTGATGGTGATGTATTCACTCCTTTTTGAGAATCATTGGTTTAAATAGACTCTTTGTTATTGGTAAACATAAAACACACTTAGGCTACAGAAATACATTATCCTTTGGCTAGAATATGCTTGATTAAAAACAATGAAAATAAAATAGAAATTAAGTACCTTAAAAAAAACTTAGTGTGAACATTATTTTTCCTAAGCTGATTCTAATTTAACTTAATTCAAAAGCTATTCTATTCAATGTATCTTTCCTATCAAAAATCAAGAATAAATTTCATACATTTTACAATAGAAAACATCCAGATAAATCTCTACAAAGAGTATCAAAATCACAGAGTAGTATGTTTACAGCAAATAGAAATTTTCACTATTTAAAAAATATGAAAAAATATATGATATATCATTTATGAGTCCCAATTCTCAGTTTCATTAAATAATTTAAGTTGGGTAAGAGGTAATTCTCTTGGTGGACCAAGAAGGTGGGGGTTGCTGTTATTTCAAATAGGAACATTTCTATTCAGTAAAGTTTTGCTAAATTATAAAGTTTTAGTAAGACTCCCTGAGCAAGTAAAATATGTCCCACAGTATCAGCAGAGTTCTGATATTTATCATTTTTTTCACCATTTATTAAATACCTGTGGAGTACACTGAGGGCAGCTTGTTCAGATACAGGTCCTGTCCTCAAAAGGCTGTTGAAGGGTCTTGCTGGTGAAAAGATGGTCTTCTAGGATAAAAAAACATACAAGATAACATTTAAAGCACTAAAAGATTCTTTCAAGAGGAGATTAATATCATCACATATTTTTTTCAACAACCTACGTCCCAGAATCACACAGCCTACCTAAATGTGCTACAGATTCTCTTACTTCTGACTTTACATAACAGAGGGGATGTCCTCCTCTTTCCCAAAGCCAGTTCCTTTGTGTCTTGAATTCCACATTCTCCTCTTTTCTCAACAATATGAACATATTACTCCTTTTGTAGCTTGCATATATAACCATTTCCTTTTTAAACAGATCTGTTGCATTGGTCTTTAAACACACCAAGACTCTTCCTTAAAACAACATACCAAATTATTTTGCAACATCACTCATTCCAACTATAGGTCCCTAGGCCTATATAGATCCTGTCTCAAGTAAACTTTTGTACAGAATGACCACTTCTTCTGGTCATTTATCCCATTCTCTCTTCATATGCTCTTTAGTCCCACCATTCCTCCAAAACTGCGTCCCCCAAAGTCATCTACAGTTGCTCTCAGTCTTCATTCTATTTCCTTCATACACTTTTTCTGTTAAAGAACCAAAAGTCCCTGGTTACCTCCTTCTGCCTTTCTGGCCATCCTTGGCCATTAAATCTTGGAGCTCCTCAAGGCAAACATGAGGTCTCATTTCATCTTCACTTTAGGAGATTCTCATCTATATCTACAGTTTCATTTATCACATTAAACAAGTATACCAAATTAAACACCGGGATAAGGAGAGTTACTTGTATAACGATAGGCTGTATGAAACGAGTTAGTTGGGTATTCACAGGTTATATGAAAGAAACAATATTAAACAGGAAATCTGCTGAGATCAGAACAAGGAAATCTGCAGGGTATCAGTTACTGATATTTTCTCCAATTTTGCTAGCTTTTACTAGAATGAATTATTAAGGAATAGAATGATATTTTTCCTGCTGGCAATATAATTTCAGTATATAGGTGACAAGTCATTTGTTTTTAGTATGTTAAGACAAATCCAATCAAAATGACTAAAAAGGACACTAAAAACTAATCAGTAATTTTAATTAATAGGTTGTTTGCAACAATGTATTAAACACCTTTTAAATGGACATTTTAATGGTCTCATCATTTTATATTTTGTGTGCATGTGTGGAAATTAAAAATCAAAATAGACTTTGATGTAATACTATTCAACAACTAAAAAAAAATACAACTTGGACAAACCTCACGGGAATTATGGTGAATGAAAAGATTATATAGTCTAAGGTTCCATTCATATAATGTTTTATGACAAAAATAAAGAAATAAAGAACTGATTAGGAGCTGCTAGGGATTAGGGATGGGAAGGAGGTGTGAGTGAGTATGGTTATGAAGGAAACATAAGGAATCCTTGCAATGGAACTACTCTGCATCTTGACTGACATGCATACAAAAAAGCTATACTTGTGATTAAAAGTACATAGAAACTAAATATATAAATACACAAATAAGTTTAAGCCAAACAAAGGCTCTCTGGACAAGAGCTAGATTGTATCAATGTTAATATCTTGGATGTTATCATTTTAGGGGGACTGTATAAAACGATAATGGAGTATATATTATTTATAATTGCATGTAAAATTTACAATTACACCAAATTTAAAAGTTTAACAAAAAGTAGCTTCAAGGTGCTTATAGCATATTATCAAAGATTACTAACTATCCACCCTGACTACAGAATTTCAATTCTTTAAAGTAGTCTTCCTCTTGTTTACCCACATTTCACCTTTATTCATGCAAGTCTATGAAGAAAAGCAGACTTAGGTAGACAAAAGGAGACATTTTGTGAGGTTTTAAAGAACACAGTAAAAATATATCAGTATTTTTAAAAATAGATCTTGAAATGTACTTAAAGTTTGAGATAATAATGACATAAACAAGTATTTATGACCTAAGAAAAGCTGCCTCTTTTAATACTTTGAAGTATTAAAAAAAATCACATAGAATTAAATTACAAAGCTAACACATTTGTTTATGCAGCTGGTCTTTTTTAAAGTCAAGGAACTTTAAACCTACAATTCTAATAGGCTTACTAGTGACACCCCAATCCTTTGAAAAATAAATGAAATATCATAAATCATCTGACAGTTCTTAAGCTTAGGTTTTATCATCACTCAGAGGCTTTAACAAAAAGCAATGTGAAAGGATAGGATCTTGTTTTGTGCCCTATAAAGTTAAGATAGAAAATAAATCATACTATTAAATATCATTTAGAACCCTAACTGCAATACTTATGATTGGACTGGCATAATATTCTTGGTTATTCCTATGGGAATTCATGCAAGTAGAGTAGATTTTCTTACACTTCCTGTGATAAATGAAGAAATAAGGCTTTGGAATTGCAACTGGGTATATTTAGGTACTTCACACAGGCAACCAGACTGTCATCTTGCTGGATATGTAGTAGTATGGATTTATTATTTGGCACCAAACAGAATGTTTGAATACTTATAAAGAGTAAAGGCTTGGGGGTAAGACCTTTCAATTTTAAGCAACAAATTTAGGATGACATTACAGCTATAGAGTTCAACCGTATTTTCTGAAGAGGTGATTTAATGAAAAAATATTCACATATTTTGCAGGAAATCTTAAAATGAAGAATCTGCAAGATATTCAAAATGTTTAAGAGTCAACAGAACAGGTGTTATTCACAGCATTTAAGAACTGTCATCATAGTTCAAGTAAATAAACTATGCGTATCATTCTTTATGACTTGATTTAATGTAAATTTAGTATCTGGGCAATGATCAGTTGAAGTGACACTCCAATTCATAAAAACATACCTTCAGAAGTCCTCTAAACTGGCATTACGGAAGTAAGGTCAAGTATTATGAAATATTGAATATATATCAAGCAATATCTTAACAAATATACATTATAAAGAAAATAATAAATGAACACTGATCTCCCCACTAGTCAATTCAAAGAACAGAACATTACTAGTAACTTTGAAAGTCCCTTTATGGTCTTTAGCATTCCAAATCTAATCCTTCTGACCATACCTCCTTCTTCCCCCCAACTATCCTGACTTTTTTTCTTGCTTCCCTTTATTATGTTACCATATGTATCTGTAATCAATATATTATTTAATTTTGCAATATTTTAGAATTATACTTGATGGAATAATATATTAAATATTCTTATATGTTAAAAAATTCATTCACAATGGTATGCATGAGTATAAGAAAATTTTTTCGTTATTCCCAATTTTCTGGAACACTGTCACACATTCTTTTTTGTACGCAAGCCCTTTGTAAGAGTGTCTGTTCCTCAGAGTGGAGTTACTGTGTTTGCACATGACAAGTTACTAGATATAATAAAGTGTTTTATATGGTTGGCCTAACCCACAGTGTACCAGCTATATGGCATATATAGCATTTTCAGGATGCTCCACTTTCTTGCCAAAATTTGCAAATCTGGTGAGTATAAATTAATATCTTCTTGGGATCTATTTTTAAGGATTTTTTTTCTTTTGGAATAAAAGTTATATAAAATGAAATGTACAAATACATTCCATGAGTTTTTACAAACACATGTATTTTATAACCCAAACCATTACCATTATCCCAAAGAAAGTTCCTTCACAATCATTCCCATGCCCTGGAGGTAACCACTCTTACGATTCTTTTCCCTCACAGATAAATTTTACTTACTCAAGAACTCTATAAAACTACTCTTTAGTATAAGACTTCTTTGAGTTAACATAGTGAGATTCATCCACAGTGTTTCAGGTATCAAAAGTTTCTTTCTTTTTTTATTACTGAGTAGAATTTCATGTTATTAATACACCAGTCTGTTTATCTATTTTCACTGATGGACACCGGGGCTGTTTCTACTTTTTGGCTATTGTGAATAAAGCTACACATACATAGTGTGCAGTTCTCATAAATATTTTTGTGTGTGTGGGAGGGGGATTTATATTGTAATTTTTTTCTGGGGCAAATACCTAAAAATAGAATTGCTGGGTCATTGGGTAAGTATATGTCAAGATTTATAATAAACTTTCGGATTGTTTTTTTGAAGAGGTTGTATACCAGAAAGAATTTGATAAGGTCCAACATCCATTTATGATGGAAACACACAAAGTGCAAAGGAGTGTTAGTTGCTCAATGTCCTTATCAACATTTGATGTTATCAACCAAATTATTTATTTTTGTTGTCTTTTTATTTATTAATTTTACTAGAGGTAATATTAGAATACCCCCATCAAGTATTGCCACTGTAGTGCACCCAACATCAAGTCACCCATAATCCACTATAGTCCATTGTGCTCTAGCTCTCTTTATTCTTACCCCTGTCCTTCCCACCCCTTATGGATGCTTTAGTTCTATAGTTATCTTTCAAGGGTTAAGCTTCTCTTAATCTCATCCTAAGTTTGGTCTTTATATTCCACATTAGTGACACCATCCAGTATTTATTTTTCTCCTGATTTATTTCACTTAGCATTACTCCTTCCAGCTCTATCCATATTACCATAAACGGCATGCATTTATCTTTTTTGACTGCTGAGTAATACTGCATTGTGTATATATATATATATATATATATATATATATATATATATGTATATATATATATATATCACTCATCTATTTGAGGGCATTTAGGTTGTTTCTATATTTGGGTATGGCAAATAGTAACGCAATAAACATGGGCGTGCAAGTTTCCTTTTAAATCAGTGTTTGTGAATTTTTCAGGTAGATGCCTAGCAATGAAGTTACTGGGCTATAAGGCAGATTCAATTTTAGTGTTTTGAAATACCTCCATACAGCTTTCCATAGAGACTGGATTCCCATCAGCAGTATAGGAGAGGTCCCTTTTCTTCACCAGCATTCGTTGTTTCTGGTCTTTCCAACATGCGCCATTCTTACAGGAGTGGGATGGTATCTCAATGAAGTCTTGATTTGCAGTGATGATGAACAATTTTTCAAGTACCTTTCTGCAGTGTGTATATCTTCTCTGGAGAAGAGTCTATTTGGTTATTGTACTTACTTTTTGATTGTTGTTGTTGTTGAGTTGTATGCAGTTCTTTGCAGATCATGGATATCAGTCTTTTGTCAGATGTATAACGTCTAAATATTTCCTCCAATTTAGCCGGGTATATTTTCATTTTAGTTATGATTTCTTTTCACTGTAAGGAAGTTTTTGTTTTATTTAACCCCATGTATTTATATTCTCTTTTGTTTTCCTTGCTTTCCTCGTGGATAAATCCCTAAAGATATCACTGAAGCTTATGTCATAAAGTGCTCTGCCTATGTTTTCCTCTATGCATTTTATGGTTTCAGATCTTATATCCAAATCTTTTATGCATTTTAATTGATTTTTGTTTATGGTATGGTATCTAGTTTCACTGTCTTGAATGCAGCTGTCCAGTTTTCCTAACGCCATTTATTGAAGATGGCATCCTTATCCAGTGAAAGTTCTTGGACCCTTTTCATAGATCAACTGTCCATATAGATGTGGGTTTATTTCTGGACTCTCAATTCTATTCCATTGGTCTATGTCTCTGTGTTTGTTACATTACCAGGCTGTGTTAATTACTGTGGCTTTGTAATATAGTTTGAAGTCTGGACATGTGATAAATCCATTCTCTGTTTTTCATTAGGATTGCTTTGGTTATTCGGGGTCTTTTGTGATTGCATAAGAATTTCAACAATGTTTGTTCCAGTTCTTTAAAGAATGCCATTGATATTTTTATTGCATTGAATCTGTACATTACTTTGGGGGGTATGGCCATTTTGAAAATGTTGATTCTTCCAGTTCATGAGCAGGGAATAGCTTTCCATTTCTCTGTGTCTCCTTACATTTCTTTCAACAACGTCTTATTTGTATAGATGCTTTATATCCTTTATTAGGTTTACTTCCACGTATTCTTTTTTTTTTTTTTTTTTTGGTGACTGTAAGTGGGATGACTTTCTTAATTTCTTCCTTTCACATCTTATTGTTTATTTATAGGAAGAGACTGATTTTTGCATATTGATTTTATACCCTGCCACTTTGCTAAACTGATTGCTTTGGTTAGTTTTTCCATGGAGTCTAGAGGGCTCTCTATTTATATTATCAGGTCATCTGAAAATGATAAGTTTTACTTCTTCTTTCCCAATCCGGATTTCTTTGATAGTTTTTTCTCATCTAACTGTTCTAGTGAGGACTTCCAATACTATATTGAATGGCAGTGATGAGAGTAGGGATTCTTTCATTATACCAGATCTTAGTAGGTAAGTTTTCAGTTTTTCATAACTAAGAATGCTATTACTTGTGGATATGTTGTATCTAGATTTTGTTATTTGAAAGTATGTTCAGTTTACCCTCAGTTTTTCCAGGTTTTCCATCATAAATGGATGTTGGACCTCATCAAATTCATTTTCAGCAACTATTGGTATGATCATATGATTTTTATCTTTCTTTTTGTTAACATTATAAATTATGTTGATTGATTTTTGGATGTTGAACTGCCTTTGTGTCCTTGGTATGAATCCTATTTGGTCATGGCATATGATCCTTTTAATGCATTGTTGGATTTGGTCTGCTAGAATTTTTTTTTAATATAATAGACATTTATTTTTGTTATTCGTATCTTTTACATTATTGTTGTATTCCCCATAAGTTACCCACCACCTGTTCACCTGTGGAGCCATCACCATAGTCCTCCGTGGTCCCCTCCTCCTCCCTCTTGCGCCCTCCCCCTCCCCTCCTTCCCTGCTGAATGTTGCTTTCTTATTTGGCTCTCCTATATTCCTGTTATAAGTGAAACCATTCAATATTTTTCTCTTTCTTTCTGGCCTATTTCACTGATCATGATCCCCTCTAGGTCCATCCATGTTGCTGTGAATTGCATGTGTTTGTCTTTTTTGAATGCTGAATAGTATTCCATTGTGTATATGTACCACATCTTCTTGATCCAGTCATCTAATTTTGGGCATTTGGGTTGTTTCCATACCTTAGCTATTGTAAACAGTGCTGCAATAAACATGCGGGTGCATGTATCCTTTCGGATTAGTGTTTTTGTGTCTTTTGGGTATATTCCCAGTAGTGGTATTGCTGGGTCATATGGAAGTTCCATTTCTTGGTCTGCTAGAATTTTTACATCTATGTTCATTAGGGAAATTGAGTGTTGTCTTCATTTGGTTTTGGAATTAGAATACTATTGACCTCATAAAAATGTGTTTGGAAGTATAACTTCTTTTTTAATATTCTGAAAGAATATGAACAGGACAGGTATTAGTTCACCTTTCAAGGTTTGATAGAATTCACTTGGGAAGCCATATTGACCTGACTTTTGTTTTTTTGGGAGAGTTTTAATTGCTGTTTCAATTCCCTTGCTTATGATTGGACGGTTTGTTCAGGATTTCTGTATCTTCCTTATTCAATATTGGATGATTGATTGTTAGAGTCTAAGAATTTTTCCTTCTCTCCTAGGTTTCTGAATTTGGTATTGTATAATTGCTCATAGTAGTCTCTAACTAGCTTCTGAATTTCTGTGGCATTGGTATAATTTCTACTCTTTTATTTTTTATTCTATTTATTTGAGATTTCTCCCTTATTTTCTTAGTGAGCTTTGCTAGCGGTTGGTCTATTTTGTTTATTTTTTCAAAGAACCAGCTTTTGGCTTTGGTAATCTTTTGGATTGTCTTTTTGATTTGTACTTCATTTGTTTCTGCTTTGATTTTTATTATTTCTGTTCTACTGACTTTTGGAATTATTTTTCTAATTATTCAAGATTAGAGAGAAGGTTTATTATTTGAGCTCTTTCTTGTTTCTTGAACGTAGGCATGCATTGCTATGTACTTTCCTCTTAGTACTGCTTTTATTGCATCCCTTAAGTTTGGGATGTTGTATTCTTGTTATCCTTTGTTTCAAAGTATTTTTTAATGAATTTATTTATTTATTTATTTATTTATTTATTTTTAATATTTATTTTATATTTATACATACAAGCTGGGGTACAGGCCAGAGGTATGGGGCGGCGAGAGGTTCACCAGAGCCAGAGCGGGGAGCAAAACAGGCTGATCAGAAATACACTGCTGAGGGGAGCAGCAGGCGAGGCAGGAGAGGTCTGCCGCACCATGTGGGATTCTCCCTGGCCGGGCGCTGAACTTGCATCGCCGCTGCCAACAGCTCCACAGCGCAGCGCTTAACCGCTGCGCCACCAGGGAGGCCCCATTTTTTAATGAATTTATTAATCCAACAGTCTTTCAGTAGTGTGCTGTTCAGTCTCCGTGTATCAAAGGATTTCCCTGCTTTTTTTGGTAGGTGACTTCTAGTTTGAAGCCTTTATGATCCAAGATGCTAGGTATGATTTTAATCTTTGTGAATTTGTTGATATTTGTCTTGTGACTCAGAAGGTGTTCTATTCTGTAGAAGGTCCAATATGCACTTGAGAAAGATGTGTATTCTATTTTTTTGAGGGGGGGGTGCAGTGACCTGTAAATATATATATGGTCCATGTGGTCTTAAGTCTTTGTTTAAAGCTATTGTGTCCCTGTTTATTTTCAGCCTAGTCTATCTGTCCATTTGGTGAAAGTAAAGTATTGAAATCCCCAGCCACAAGTGTGTTTTTTCCAATGTCTGTTTGCAGATTTGATAGTAGCTGCCTACTCTATTTTGGTGTTCCTTCATTTGGTGAGTATACATCCATTTATGGGTGTTATATCTTTCTGATGTATTGTTCCTTTAATCATTACATATTCTCCTTCTCCATCTTTTGTTACCTTTTTAAACTGGAACTCTATTTTGTCTGATATAAGGATGACCATCTCTGCCTTCTTTTGTATTCCATTCCCTTGAAGGATTATTTTCCAGCAATTTACTCTGAATCTATAAATCAATTTGGGGAAAACTGTCAACTGAGTTTCTGAATCCATGAAATGTTATCTTTATTCAAATATAATATTTCTCAGAAATGTCTGATTGTTTTTAATGTAAAAATTTGCAGGTTTTTGTTTAGATTTACTCTTAAAGGTTCTACTCTTATTACAAGCAGGTAATAGGTTTATTGTAACTCATCTCAACTTAAAAAATTAATTAGGGCTGATCCATCATCTATGCTTTCTTTGGAAATATTAAATACACCAAAAATCCGAGCAATTTTGTTTATTCTGTATAAAAGTAAGACAAGAATTTCTAAAACTGGGACAGGGACGCTACAACTTGGTAGTAAAATAAAGGACTAGATAAAACACAACAGCATCTATTCTGGAAGTGGGATTAGAAAGTTTCCTTAATGTCCCCTCACTTTAGGTATATTCTGTGATGGGTCAAAAAGGGAATTAGATATATGATCACTTCTGTCTAGTATTGCATTGATTCTTTAAGTATTTAACTATTGTTAACTAACTGTTCTAAAGTCAACTCTTTTTAGACTCCCTAGCCCATATAATCATGAGCAAGGGTTTCAAGAAAAGTAAAGGAAAATGTTTTCAGCTTTAACTTCTGGGAAGAAATAATAAAGTTCCTTGTCTGATGCTAAAGACAGATCAGTATCAAAAGGCTGTTTTCCCATTTGACCTTTCTATTACATGTTTATTTCACTTCTTTCACCTCACTGCTGTTCCTTTTCTTAATTTTCTGCTTTTTCTGGGCATCACTAATTTCACTTATCTTCACTACCTGAATATTCAGAGTTCTTTATTTATCAAGATCTAAGAGTAAACAGATTAAATTCCTCATCATTACACCAATTATACTAATTGGTCTTTACTTGCCTCTTACTGGCTTTTCTTTCAATCCCCCCACCTCCTTTTTGAAAAGGTCTTTCATTCATGTTTTGTCTTGACTTTCTTCCCAAACTTTTCTTTGTCAAATTTGTTCTCTTCCTGAAGCTTTTCTTTTGCTTCATAAAGGTGGCTACTTTTGCTTCTATATTGGTGGCCACTGGTGAAGCAACTTTCCTTTATCAGTAAATGCTATCTTCTTATTCACTTAAATTTCTTACTTGTTTTTCTGTGCCTCATCAGTATTAGAAGCTAATCAAATTTGAGACCCTCGTTTTTACCACTTTCAATTTTTCTTTTCATCTGCTTTTCTTCCTCTTCCTTCTCTTCACCCTCTCCATTATTCGTATCACTTGCCAGCTTGTACTCTTTCTTTCTTGCTTCTGATCTCTTGCCAATATACTGAGACAGACATTCTATTGAAATAAGACTCTAAATTCTTCCACTTTCCCCTTTTATCCCTTAGTGGCGAGGGATAGTGCCCTAGACTCACTCATAATTCTTTGGTCAGTGTTCCTGCATTTTCTGAAGAAATCTTATCCAAGGTGTCAGAATAAGACCAATACACATAGCATATCTAGGCAAAGGTTACTTGCTCAAATCAAACACTCCCTCAGATATTCTAACATATACAGGACACAAAATGCCTTTGAGTTTTTCTTTTCATTGCTGATCTTAGGCTAAAAATTACTCTAGTTGTCTTTTTCCAGATGTCTGTAAGTTTCCTTGGGTTGATTTTTATTTTCCTTGTAGGTGCTTTCTTTACAAAGTATCATCGTTCTGTCTTCTGAGGGAAGCAAAATTAATAAAACTTCATTATCTACTTATCATGCCGATCTGCCCTGTGTATGAGGTGGCAACCTCTGAACAATCAAACTAAAAACTCAGCTCATGGCTCCTGAATATGCAAAACCCTAGCTTCAGTGTCAGTGGCAAAGAGCAATTTTGGTGTTCTTACAGATAAATCTACTACAGACTTCCATTTTTCTTATCTGCTGCTATCAATCACAGAAGTAAAAAACAGAAATACCAGCATAAGATAGCAGAAAATTCAGTTGAGATACTAAACATCTTTATAAATAGGAAAAAAAATACGACTCTTAATCAAGTGGCTTTCCAAAATGGAATATAGTTTTTAGTACGAATCATAAACTTGGTAGTTTCATTCCAAAATGGCAGGGATATTATATTTTACTTTTCTCACCAATCCAAACATATTTTGAGCTTTTCAAACTCAAGTGTGCAAGATCTTTTATCTACTTGATTTATTTTGCCTATAAACAAACAAAATACATGTTTGGGCAAGATTTTTGACAACAGTATTCATAGTATAAGAAAGTTCTTACCCAAGATTCTACTTCATTGTGAACTTTTGGAGACTGGTATCATGAAAACTATTTCTTCCTTCTTGTTTTGAAGAAATCAAGCCTACGGCAAACAAGTACATTGATGTGGGTGATCTTCTCAAATATTTTGTTTCAGATCCTGTCCAGCAATTAGGAGATTGCTAGAAAATCATGATTCTCGTCTGTATCTTGAAGAACCCAAATGCCTAAGAAAAAGATCAGTTTCTCGCATAAGTACTATTAGCAGAACCCACAACTCATCTATTAAAGATCATTACAGATGCTAAAAATCTTCCAGAATTGGGACAAGGAAAATCAAAGTCTTTTCAGATCCTATTTTCATGTCTCCAAGTACATCTTTACTATGCAAAACCCAATTAAAAAAAATGAATTTATTTTGAATATTTTCAAGTCCAAAACTCCTTGCCTTTGGACTTATACTTGAAAGATTATTTGGAAAGACATAAAAAGCTATGTCATCTGTTCTTGTAAATCTTTTAAATATGCTTTATTTTCTTGCACTGAGTGTAAATTGTGGTCAAAATAATTACCCCCTTGTAAATAACTTGCTTTAATTTTTGTGGCTCCTTAAAGGAATTTCTCTTTACCGTCGTGATCCAGCAACTTAATGGACCCACACATACAATATGACCTTTCTATATTCAGATTCAAGTTGTCTTTTAGTTCAGAAAGCTTAATTTCTAAACAATAATTTCATTTCATTAGTTGGGATGACCTGATGATCTGCTCTGCCTGTCTTTTAATAGCATGGTCTACAAATTGACATGTTTTTGGCACTACACGAATATAAGAGGTACAGTTAGGAGTAACCTCTGATCCAGTGGGGAGCACTCATAGACAACTAGGTGACCAAAGGAGCTTTCCAGACTCTACTCCCTATGATGGGGTTGATGGAAATAGGGATGGAGTTGGGGCTTTGGCAGTTGAATGGCTGGGGCTTGAGAGTCTGATGAGGAGGGGTGTCTGTGGAGAAGGGACCAGCTTTCCATGTGCAGCTTCATCTTGGACCTCAGTCTCTGCTCAGCAGATACTATCTGGAATAGAACAGGCTGTGTCTAGTCGTGTGCTAGCCCATTAATTCTCTCTTAGCTCTCCCTTTTCACAGTCTATGAAAATAAATTCTGTTATTGTTTCTCACTGTGTGTCTGCTTTTGGGCCATGTTCTGCATTCTTAAGTGTGCAGGTGAATACCCACCAACCAGGTTAATGTGGTTTCACTGAGTTTGCTCTGTTTCATAGAGATTTTCCAAGAGATATGTGTGCACAGATCCTTTTAAATCAATAAATTTTCAGATACTCAATTTCCACCCTTCCTACTAACTGAGCTTTCTGAGAATATGCATATTGCAGCAAAGGTATCATGCCGGTTTCTTTTTCATTCTCTGTTTCCCTCCTTTACAATCACTGTTTTCCTACTTTATGAAATAAATACATAATGCCACTCACTAACCCTGTCCAGTCCATTTCTTTGTGGTGTACAATAACCTCTAGGATGCCAAACCTATATATCCTCCTTTAATCAAAACACTACAATAAGGTTTTGTTCTTTGCCCATCACACACACACACAAAAAAACAAACATATGCATTTTTTGCCCATGTTATTATATCATATTATATTAGAAATTCAGATGTAGAGGAGAATGAAGCAGTAGTTAGAAGATTTACAATTAAGGGTCTTACCTTGTTTGTACCCTAATTTTATTGATAAAGAATCATCTCAACTCTGGGAGATTTTAATGAACACAAACAAATACGAAGGCAGCACCATCTTACTGTATCCAGGCAACACATGGTAATGCTCTGTGGCATACCTACTTATCTATATTAGAATTTGAATTCAGCTATGTGATGGTGTCATGGAGACATACATTAACATATTTATTGAATCAAAAAATCATGTTGGAATTTTGATTCAAAGATGGATCAAAGATAGACTAGAAAATGAAAAATAGCGCTGCCAATTAGATTAAATAGCAACATTTCCCCTAAATTAAGTGATTTACACTTACAGCAGCAAGGCTTTGATAAAAATACAACTGTCACATGTTAAGATAAAAACTTCCCTAAAAGTCATCATATATTATTGAATATATATTAAAATTAACAATGTTTCTAACAACACTATCTAAGTATATTGAGTTAAACAAGGTGCCTCTAAGTAAAAGAGCAGAAAATACAACAGTCATTTGGTAATTCTTAGTAATTAAACCTTCTTGATAAACATCCCCAAGTTGAGAAAGTGATAACAAATCTCTTTGCAAGTCAGGAGTTTTCCAATATTTTTGCTTTCTACAAATGAATGAGAAATTGAGTTTTCAGTAGATAAATAAAATTAATTTATATATTACCTTATGACTTCTGTCATCTAAATCAGTAGGATGGTAAAAGTTAGTAAATGATGCATTTTTGGCATATTGCAAACACTGATATTCTAAAATAAAAAGTATCACATAAGTTTTTTAAATGATTTTTCATTGGGCTCACTTCTCTCGTTTCTAATTTCGATAACATTTTTTTCTGTACCATTTCTTTACACTCCTTTCAATTTTGTTTTCATTTCTTTGGTAGTTTTGTTCTTCAAATTCTTTCCTGATATCTGCTTCTAATTTTCTAACTTTAAATTTTACAATTAAATTTATTAATTATAATTTAACATTTTCTCATATACTGTATGATGTGAGATAGGGATCTAATATTATTCTTTCATATGTGCAACCTATTATTCTAGCACCACATATTGAAAAATTCTATAAATACAGTTTACCCCACTGATCTACAACACCAGTTCTGCATTAATCAACTTTCCATATATAGATAGATCTGTTCCTCAGTTTATTCTTTCCGTTGTCCAATTTGGATATCCTCATATCATACACTGCCTCATCACAAGTTATCATTATTAGAGTTTTATATTAAGTCATGATATAAGGCAGGAAAAGCACTCCTTGTCCAGGAGTGTCTTTGTAATCTTTGGACCACTCCTTTTCTATCTAAGTTCGGAATTATAATTTTAATATCACCAAAATGATGATGATGATAGCAGCAGTAGTAATTATAGTAGCAGTGGCAGTAATGTTAAAACCTCTAAGATCTGTTAGGAATTTGATTCTAAGTGCACTGAGAGAATTAATATCTTTGCAACACACTCTTCCAAACCATGGATATGATATTTCTATACATTTAACTGGATTATATTCAATGCCTTTCAATAAAAGTTTCTAACATTCTTGATAGAGGCCACAGACATTTTTGTTATATTTATTCAACTATTACATTATCTTGTTACTAAAAATTGTGTATTTTAAAAATTACAATAATAAAGTAACTTCACTGTAGAGAAACATGACATTGAATTGAATGTTTAAGAGTTGTGTGTTTACTATATATAAATTATACCTCCATTTTTACAAAAGCCTGAGCTAGTTTCAAAAAAGCAGAACAAAAGTCTTATAGTTACAGGAAAAAGGAACAGAAGACAGACTATTATAATAAAAAGGCATTATTTACTGCATTGGTCAGGGATTTAAAATAAAAAAAAATGTGTATAGGCAAGAGCAGACAAGTTGCAGAGCAGAAATGAAAGAAGACAGAGAATCCAGAAATTTGGAAGCTCCTAGAGTTGCAAAAGCTGACTTCTGGATATTACACTATAAGAGAAAAGATTGAAAAAGTCTTTGGGCAAAAATGGCTTGTTCTATTTGCTCAGGTAAATAGATGGAAGTCAGTTGCAGGTCAGACAAAGCATATTATATTCCTGTGAAACCTACTTCAAATGGACATACAACAGCTCCCTGTAAGTTCAGAGAGAAGGGAACAGCAGTCAAGGATGAAATGAATAAAATTAAACTTAAAATTTGGGGGGTGTCTTTTAGCTGTAGTGACCATATCATTTATTGCCCTAACTGGGACAGTTTTGAGAGTTGAAGAGAGCATTATTACTAAACATGCACCCGAGATATAAACTAAGACTGTCTCTCTGTTATACTGAGACATGCAATCACTCTATTACAAACACATGGAGTTGATTACAAGCTAGATCAGAAGTCAACTAAGTTTCAAAAAAAAAAATCTTATTTCCAAGAAAATCATATGCTTTACCTGTAAGGCTCTGACCATTTGACCCTTGAAACAAAGCTCAAATCACCAAAATGGCATGGATCAAAAGTAGGAAATGAAGACTATGTAGTCCCTATGAAAGGCACACTCCGCAATGCTCACATAAGTGTACCTTGGAGGAAAGTGGGCAACAAAGAACTTTTCAGAAGGCAGACTGGGTCCTACAGAAGAATGAGCAATGCATTTACTTCTAAGAGCAGAGCCAAAGTCTAGTCAAGGGACAACTTCTACCCTAGGCAAGGATTCTTCAAAATGTTTCTTGCCATTCCACGCTTTTTGTCACTGTTGTTATTCTTAATTCTAAACATTCCCTCAGCTTTAGGGAATTAAATACAAAATTGTACTTTTCTAATTGGGCTTAAAGCAATAAATTATGAATGTTGCACATAATGTGGTTGATGATGGTCAGAATAAACCCAGAATCTTTTAGAAAGATCACTGAACAGATGCCAGGAGGCCATGAATCTCATTCCACCTTCACTATTAATTATGTGACCCAGGATTAAATCATGATTTCTCAGGACTTCATTCCCTTCATTTGTAAAATGCATAAGAGGATAGCTTCCAGTTCCATAATTCTAATTTAAAATTCTTGACCTCACTGAGCCAAAACAAGTACAAAAATCCCCTGGAGAATTTATAATAGACTAGTTGGTCTAGTTCATACAGCAAAAACACTCCAACACAATTCCAAAAAGTTGTTTTACCAAAAAAACCCTGACACTCTTTTCATTGCTTATTTTTTACATATTATTTTGGTCACATTAAGGGACAAAACATACCTTCCTTAACTGGGAAAAGACACATATCTTCCATTTCATTAGGTTTTAAAAACTAATCCAAAGGGAGGTGGGGCTACATTGCACCTAAAACTTTTAATTTGTTTGTAATACTTACAGACTAAAATTTACAATGTTTTAACGAAAATGCAATGTTTTTTTTACTATAGAGTCAATAGTCATTAAATCCTAAAAATAGTCTTTCAAATAATTAAAATTTGAAAACTATGCTGAATTTTAACTTTTAATGCCTCCTTGTATTTTTAGTAGGATACAGCATTCAGGATTCTGTCTTTTTCATTGATAAGACAGAAAGCAGTATTTTATACTGATATTTTATTACTAATTATTATTTAGATTTATACATGTATAACAATAAGAGTGTAAGATGCTGAGACAAAGAAAAATAGATATTTGCAAATCTTGCTATCACATACTCTAGCATCATCAGTGTGCTTCTAAGTCAGTCACATTTATTGATTGTGGCTAACTACAGAACTATGGACTTAACAGTAGACTATATATAAAACAAGATCACCTCCACAGTTAACTGTCTAATTATCTAGTGAACTGGAACCAATATATATGACAATGCGAAACAATTTAGAGATACTGATTTCTGATTTTCAAAATGCTTCTTGTCATTCCATGTCTTTTGTAACTTTAATTATCTAATGAGTAAACAGGTGAACCAAAATAAGCACTAACAAAATACCCCAAATCTCTGAAACAAAAATTTAAAGGACTTCCTCAGATTACACAAAAGTTGAAATAAAAGAATATTCAAAAAGAAAAATTTTAAGTGTGCTAAGAAAATTATTTGTACTCTGAAAATGTTCACTTCTCTCTTCTAGGAAAATGTCTTGTATTATGTCTTTGATAATTCTCTCCCATTTACTCTTGTATCAGTGAACTACTGGACCTCCTGGATTATGTGTCTAATTTATTCTTCTAATTTATCTTTCAATCTTATAATGAATTTATTTCAGTTACCATATTTATTTCTTGTGAGTTATTTTTTATTTTTTACTTTTCCTTTTCTTTAATTATCAATTTTCAAAAGGAATATTTTCTATGCAAAGTTTTCTCACATTTTCAAGATAATAAGTATAACTTACGTTTCTTACTTCTGCCTATAGTTTTTGTCTCACCAGAATTGATTCTTTTATCTCCATTTTCATATTAGAGGCACTCCCAAACATCTGCTGATCCTTAACTGACTATTCCCAAGTAAATGCAAAATTATTAGTAAAGTAAGTGGTAGTTCTGTCTGTGGGGTTGAGCTCACTGAGAGTGAGCTTCACTAAAGACCAACTGGAGAGCAAGCTGGCTTTTTCTGTGGAGGAATCAGTACAGGGTTCATTCAATTTCTCTTGAGAATAATCCTTTAATAATCTATTTGGGATTTAGAAGTTCAGTTTCGATGCTCTAAGTACAGGGCAGACTTTCACTTAATCCCTCCCTCTACTGTGTCCTGAGCCTAAATTCTCTGTAGATTCAAGGAATCCAGATAATAAATCTCCCATCTCCTGAGGGTATGGGGAAGGTAGTTATCTGGCTATGGTGAGATGAAGACCTGAGTGTACAACTCGTCTTTTTATAGATTTTCAGCTGATCATCTTTTTTTAGCCCGATGCCTTATTGTTTTTAACACTTTGTGTGCCAGTACCCTTTAAATTTATCAGCCCTTGGGGCCGGCCATTTTCTGTGCCACCGCATGAATGGTATAAGCATTCAATGAAACACACACAACTCCTGAACTACTGGATATTAAAAAAAAACTGTAATATCTCTCATAAAACACCTTACATTTTCACCAAAACAATGTGTAAAGCTTCTAGACTGAGTACGATCAAAGAAATAGCTCCTAATAGTTCCAAATAAATCCACCGTGGGGTGAAAAACTGGAGACTAGATGAACACGTATTAATACGTGAGTGGCCACCTGATACTGGTGACAAAAACATGTACTAATTCGTGAGCGGACCACAAAGTGTTAAGATTCTACAGTGCAAAGCGGTTTCCTCTCATTGTTATTCTCCTCCAGGTGCTTAAGTTTTCATCTTCCTCTACTACATCATTTCTCATGTACTTTCTGTGCTCGTATTTATGGATTAGAGATACTCAGACTACCTACTTTTTTTCTAAGAAACAAGTGGATTTTTTTTCTTCTTTCTTTTGTTTTGGGAGTTTATTTTTTAATAGAAAAGGCAGAAAGTTCCTTATTTGCCATCTTAAAATCAGAAGTCACAGTCTTTAAATTATTTCACATTATCATTTGTAATAGTTCCAGTTCGCTACAATTTTAGTGTGCTGATCACACATTCCCATCTCCTTTTTTCCAGCTCCTTTAGAGAAAGTCTTCCTCACTCCATTAGGTCTCAGTGGTACTCTGAGTCAAGGAACATGCCCCTCTATTGCAGCAATGGGAAAACATGCCCACCAGAGAACCTAACTCCTTGGGTCACAGTGATTATTCAGTCATAGTCAATATGCATCTTCTTTGAGGCCAGAAGATCAACTTTTGATCCAACAAGTTCTCTTTCCTTCAGGATTGCTAAACACTAGTGAGAGGAGAGTCTCAGTAGTGGTCATCTTCCTGATCATATGCTTGTCTGGAAAAATCACAAAAACACAGCAGAGCTTAAAAAGTACAGATGAGATCATCTGTGTTCCTGGCTACAGCCATGCCTGAAACCAAATACATCTCTGGAAACCAGTTATATAAACAACTAAATTTCTCTTTATTTTCAAAAACTGTTTTGAGCTGGGTCTTTTCACTTGCAATTAAGAATGCCTAATGAATTTATCATTTAATTAAAGTATTCCAAATAATGTCTAAATTACAAAACACAAAACTTTTTTTCAGTTGGATGTCTATATTATCTGATACAACATGGCTATTCCTGCCCACTTTTGCTCTGTGGATGTTTTCCAACCTCTACATTGCATCTGTTTTTCTTTGGAGCACAGATGCTTCTCCTGGACACAGGAAAAGTTAGGTTTTGTTTTCTGATCCAACCAGCCACTCATTATCTTTTGATTGATGAATTCAGTCCACTTACATTCAGAGTTATTATTGATATATATAACA
The DNA here is from genome assembly GCA_004024925.1 of Scalopus aquaticus. Classification (NCBI taxonomy): domain Eukaryota; kingdom Metazoa; phylum Chordata; class Mammalia; order Eulipotyphla; family Talpidae; genus Scalopus; species Scalopus aquaticus. The sequence continues at coordinate 146,536 of PVIJ01000222.1, read as the reverse complement.
ATATGTTATTGCACTGTTCTTTAGTTATCTGGTTCTATCTAATCTCTTTTTCATTCTCTTGTGGATATTCTTTTCTCTGATCTAGATGGTAGAGATATTTTCAACATCTCTTGTAGGAGAGGTCTGGTTTTGGTAAACATGCTCAGCTTCTGTTTCTCTGGGGAAATCTTTATCTGAAAGAGATTCTTGCAGGAAACAGTATTCTTGGATTGCAAATTTTATCATTAAGTATTTTGAATATGCACTTCCATTCTCTCTTTGCCTGATGGGTTTCCTCTGAGAAGTCTAACACCAACCTGATGGGATTTCCTTTATATGTTACACATTTCCTTTTCTTAGCCACTTTCATTATTCTTTGTCTTGAGCTCTTGTTAGTTTCAAGACTATATGTGTTGGTGTAGGTTTCATTATATTTAGATAATCAGGTGCTCTTTTAGCTTCATGAAATTGTATATTTAATTCCTCTCCAAGGTTTTAGAAAATTTTCACTATTATTTCTTTGAATAAGTTCTCCTTCTGCTCTCTCTGCACATTTTTTTATTCTTCTATTGATCTTTTCGTATCCTACAGCTCCCGTTTTCTTGTTATATCTTTGTTTTCTCATTTCTGCTCACTAATTGTATTTCTGATGTAATTTAAATTTTTTCCTGCATTTTCTTCCATTTCTTTGAATTTGTTTATCATGGCAGTTCTGAACTCGCTGTCTGATAGGAAGAAGATTTTTTCCAGTCTTTGTGGTTGAATTCTAGAGAAATGTTCCTCATTAGAGTATGGTGTCATACTCTCTTGAGGTCTCAAGTTGTCATGTGTTGTATTTTTTTGTCTGCCCATTTAGCTGTTTTAGATCTTCTTTCCAGGAATTCTGAACTCTCTAGCAGAGGCAAGTTGGGAGCTTCAGGGAAGCATGAGAGCCTTTAAGGGGAGCTGGGTACCATTCCCAACTCCCTACATTGGCCACTAACTACTAGGATGTCATTTGTTCACTGTGGCTAGTCACAGTTTCTGATTACACACTCTGGGAATAGGCCCAGAGGTCACGCAGTGGGAAGGGGTGAATGGGAACTCAGGTCCTCCAAAGCCTATGGTATAGGAGTCTCACTACCAGCAAGGCTAGAAGCACTATGCTGGAAGGTCCTTTGCTTTCCCAATATGCGGGGGGACTAACACAAGAAATCACACCAATTCCAGGACTGCCTATTTGCTGAATCCCCAAAGCAAAGAACCTATTAGGCAAACTGTATTCACTGTGGCTACTGGTAGTTTCTTTTTATGCACTCTGTATGGGCCAGAGATTGTGAAGAGGGTAGGGGCGGGTGGGAACTCAGGCCCTCTGAAGCCAGTGATCTAGGAGACTCCTGTCAACAGGACTAGGAGTGCTATGACTGAAGATCCTGTGCTCTCCAAGTGCATAGGATACCAAACACCATAAATCACACCAGTTGCAAACCCTGTACTACTGCTGACTCTCCAAGGCAGGCACAAAATGTTCCACTGAGCAAATTGAGTTCACTGTGGCTATGCAGGTTCTTGCTATGCACGCTGGGACTGGGATGGATGTTGCATAGTGAGGACAGGTGGATGTATTACTCAGTTCCCGACTACAGGCACAGATAATTCTGGAAGCCCAGATAGTGTGCAGGGGATAGACTAGTAGTTCTCCCCCCTGCTGAATCTAGTCACTGGCTACTGACGTTGCCCTTGCTGAATAGTTGGATACCTATGCACTCTCCTTCCTGGGCTGGGCTGCCAGGAAAGCGGAGGAGTCAGTGGGTCAAGGGCAGGTGAACTAGGATCTTTTCTCACTGTTTCTTATACTTTCTATCCTTTTCAATGAATGGTTTTTATCTCTCTGCTTTGCTGAGACACTGGTCATAACATTCCCAGCTCCATTCCAGAAGTGTTTGACCTTCTTCAGAGGTCAATCCTTGGTATCCCTGAAGGAAGTGATAATTCAAGGATTCTATTTTTCATCCTTTCCACTCCTCAAATTTTTAAAAAAAATATCCTCATGTTTACAGGTAGCAGCATCTTTCAGAATGAGGCATATACATTCTGTAATACTACAAACCAAACAGACACTAACCTACAGAAAAATTTTCTTCCAGGAACTTCAAAATGTCTTGTCATTTCTTTGAACCTTCTCTCTTTGAGCCCTCAGTTTTTAATAAAACTCCAGTTGCATGGTTGTCTTACATAAAGGCTATGTGGAAAAATGAAATAATACATCTAAAATTACTTTTTCCCAAAGGAAGAAAAGTATGACATAAACTCAATGAATTATTCAGCTGGGTCAGTCTCAATCTCCAACCCAGAAACTGGAAACCAGGATAATTTCTACCTAAGGATTTATGGGAAAGAGGTAGATGGCAATAACATGCTTCCAAGGAGATAGGCAGGAATGCTTAAAAGTAATGTGTTCCTTGGATGCTCTCCCTGCCCTGGAATTAACTTCCTCAGGCCACTGTTGCTTGCCAATCCAACTATCAATATCCAAGCTTCTCAGTCTGAAGTTCTTGCCTGAGTCTTTATCAGTTTCAAGTGCACATTGAGGACAGGCAGATAATCTAAAAGAGTGAGCAGTTTAAACAATTTTATTTCAAATTACAATAATTTCATTTGCATGAAAAAGTAAATTTTATCAAAATTTCAAGGTAATTTTTTATTGATTCAAGTTTTTATTTTCATGCATCATTTGTATCTAGTATCCCTAGTTTGTCCATGCTATCTTAAATAAGTTTCTTGGTATTTTTGCATACAAGATGCTCCTTGTATGCATAGAAATTAAGTGGAAGTAAACTCTAATAATAATTATTCACCTTATTGAGCACTTAGTATGTGCTAGCCACTGTTTTAAGTGTTTTACATGGATTAACTCATTTTGTCCTGATTTCAAGCCTCTGAGTATCCCCATTTTATGGATAAAGGTGTGGAAGTTTGAGAGGGATAGGCAGCTTGTACAAGATCACATACTAAATTAGCTGTAAATATGAACTCAGGCACTCCATTTCAAGAATTTCTGTTCTTAAGCCATTACTCGGTATTCTATAAAGAAATACATCATCTGTTATGAGTTGAATTGTGTCCACCAAAATTTTATAGTAAAGTCTTAACCCCAGTACCTACAAATGTGACCTTATTTGCAAATAGGGGCTTTGTAGACATAATGAGGTTAAGACGAAGTTGTACTGGATTAGGGTGGGCTCTAATGCAATATATTGTTACCTTTCTAAGAAGAGAGTCATTAAAATACAGGGGCAGAAATTGGAGTTATGCTGCCACAAACTGAAGAAAACCTGGACAAGTGGCAGGAAAGCTCCTCCCTAGAGGCCTTTGAAGGACTCTTGGTTTCAGACTTCTAGCTTTCAAAATAGCACGAGAATAAATTTCTGATATTTAAAGTTACACAGTTTGTGGTAGTTTGTTAGAATTGCCTTAAGAAACAGACACCTTGTCTCTCACTTTTACTGAAATATGCTATCCTATCAACTTGGTATTTCCAATTTTAACACAGGTGGCAGTATAAGTAATGTTTAACTTTCCTATTAATTCTATTTAGAGAAAATCAATAGCCAGGGGAGGAGCACCGAGAGCTGAAAGGCACAACCTCCCATCTGATAGTTTTTATTCAGCAGGACCAAATTGCCAGAGTTTACTTCTATTCAAGGGAATCCAGAAACCTGGATATGTATATTAAATTAGTTAAAAACAGATTAAATTAGCAATTGGTTAAAATAATCCTAGTTAATGACTAATTGACATTTAAAATAAATACTGTGTTAGCCAAAGGAGACAGAACTATGGACCAAATCTAGACACAGTGTCTGCTTTGTATGTTCTCTTTGCTTTCTATGTCTACTTTCACTTCACTTTGCCAGGCACTAAATGGAGTCAACAATACACCAGATGTAGGAAGTAGGCACAACACTAGCACTAGGAGTCATATGGAAGTCAAGACCCCTCTTTGGAATATACTGAGTGAGGCAAATGAGACGAGACCTACCTATTTATGAGGCCAAGGCTGAACAGGTGCATGCATGCTTCTAGAGCTATATCTGAGTTCTAATATTACTCCTCTATTCTGTCAGCTGGCTTTGAGGCATCTGTCTTATGAATCTGATGAATAAGATACTTAGCATTTTTAACTGGGTAAAACTTTTGGATAAACCTAGGAAACCTTGGTACTTTTAGGTTCACCACCATTTCCAACAGCACTGTTCTTATAATTTCATTATTTCCCTAAAACTCTTATCTCTTACATATAAACCTGAAAGAAGTATAAATGGATCATAGTAGCTCATAGTTGCTTTTAGTAGTCAAGATCTTTAACCTATATAAGTTGCCCAGAAACCTGGAAACATTTTAAAGGCAGTTTGATGAAAGTTTTTAAAAAATGTGATTTTACCACTTAGGCTTCCTCAAAAACTCCAAAATTATAAGAAATTACTTTGAGACTGTTAACATCAACTCTACTGTAATGTTATTAGGCTTACATACTTCTGAATCCTCATTGACTTCAAAACACTTCTTTAGTATCCAGCAGAATTCAGACCTATTTGATATGATATGGAAACTATTGTTTCTGGCAAGTGAAAGAAGGTACTTGGTATTTTGCCAAGACTCTCTGCTACACTGAGATATTAAATTCTGTGATGCAGTTTGGTATACTATGGTACTTGTACTTACAAAATTGACCAACATTATTTTTTGAAAGTTTGTAGAGCAATGTTAAGATTTGAAATGTCACAAAATCTACTCAAGTCATCTCATTTTTTTTTGGGGGGGGGAGGAAGAGGATTGTTTATTTTTTGCTTCAATTAAAAATTTCTTAATGTTCTATTGGTTTTTAATCCTATAAAAGCATTCAGAAATTCACTAGTTTATTATCCTCCTAGCATTCCCAAATGATCAGTAAAGCAGGATTTATCCCCATATGACAGATGAGGAAACTGAATCTCACAATGTTAAATAATTTGTTCAAACTCCCTGATTTGGAATTCAATGTTTCTCCCAAAATAAGCCATGCAGATTTACAATCCCAGATGTTCAAACAGCCAGACTCAGAATCAAAACCAAAGTCTACTGTTGACTTAACTTTCAACTTCAAATATTTTTTAAAAAATTCTCTAAATCTCAATTTCCTCACTTAAAAAAATGGAATTAAAATACATGTAAAGAACATGCATAGAGTTGGCTCTCAACAAATACTTGCCCTCTTCCCTCTTTGCAAGTGGGTCCCTCAAATCTAAGCACAGTCCACTGTCTGGTTAAATATTTGAGTTACTGGTGAAAACCTAAGTAGCTATAGAAAAGTAACAAGGGATATGGATATATTGATGACAAAACAGTGAATGTCACAGACAAAGAAGGTCACAGCAAAAAAAAATTATATACGTACTATTATAGAATAGTTGAGATAGCAGTTCTTTTTTCAAAATCCATGATTGATAACTTACATCTGAAGAGGTGTGGACCTATTCTGCTAAATCACATACAGTACTGTAAACTGATGTTACCTCAAAAAAAAAAAAAGTTAAACAGGAAATGAAAGAAAACTTCATGCTGTTGAATCTTTTAAAAGGGGGACAAGTCACATCAGAACTTCATTCCTTGAACTTACTCTCTCCTGTCTAATATGGCTCATTGTTTCCACCATATGGTATGCATAGTTTGAGACTCCTGAGTGTGAGTAGCATAGCAACTGTCATGTCCCACATGGGCCAGGAGTGAGAGTCACCAATACACCCAGCTTTTCAGTTCCACAAGAGAACTTAAATTCAAACTTACTTAAAACTCCACTCTGCTGGCTCACCTGGGTGAGGATGGAGTAGGAGCATTAGCAAATGGGCCTGAATGAGAAGTGAGGAGATACCCTGACTGTGAACGTGGGCAGGAGAGAAGCGTAATTTCAGTGTAAGCACAGCTGTTGTTTTAAGGAAGTACACATAAGTCTGCTAATAGAAAAATTAAACAATCATCAAACTTGATGCTAAAAATATCAAAATGTATAGCATGATTTGGGATTTTTTTCAAATTTTAATTTAATGCTAGAGAATTATGTGCCAATAATTCTCATATATAGGACACATGCTCTTGGCATAATCCTGCATAAAAGGGATTGTGTTATTGCTTATGTGGGTGGTTATTAAATGTTTTATAATAATTATGTTTTAGGTCATATTCCTCATACACATATTATGAGTTAGACATGTACATGAGTAGACAATGGTGTCCTTCCATTAAAGCAAACTGGCTAAAATTACTGTAAAAGTTGCCAGGTTGTAAGAGAAAGGAGATCAAATTAATGAGGGTAAAGTTGTATAATCAGTTTATAAAACAAATCATGCCAAGGTCAAGGCTGACTTTTCTAACTCCCACACATCAAAATACACTTAAAAATGTGACTTTTCTTTTATTCCAACACCACTGCTCTATGCAAGCTATTTCTCATTTCTCTTTCTTTCACATGTACTTCACAAATCATTTATTGTGGCAAACATAAACTGATCGTGTCACCCATCACAGAAATCTCTGAGGACTCACTGTTTGAGAGACAGAGGTTTGATTCCTCAGCAAGGCATTCATCGCTCTTGTAAACTTGGTCCATACTTCTAATTCAATGTTTCCCAACTATTGGGGGAGGTTTAAAACAAATAGGCTTATATCTTAGGTCCCAGGAATTCTACTTATTAGTTCTAGGGATCCAGGGACTTAGATTTTTATATACCTATGGATGACTCATTTACTGCTAGGGTTGAACCACTGGTATAGTTTTCCCGGCTATTATTTTGCCTGACATGAAATAAACCACCTGAGTCCAACCAGTAAAACTTTTCCTATTTATGCCTCTAATACACTATGGAGCCCTATCCACTGCAATGCAGCCTCGATACTGCCCAGAGGCAACACTCTAGGTGGCCAGCTGGAAACCTCTGATACTGCCACTGGAGCCATAGGAGCCCCAGCCTCCAACTCAACGGGCGCTCACACACTGGGGCACCAGGCCTGAAACCACCGCGGCCACTCAGCCTCTAGGGACCTCCATTTGGTGGGCCACAGTGGGGCTCCAATCTGGATTATCATTTCCACTCAGTTCTTTATTTAAATCTTTACAGTTCCTCTAAGACTAAGTGCAATCCAAACTGATTGAGATATATGTGTGTTGGGGGTGGGGGGGATAAAACAAAAAGGGGGAGTAGTTAAGCAGTTCCTAATCTGTCAATGGTGACTTACAAATGACTAATTCATGTGATAGTGTCACCAGCTGAAGTCAAAGACTGTTATAGGTGGTGCTCCCTGGAGAAGGGTGCTGGTAAGGATAGCCCCAGGAAAAATGCAATGTATTGCATTTTGGGGTGGAGACTGATAACAAATATAAGGGACTGCAGAAGCAGCCCCCAGGATTCAGTGTTCGGGACTCATTATTTCCAGATCATCACCTATTCCAGGGTCAGCAATTCTGGCGTCCAAAATGCCGATTTTCCAGAAGACTATTTTGGGCTTCTGAAGTGTGTGGAGAGGCTTCCAGAAGTCAACCTCAGAAAGGATAAGTTCATAAGTTCAGAGGCTTTACAGTAGCAGAGCAACTAAAACTGTTCCCCACTTGGCTGCTGTTGCAGCCTAGCAGAGAAGGCTGGCACAGACACCTTGCTGAGTTGCATGAGTGTGGCAGTTTGTTGGGTTGTTCAGCCATTGAAGCTGCTGTTTTGAGTGTTGTTAATCTGGTGCTGTGCTGGGACATCTTGGCAGCTCTGGGGAGCATCTCCTGTTGAGTCTTTCTGTTGTCTTCATGAGTTGGAACCCTGTTTATAGTCTGGCTGCTGCATGCTCTTAGGTCTGCAGGGGGAGTGGGGGAAGACGCCATCTTGGAAGCATGGCCTATTGTTCATGAGAGAAGCTCTGTGTCCTCTAGTGGGAAGATGCCAATTTTGGAGTTCTTGTGTTTAAGACTTTAAAAACACTGGACACTGCTTTGGGTGAGGTAAATGGCCATTTTTGGCCTCAGTAACTCTTTGCTTTTCCCTGGTTTGTTAAATAAATCCCATTATTGTTGTTTTCTGAACCTGAATAGTCTTTCAGTTGTGCACATGAGTGAAGCACACAGACAATGACCAATAAACTATTTGGGCCATGTCCCTGGCCAGTTTTAGTGCCCCTCGCTGCTCTGTATCAGAAGTACAGTTGGGACCCTGTCTTCCATCCCCACCTACTGTGGAGAAGATCAGAAGAGCAAGTGTTCTCTTACCCTCAGTTTAGAAGACATGAGAGTATCAGTAATTTACAGGCAAATCTCTCTTATGAAAATATTGAAAACTAAAAAGTTACTGGTGTGAGTGAAACTGGAGCCCTATTGCCGCCCACCAGGAGGAGATGCCTAGAGGTTGAGTGGCAACAGTGGTTTCCAGGCCTGGTGCCCTAGTGTGCAGCACTACTCTAAAAGTGGCAGCCAGTGCCAGCTGAATTAGAGCACTGGAGCCCCTAAGGCTCCAGTGGCAGGAGTTTCCAGCTGGCCACCTAGAGGGCATTGCCTCTGGGCAGCATCCAGGCTACCCTGCAGCAGGAGGCTGCAGGGAGTCTGCTGTGGGCAGAGATTGATAGCCACCCCCGCGCTGGGTTTGAGCAACCCCCGTGCCTGTGCCTGGCCCCAGAAGTCTGCTGCTTGCAGGCAGCACAACTGGTAGCTGGCTTTAATAGGTAGCAGGGCATTTACCGCCCCCATCCGGTGCCCCCACTGGGGCTCAGAGCTGTTGGCACAGGTCCACAGTGATGGTGGGCAGCAGAGATGCTGCCCCAGGACATGCAGTCCCACTGAGGTTGTAGTGGCAAGGCTGCTTTGTGCAGGAGCAAGTTCAGGCAAAGGAGGCAACAGCAAGCCTGCGGTCCTTGGTTCAGGGCTTCAGGGAGGAGCATGGGGCCTCAGTGGGCGAGCTCCAGCACTGCGGCTGGCAGTAAGGCCCACGGAGTCCCCAGGCAACATGGCAAGCTCTCACCAGAGCCTGCCCTGCAGCAAGAGTATGCTATATGTTGAGCTACTGACAGAGGCCCAGATCAGGCCCTCCTATTTCTCAAACTGTCAAGAATGTTACTATTCTGCTTCTAGAGCATGGGAGATGTTCATCCATATCCAGAGCTAGAATTTCTTTACAAAACAGTGTTATACAAGGTGGCTGCCTGTAGGTAAAGTAACACTGGTACTTATGAGTTAAAGAGTCTTGGGAGGGCTGCTTGAGAATCTTACCACTATTTATAACATTGTTTTTGTGGGAAAATGCTATCTGCATTCCAAACAATAGAATTAGACACGAACTGCTGTAAGACATTTTATTTGGTAGGTCAGGGACTGCCTGTATCTTGTTCATTGCACTATGGACAGTATTTTCCTAGGATAATATGCAGGATGGAGGTCTGCCAGGAGTATGAAACAGGAATGAACAGTGTGTCTGTAAGTATGAAAAGACAAAAGGGGATGATGGGAGAAGTCACACACATTCTTACTAATTTATTAAACAAATATTTATTTAGCATTATTAAGTACTATGTTGAATTTCTGAAAAACAAAGACAAAATCTTTGAATTTAGAAACCTTACATACAAAGAAAAACAAATAATAAAGCTACATGGTAAAAGGTGCTATAATAGTGATTAAAAAATATTAGCTAAAGTCAGCAAAGACAGGGAGAATTAGTACTTCTTGCTGGAGAGATAAGGAGAAGCTTCATAAAGGAGCTTGGACCTAGGCTGAGCCTAAAGGGCTTGCTCAGGATTTCAACAGGCAGAGGAAACAGTAAGAGGAGAGGGAGCAGGGGTCAGCATATAAAAACATCTAGAAAAACAGTGTAAGTCCAGACACAGAGGTATGGAGAACAATGAGAGTTCAGAGCATAGAAAAGAGTTCAACTGGCTAAACTGGAGGATAATTTTAGAAGCTTGGTACAGGGCTTTGAATTTCAGGCAAAGAAGTGTAGTTTCCATCCACAAGTGACTAGAAGCCTTTAAAGGGCTTAAAAATTATTCTACTAGTGATTCTACAAGCACACTTTGACAGCGGAATACAGAATGAAAGAAGATAATGAAGGTAGAAGGTCATTCAGAAAAAAAAATTATAATAGCTGATCTTTTAAAGCTACAATTTTGAAGAAATAGTAGAGTATTAAGGTTTAAGGACCAGTTAATTACTAAGTATCTCCTTTTAATAATCAAGTATATATAAATCATTTTTAAAATTATACAAAGACTTAAAAACTGAAAAACAAAATTATACAAAGACTTAAAAACTGAAAAACATGCTATACTTCCACTACACTATAAAATCATTTTAAAAAACATTAAATTTGGCACACAGTTGGGATTTGATAATAGGGCTAAATACAAATAAAAGGATGACTTTGACGTGTCAGTCTCATTTTAAAAATAATAGCATGAGTTTAAGCATTTTTATGAAGCATGTAAACTTTAACAAGAAATTATCTTTCCACTATTTCCCAGGACCACTGATCCAATATACAAGATATTCTGATATTCTGAGAAGCTTGGGACTTAGAAATCACCAAAGGCAGAGGACTTAATTCTTTACATTTTAAATCAATCTTAAGCTGTGCTAAAATGGATGTGAATAGATTTACCAGAAATGATTTGACTTAGCAAATATTTTCTAAACTTCAAATTTTTAATATTTAATGAGACATGGCATTTGTCTTTATATGAAAACAAAAGTAATGAAAATAATAAAACTGAAGGAATTGAGAGGTACCTTTTGGAGTCAATTAGATAAATACACTTTAATAACCATAAAGGAGTTATGACATTACTCATGCTATGTATGATTTAAGAACCTAAGATAAAAATCTCAACCTATGCCCCAAAACTTCTAAAATAGGAGAAATATTTCTTTCATATATTTTAATGTCAATTGTAGAAAACATACTAATAGATTTTTAGCTTGACTTAAACTGCATTATTTAAAATCCAGTCAACAATTGAATCCCATTCAGTACATATATATATATGTGTGTGTATATATATATATCATGGAAAACAGGGAGAGATGAAGTTCAATGAGATAGTTTTTGTCCTCAAGAAACCTACAAATCACCAGGAGACAAACACAAATAATTCCACACCAACACAGATATAGTAAGTGTTACAAGTGGTACCAGGTACAGTAGGATTCTGAAGAGGGTTTACTACAGAGAAATTACAGGAAGGCTCTGTGTTATAAAATCAGTTGTATCTCCTTCCTATCTTTCAAGTGTGGAAGCCCTAATCTCTAGTATCTCAGAATGTGACTGTATTTGGAAATAAGATTCCTAAAAGAGTTGACCAAGATATAAGAAAAGGAAATTGGAGAAAGAGAAGAAAAGCCAGGAATGTGCATGTACAGTGAAAAGACTATGTGAGAATACAGCAATAAGGCAGACATCTGTGAACCAAGAAGCCTTAAAAGAAAGCAAACCTGCAATCACTTTAATCTTAGATTCTACCTTCTACAACTAAGCAAAGTTACTCACAGTCTGTGACTTTTTCCTATGCAGCCCTAGGAAATTTATATACTATGTAAAAGTTAAAGTCAAATACAGTTTTAAAAGACAATGGATTTTTAATAATCAAATTAAAAATAAGGTTTCGAAACAAATAACTTTCCAGGAAGAAACAAAACTTACCTTATTTTTGGCACAGAGGCCAAATGCAGGGAGCTCAGAAACAACCAATACATGTCTCTAATGGAAGTACAATTAAGAGAAGAAGAAAGAGAAATGTAGGAGGAAGGAAGGAGAAAAAGGAGGAAAGTAAAGCGGGAGGAGAAAAGAAAGGAGCAGAATTTTGACAGACTATTAGTCAGATAAGGAATTTGGGGTTGAAGTCATAATGTAAAATAAATTTAATACTACATTCACTCATATGTGGGATATAGAGAAAGATAAACCAAACAAAGGAAAAAGACAAAAGTTGCAAGCTAACCATAGATCTAAGGCATACAGAAGGGGAGGGGGAAGGAGAGGGGTGAAAACAGGGGAGGGAAGAGCACAAGTGACTATGGTGATGGATCACTGGTGCTAAGGGGGTGGCAGAACTACAGGGACTACACTTGAGGGGAGAAATCAAATAAGGTCCAAAAAGTAACACTGATGTAAGAAATAAAAAGTACTTAAAATTTTTAAAAAGCTGAAAAAACATAAATTTAATACTACATTCAGAGTATCGGGTTTACTTTATATATAAAAGGAGCGATCTAGAGTTTTCAGTACAAAATACATTATAATACATATTTTACCATGAAAATGTTTGAAATGCAATGAGACTTATTTTGTTAACACAACAATCAAGGTAAGAAAAAACAGAGGGATGTGAAGAAAAAGAAACCCCTGTACACTGGTGGTAGGAATGTAAACGGACCCAGTCCCTATGAAAGACACTATGGAGGTTGCTTAAAATATTAAAATTAGATCAACTGTACGATCCAGCAAGTGTACCTGTAGCTATCTATCCCAAGAATACAAAATCACTAATTTGAAGTGATATGTTCACTTCTATGTCATTGCAGCACTATTTACAACAGTCTAGCTATGGAAACAACCTAAGTGCCAGTGATAGGTGAGTAGATTAAGAAGATACGGTATATATCCACACCGGAACTGGAACTCAGCAATAAAAACATGAACTCTTGCCATTTGTGACAACATGGATAGAACTGGAGGAGATTATACAAAGTAAAATAAGTCAGAAGGAGAAAGAGAAATACTGGATAATTCCACTCATATGTGGAATATAAAGAAAACAATTATCATCAATAACAACCACCCTTCTGAAAAAAAAACCAAACAAACACCCAAAACACAAAGGAACTGACAAAACTAAATCAAAATAAACCACAGAAATACAACTACAGAATTGAGTCTACCAGAGGGGGACGCAAAGTGGGGATAAGAACAAAGATGGGAGGAAGCACAATGATCTATGGTAAAGGACTATGGGTATTTAGATAGTGGGGGTAGGGTGTTAACATACATCTGACCAGGTGTGAACCCATTCCCCTAAAAAATACATAGTGTTTTAAACTCGTATCACTCCAATAAAGTGGGGGGGGGGGGGGCGGTAGTTGGGGAAGCAACAGCAATTCAGTCTGGGATTGTAATAAAAAAAGAAACACAGATCGATGGAGCAGAATTGAGAGCCCAGAAATAAAACCGAACACAGATACCTAATTTATTAGCGTCAAAGGCTCTTACAATACAGCAAGAAAAGTGTGTTCAATAAATGGTGTTGGAAAACTAGATAGCCCAATGTAAAAGAATGAAGCTAAATCAAATAATTAAAAATGGATTAAAGATTTGGATATAATACCTGAAGTTAGAAAGTACTTAAAACAGGTGATATACTCCTTGATATCAGCCCTAAAGATGTATTTGGAGATGTGATTTCAAAAGCAAAGGAAACAAAAGCAAAAATAAATATTACATCTAACTACAAAGCCTCTGCAGAGTGAAAGAAATGCACATCAAAACAAAAAGACATTCTACTGAGTGTGAGATGATCTTTGTATATAATACATCTGACAATTGGTTAATATCCAAAATATACAAAGAATTCATGAAGGTCAACAGTAAAAAAAAATGCACCAAGTATTTTGAAGGTCTAGCATGTGCTAATGGGCACACAGACATTGAGAACTGGTATTTCCTTTTAATGAATTCTTTTATTATAAAATATTTCTTCATATTAATAGTAATATTCCCTATTCTGAAGCCTATTTTGTTGGATACTAGTATAGCCATTACAGTTTTCTTAATGATTAGTGTGTCCATGGTATGTCTTTTTCAATCCTTTTATGTTTAACCTATATATTCATATCTGAAGAGGATTTCTTGTAGGCAGTATGTAGTGAGTAGGGTTTGCTTTTCTTTTTATCGTGATGATCAATGCCTTTAGAATATTTAAACGTTTAATCTTAGTGTTATTAGATAGTGGATTAATCATATTACATTTGTTTTAATTTGTTCTTTGCTTCCTCTTCCTTTTTTTCCCTTGTTATAAGTGTATTAAATATCTTTTTTTTGTATTTCATTTCATCTCCTCTATTAGCTTACATAGGTTTTTTTGGTAGTTTTAGTGGTTGCTTTAGTGTTTCAAATATACATCTAACTTGTAACAGGCTAATTTCAAATATTACATCACTCATACACAAGAATTTTACAACAGAACACATACATTCTCCTTTCTGTCTGTTGTGCTTTTGGTATCAGTCTAACTACTATAAGACTGGCAGACTGATGAAGCTAGGTACAGACACACTGATTGACAGTTGCAGCTATGATTAGCTTTTGAATGATCTTTGTCAAAGTACCAGAAATGTGAGTAAAGCTGTCCTGCACCCTCCAAACCAGTCTAATTTCCAGCTGAATGTCACCAATTGACCTCACGTAATGCTCACGGAGAAGAATAACCACTGACTGAGCTCATCATTTCCACTGACTCCCAAATTGTTAAGTATAATAAAATCACTGTCTTATTTTAATTTTCCATGTAATTTATTACAAAATTATTGAATACAGAGTCGTAACAGATTCTGGTACCTGGAACTGGGTTCTATAATAAAAACCTTAAAATGTAACTTTAGTTTTGGAACCAGGTGAGGAGCAGAAGACTATTAACGAAAAATTGAAGGACACTAGTGAAAATGTTAACAAAGTATGAAGAAATGACAAACTCTCTCATAGAGTGGTGGAAGATATGAAATACTGTTCCTTTCACAACATAGAAAAAAGAAAATATACCCAACAAAGTGGCAGATCTGGCTAAAGAGATTTTTAGGCATAAAACTGAAATTGTTAGTCTCTTTTAGCCATGTCTGATAAAGTTTGCATAAAGAAAGATGAGTTAATGAAAGAACTGTTTCATTTTCAAGTGGAATTTAGAGGAAGTATACTAAGTCAGAATTCGCTTTTTTTTTTTTTTTAACTAAAGGTTTCTCACCTCCATTCTTTCCTAACAGAAAAGTAAGAAATATCTTCAGAGTAAATATCAAGTCCAGGGCTCTACCACTAAAGCATGGCTTAGGGTAAAAGTTGAGTATGACTGTAAAATACTGTGTTCAGACTGCAAAAAATTTAAAGTTGTATCTCCTTCAGTTCTAAAATTCTTAACTCTAAAAATCATAGACTCTCTTTTCTAGATAAAAGGTAGCTAGGAATCTTGAGAGTGTGTCCTTTGTACTCTTTGAAATAGAAAAGCTTTTAAGAAATGTATGAGTATTGTCTTATTGACTGTCTAAATAAAAAAAAAGCTTATCTCAAAAACAAAAGCAGGCTTATAAAAGAGGATTATAATTTGATACACAGGAATCTCACAAGATTTTTAAGGGAATTATGTCAGATTAGGCTGAACGGAAGAGAGAGAGCACTAAATGAAAAGGAAGCTTTGGACTCTCAACTTCTACAAACACAAAATATAGTTAAAAAGGCTACCCCAGTTGTAAATGTGAACCATTCATGTATCAATAGAAAAAGGATGACTCAGATTGATAGGGTGAAGCCAGGAGTCATAGATAATCATTTCCAGAGAGTAGGAATGATCCTAATAAAGGAACTGATATCAGAATTGCAAAGTTATCATGGACCAGTAAAAGTTACATTCCTCCTATTTTCCCAATTTTAAATGAAAAAGTTTACTACAGTTATTCTATGCTTACCCTCCATTTTATGTTCAGTAGATAACTTGTCTTTTGAGAGGAACTACATCTCAGAACTTCCTGCACATCTGGACCTGATTTAAATTACAAGATTCTGAACCTTAAGCTTGAGGCTAAAGTCACAGTGGGAAAAAATCTTGGGTCTTTTTGAAAGGGGGTCAGTATATTTTGAATACAGGAGGAACGTAAATAATTTGTAGCTGGAGAATTGACAGTGGTAAATTAAAGATGATCACAAATTCTGATACCTCTTCCATTAACACGGAATACTTAAATCCCCTGTCATTGAAAGTGAAAGGGTTCTGGAACTACTGTGACCAATAGAATATAGTATAAGTGATGTGCCAATTTGCCAGTTTTAGGCCTTAAGAAACTTGCACCTTCCATTTCCTGTCTCTTGGAAACTTTCCTCTAGGAGCCTCTAGCCACAACATTAGATGTCTAACTATCTTGAGACTGCCATGCTAGAAAGGTCATGAGAACTCAGTCTTTCATCTCTACCCGGTCACTGTAAAGGTATCTTGAGTCCTCCACAGCAATACATTCAAACGATCCAGTGATTTCAATCAATACAGGCATGAAACAGAAAAAAAACCCATCCGAAAACAGTCTTAATTCACAACCCAAAGAATTATGAACTTTAAAAGACAGTTGTTTTAAACCTCTAAATGTGGAGGCAATTGTTATGTATTAACAGATTATAACAATAATCTTAATAATTTATCTTTTTTTAACTTATGTTGATGCAGGAGTCACAATGTCCTGCTACCACTTTCCACATCCCAATTGGAAACAGAAATCTAAACCTATTAGATTTATTAAATCTATAATTAAATCTAAAACTATTATTTAGAAGTAATTTGCAAAGTTCATTATGAAGTAAAATTATTTGTTAGAGAAAAAAAGGCCAGTTTTCTCTGAGATATTATAAAACAATTCTCCAAACATGATAAACTTCAACTAACATCAGTCATTATCATAATCAAAACAAAGGATTTAAGCTCATGCTTTACTTCAGTTCATTTAACAAATAACTATTTGGATATTTTTTTCATGACAGAAATAAGACCAAGATTATAAATATAAAATTTAGAACATTTGCAGTAGTTAAAAGTAGTGGCTTTTAAGACATAAGATTAAAAAAAAAAAAACCAACAACAACAAAAAAACCTTGGTGCATTAAGATAAATTCTGAACTTCAAGAAACAGGTAATACCTATTACTAAAGTGGCAATATGTATACACACACGTATGCGTGTTTGTGTGTACATGAACACTCATCTTTTTTCTAAAAGGAGGAGTGCCTCGCACTAATATGTTTGCTGAAGCATTACAACAGCTAAAAACAAGAAACAATTTAAATACATGTGAATAGAAAAAACAGCTAAACAAAGAACAGAAGCTGTAATTTTTATTTTTCCATATTGTTATTTGACATATGAAATGAATTGTTGACATGTTTTACAAAAAGCATATGTCACATGAAATTTACAGTAAAAACACACCACACCATCCAAAGTCCATGGTCATGTCCTACTGTCGTATTAACTGAACAATCTCTTGATCTATGCACTGGATCTTGGTCTATGTACTGGTTAACAACCATTACTTCTCAAGGAAAAATCATAACCTATAGCATGTATTTCTTCAGAATGCAACTCCTTTCTGAGTCTAGAGCCTGCTAGTCTCTCCTATCAGATCTTAGACTCGCCAAACCTCCACATCATGGAGTCAAGTTCTTAAAATAAATCTCATATATAGACAGTCTATCAATTCTGTTTCTGGAAAAACCTGAGTAACATATTTGGTAAGTTAGCATAACTTTTAAATAAATGAAGAAACTCTTTTCCAACGTGGCTATTCCATTTAACAGGTCTACCAAGAATGAGTCCACATCCTATATACTAGATATTTTAATTATACCTAGTAGGTACGTAGATTCTCACTATGATTTTTGTGCATTTTCCCAATAACTAATGATGCTGAGCATTTTCATGTGCTTATTAGTTCATTTGTATGTCTTTTTTGATAAGATATCTTTTCAGTTCTTTTGCTCAATTTTTAATTGGGTTGTCTTATTATTAAGCTACTGGACACATTTATAAAACATGATTTACAAATATTTTCTATGGATTGTCTTTTCTGCTTATTTTTTAGTGTGTATACATACACATATTTAAATTAAGATAGCATTATTTTACAATACTGTATATTATTCAGAAATAAAAGATCCCACATCTTCAGGTATATGCTGCCACACCACACCCAAGACACCCATAGTCCTCCACCACGGTCCATTATGCTCCCTCCTCCCTTTCCTCTCTACCTCCTCCCTTTCCTCTACCCTCTGCCTCTGGTAGTCTCAGCTTTACAGTCAGACTTCTAGGGTTTGTTTTTTGCCATGGTATCATCTGACAATTCTCTTTTTCTGTATTCCACATATGAGTGAAACCATCCAATATTTATTGTTTTACTTCTGGTTTGTTTTTGCAAATGGCAAGAGTTCTTTTTTTTTTTTTAATAGTTGGGTAGTACTCCATTGTATTTATCTATATATCTATATATAACACATCTTCTAAATCTACTCATCAGTCTTCCACCTACAGTGGAAATGCTGGATCATACGGTAGATCTTTTTTTTTTATATTTTTAGAAAACTTCATACTGTTTTTCATAGGAGTTGGACCAGTCTACATCCTCAAAAGCAGTGTACAGGGTCCCTTTTTGTCTAAGCCCTCACTAATTTCTGTTGTTTTGGGTTGCTTTTTTTTTTTCATATGGGCTTTTCATGGGTGTGACATGGTATCTCATTGTGGGTTTTGATTTGCATTTCCCTGATAATAAGCATTGATGAGCATTTTTTTTTTCATGTACTGATTGGTCATCTGTATGTCTTCTTTGAAGAAATGTCTATTTAGCTCCTGTGCCCACTTTTTGATTTGTTTTTTTGTTGAGTTGTATTAATTCTTTGTAGATCTTTGATATTAGCCCCTTGTCAGATATATAATGGGCAAATATAAGTAAGGCATCTTTTTCACTTTACTGACATTTTTTAACAATGCCTTTTGAATTACAAAATTTTTTAATTTAAATGAAGTCAAATATATAATTTTTCCCCAAATCTTATGTTTTTAGTGTTCTAACAACTCTTTGCCTAATTCAAGTCATGAATATCCTCCCATACTTTTTAAAAAGAAATTCTAGTGTTTTATCTCTTAAATTTAGGCCCATAATTAATTCTGCATTAATTTTTTTGTACAATTGATTTGGAAGTATGGGGGGGTTCATTTTTTTTTCGCATATGGATACCCAATTTTCCCAGAACCACTTGTTTAAAAGATGATTCTTTTTCTATTGAGTAATTTCAACCACTTTGTTAAAGAGATAAGAATCAACGAACTAAAAATATAAGGGTTTATTTCTGAACCCTCAATTCCATTCTATTGATCTATGTGTTTATCCTTATGTCAAAGCCCTATTGTCTTGGTTACTATACCTTTATACTTAGCCTTGAAACCGGGAGGCAAAAGAGTCCTCTTACTTCTTTATCTTATTCATTTATTTTAAATTTAATTTTACATTTTTGTCAACTAATGAGTACTCTTACATTACATTACATATAAATAAAACACAAGATATTTGAAAGTTTTTTTTTTTCCCAAAAGAACATATTCCTCTTAGGATTTGAAATAACAACTACTTTTTCTCACAGGAATAATTTTGAAATTAAATCTTATTCCCTTTCCACACCAACAAACATTTACTGAATGCCTACTAGACACTAGGCACTATACAAAATTAGGTGCTAAAGATACAGAGACAAATAAGATGCAGTTCCTCACTTAGCACATAAATAACGATGGCATAGTTTACTAATACCAAGAATAGAAATATGTGCAAAATACATCAGTAGCAACAGCAAGAGTTATTCATTTCATCTAAACAGATTTACCTTAATGCGTGTAATATGGGGGTGTGAAAAAAATGGTTTTAAATTTTTGGTACATTTTTAAACAAAGGGAATTTTAAAATGCTAAAGAAGGGGCCTTCCTGGTGGCGCAAGGGGTTAAGTCTCAGCCTATGAAGCTATCAGCAGCCACTGCAGCACTAGTTCAATCCCCGGCCAGGGAGATTCCCACATGGCACAGCAGACCTCTTCTTCCTCGCCCCACTGCTCCCCTAAGCAGTGTATTTCAATCAATCTGCCTGTTCAACTCCCCACTCTGAGTCTCTGGTGAATCTTCTCACCACTTCACACCTCTGGCCTGCACCCCAGCTCTTGTATGCATAAATAAAATCTTTAAAAATAAAAATGCTAAAGAAGCTAGTATTTACAAAACTTGGGAGTACAAAATCCTTTTTAAAAGTAGTTCTGTCATCTAGTTAAGTCTTTTAGCTTATTCTTTGCTTTTAAGGTTAAGAAAGGAATTTACACTAATGGAAAATTTCAAACAAAACAGAAGTATTTATAGTAAAATGTGAAAGTTTCTTTTACCTCCAGCTTACCATACTTTTCCCTCCCAGAGGTAACTTTTGTTATGGTTGATCAACACCTGATTTTTCAGAAGATGCAGAGAGTATGAATTCTTGAAATCCTCAAATTCCATACTTTGTTTCAGATAGGAGTCTTAGCCTCTTTCTCTAAACTTAACATCATAATAGTCAGCAAAAAGTAAAAAGTATACTTTTTCCTTATATCCTATCCTGTGCCCTAGAAAACATGGAAATTAATAGAAAAATGGACATAAGCAACAGACCTAAATAACATGTGTGTGTTTAAACTTCATAGAGACTATCTCTAAAACTTGTTTTACAGGTGATTTTAATGTGCTCTTTAAAAAGAAAGGAAAAATTCATACACTGAATCAAGAAACTTTGCTTAGCAGCTCATTTCGATTAAAATGGTATCTGTAGTGACTGGATAAAGAAGATAGAGATACACACACAATGAAATTTCTAATCAGCTACAAAAAAATAAAAATGAAATTCTGCCATATGAGACAACATGGATGGAACCGGTTATTAGGTTATTAGGTTATTAGGCCAAGCAAAATAAGTCAGAATGGAAAAGACAAATACTGGACAACTTCACTCATATGGGCAATACAGAAAAACAAAACAAAGTGACAGACAAAACTAAATGAAAACACACCTTAGAAATCTAACTGCAGAATTGAGGCTATAAAAGGGGGAGTGTGGAGGTGAAGACTAAAGAGGAGGGGGGAATCCAATGGTATATTATGAAGGATTGCAGATGCTGTGATGGTGGGTATGGTGTGGTGACATACATCAGAAGTGCATAAAGCTATTTCCCTAAATAATACACAGTATTGTTAACCAGTATTACCAATAAATAATGAGTGAATGAATAGGGAAAAAAAAAGTAAACTGGAAGGGAAGAAAGGAATGCAGGTAGGGAGGCAGGGTAGTTTCCAGGCCAAGTACATTTGGGAAATATGGGTTACATAATATATCAATATACACTGGGATGCTCCTACCTTTCCTAAAATTAGCTGACCACCAAACTCTTTAATCATGGCTAACTGGCAATATTGTGACTCTAGATCATCATAAAAATATAGCATGGGAAACAAACAGTTAATTATACTGGATACGATTCATATAATTGCATAAGTAAGAGTATTCAGGAATATGCATGGCGCTACATAAATCTCTTACTGGCCAAAAGACTGGGAAAAAAAAAATAAAGGCAGCAAACTGTCTTAAGATTCTATCTTTACTATGTTGGAAAAACCAGTTTCATCTCTGTGCTGCGTTATTTTTCCTTTCGTTTGTATGAACAAAAAAAGAATAAAGCCATAGTCAGAAGTTTCACTCTAAAATTAAATAGATTTAAGTGTTTGCTTTTAATAGTAACTAATAAGTAAATAAAATATAATTTTTCAAAATAAATTTTACTCATTTTTAATTTGCTTTTAAAACAAAAAACAATGTATTAAAATAGTTTGGAAGATTATAATAACTGCTCTATGGTAAAAAAAAAATCCTTTAAGGGATCAGTTAAAAACTTGTGAAATTATATTTATCTACAGTGGCTAAAGCTACCTGAATCAGTGCAAATAATAGACAATAAATCCAAAATAAATAGAAAATTTGGATCTATCTTCTTATATGTTAAATTTCAAATCAGGATATAACTCAGGAGTGAGGCCTCCAAAAGCCTGAGATTGGGCGGGACTCTTATTACCAAAGTGCAGTCGTGAATGACAACTTTCAATACATCTTACTTCTGTCTTCCTGCTGAAATTTCAATTGGGTAAGAAATTTGGAAGGACTTCTTTCTTTTTTTAATAAATATATATTTTTATTGTTATTTATGTCTTTTACATTTTGTATTCCCCTTGGGTAGCCCACCACCAATTCACCCGTGATCCATCTGGAAGGACTTCTTACTGAAATGATTCTATAGTAACTAAAAGACATGTTGTATATGCTCGGTGAGAGCTTATCTGAAATTCTACTTTGATAAAAAATAAAGAATAAGTTACCAATGGAGAAAAGTCTTCATATTATACTTGTTTCTTTACTGCTGCTGGGAACAGGAAGTGTGACACTACTGCCCATATTTAAAAATGTTATATAGCTTGAACTCCAACTTTAATGTCTAATTTAAACTCTCTCTATAAAGTCTCTGGTCACTCTCTAATTCATCAAAATTATTTCTCCTTCCTCTAAGCTACTTGATTCTTGTCCATGCCTCTTCACTTAGCACATAACCATATTGAATGTAATTTAAGTTGCTATTTAACTTGACTAATGTGTATATATCCTATTCACTGAAAAATCTAAGAGACTTTCAGTAGCATACACATTTTTGTAGAACCCATAATACCAGGCACAATGTTACTTACATTAGAATTAATAAGTATTAGTTAACTGACTCATAATACTACTTAGTGCATTATGTTGGTCCTAGGAATAGTTAATCATTGGGAGAAAATATACGCATTTCACTATAAGAGTTATAAATGTTGGTTGGTTTTACAAAGAGTTAACAGATTATCTACAATTTAAGTAATTTATGAATAAATGCCATTTTTGACCCCCATTATTAGCAGTGTCATGGTTAAGCCAGCAAGGTACAGATCACTGAAGGACTGAGGCACAGAATGTTGCGAGGGCACAGGTAGGGGCACAGATAAGCCCTGTTCCTATCAATTCATCAAAAGCTGCTGACACACAATTATGCTTCACAGGAGCAAAATGTTTTGTTCTAAAATTTAAGGGGAAATAGCAAGAATAGAAAACCTTTTGCCAACCACAAAAATGTGTATTAAAAAATGTGGACTAGAAATGAGTTGTTATATGCTTTCAAGACCAGAATAAAAATAAAAAATATCAAATATCTCCCAATGCTCAACTACAACCTACTAAATTGAATTGGAGCAGAAATTCAGTTAAGGAGCTTTTAATCTGAGGCATCTTAAAATCATCTACCAATTAAATAAACTAAAAGTGAGATGGTAGATAAAATGTTACACTACTAGAATCAGAATCCATTTTTAAAGTATGTTTTTAGAAGGAAGATTGAAAGTTTTAGTAAATTGCTGGGTTTCCATTCAACTAGAAATTCACTAAATTAGGAATCAATACATTCTAAAATCTATACCATTAACTTGACAAACATAACCACTAAATACAAGTTTTAAAACTAATATGTTACTGCTCTGTTTTTGTTTTACACAAAGGGATTCCACTCCCCTGCCCCACCCCCCAGGACTGCAAAGGAATGAGCATTTAGCCTATCTCATGAAGGAACAATTTCTAGTCTTAAAAATAAGAGGTTTGATCACCTGGGACAAACTTGGCCAGTACGAGCAGGCTAGAAGGTTATAGGAGCCTGGGAATGTTTAACATCAAGAAAGGAATTACAGCTCAGTAAGATCAGAGGGAATTACACAGGAAATGTGAACAGTAACCCTTTCATATCTATGTAGCCCTTCCCACTGCCTGTGATAAATGAGGTCCTGCTGCCGTCCAGCTACACCAATATAAAACCAGCAACACTGGGGGACTGAAAAAAGGGGAAAAGTCACTTTATAGACACACACACAAACACACGCCACTGCATAAATTCATAAGGACATGATAAAATCATGTTCCTCTAGAAAACAGTTTTTAGCCATTCTCATTGCCACGTATGCACTGCTTTATCCAAAAGAGCCCTAAGTAAAAATTCCAAAGAAACTTGAAGAATCACGGGGGTGTGGAGCGATAGAATAGTTGGCAAACTCATTGTAAGTACTGAAACGTGGCTCCTCAGTTGCTGACCAAACAAACAGGTCTCCACCCTGGCTTATGTTTAAAAGCCCTGTTCCTAGTCAGTCTGTAGGGAAAACATTCTTTCCACAATAAATAATATGCAATCAACTCACAAGTTCTTACTCCATCCTTTATCTAATCTATATAAATGTTTCTTCAATATTTTAAACCCTAAGTTTAGAGAATTCAACTCAATGTTATTTTTTTAAGAGTAGCTTGTTATATATAGTCAAGGCAAATTAAAACATTTCTAATTGCTAATTTGAAATTGTGACTATGCAAATTGTAGACTCCTTTGGAGATTCTTGGGATCTCAAGAATGCTACTTTTGCCATATCTGTCTCTTGTAAAAGGAAATTCAGTCTATAAACAGATGAGTCTGAAAGAGATTAATTAAAAAACAAAACAAAACATAGCTTTCAGATAGTAAGGGTATGGGTGGGGTAGCAAAACAAAATGAAGAAAAATGCGATATTCCCAATGAGTTAAGCTTACAATAGGAATGGAATTTCACAGGTCACTTTGAAACAAGATTTTTCTATTGGCATAACTTCAGGATAGAGATGGTTTGTCATAAAGCACAAGTTAAAAAGTAAATGAAAGTGAATACAGGGATGACAAAGCAAACCACCAATAAAAGACAAAAAGGTTAGCTTACAGAACTCTCCAAAGAGGGAACAATAAAACAAAAGGATTTTCCAGCAATGCACCTTCTCCAAAGCACATAGTCTTCTTCAAGAAATAGCCTACACAAGCAGTCCTTTTATACAGTAACTGTATCATGCCAAAATGACAAGTGAGACTTACAAATTTCAGACCTCACAGTTGCCTTAAACAACTGTATGTCTAATTTTTCTAGCACTAGCTCTTAGTGAGACCCAAGACTCTGCAACTAGCTAAAGGAGCTTGTTTTCTATGGATCCTGAGTTGTTACAGAGTTTATATTAAGAAAAATATTAACAGAACAAGAGGAGGCAAGATAATTAACACACTCAAAATAACAAACCACACTTCTGGTTGAGTTTTTAAGAAATAATCAGTTTTCCTACTACAGTGTGAACCATGAAGCACACCAAATGGAAATTAAATGGAGCTACCTCCTCATCTAGAAATGAGAGGTTAGTTCTAGTGTTTCTTAACCATTTTTTTAAGTCATCTCCTATTCTACAGCACAAAAACCTTATATACCCTCAGCAAATGCTATTTGAAACTTCAAAGCAATTTAACTTATAACCAAAAAAATACCAAAGCAAGTTAATTTCCGATTGTTTTTTCAATGTCCCACTATAGCAAAACTTACTAACAAATACTTCTGTGAGTAAACAGATATAAATAACTTTTTATCTTAAAGAAACAAGGTCAAAAATGCCTATCAATGCTAATGCATTGATGACATTAAAATGGTATTTATTAGGACCTTCAGCATATCTCATCCCACTGAGTAACTGCAGCTGATCTTTTCAGTTCTTGCATTAGGAATGAGGAAATGCTGACTTCAATATTTGTGAAATGATTCAGCAGTAAGGCCTCTTTGTTGATTCTGAAAGTAACAGAACCCTAATATAGTACCTTTTCTCAGGTAATAAAAGTTGCAAGCAAACAGGTTAAATCTTCATTACAGAGGCAACAGTAAAACAGGCAAACTGTGAAAGGCCTTGACAAGAGTTATGATAATGAAAGTACTAAAAATATCACCCTATTTTTGCATATCTGCATAGCACTTTGCCATAAATAAAATATTTTATGTAATTTCAGTATCACAGCTTTATGAAGTAGGTATTATTATCATTTGATTGAAAC
Organism: Scalopus aquaticus; assembly: GCA_004024925.1. Classification (NCBI taxonomy): domain Eukaryota; kingdom Metazoa; phylum Chordata; class Mammalia; order Eulipotyphla; family Talpidae; genus Scalopus; species Scalopus aquaticus. The sequence goes on along the minus strand of PVIJ01000222.1, from coordinate 120,771 downwards.
AATATAAAGTGGCTTCTCAAGGTCACTCAGCCAGTTAAGCAAATGTAAAAATCTTCATACAAACTCCACAATCAGGGCATAAACACAACCTTTCTTTCTTTCAACACACCAATATCACTCTCTTTATATCAAGTCCCATAAGAATTTCCAAGTTTCCAATGCAGCAATTTTTATTTCCTCATACCATTATAACTATGGCTACAATGAAAAGCATCTTTTACAAACAATTTCCTTCTACCTAAGTCTTATAACTGTCTTCCCAAAAAGAAAATCATCACAGGCAAGGGTTTTAAGTCTATTAACTGCTGCAAAAATGTCTGGAATTGTCTGTTTTTCATTTAGAAAGAGTGAAATATAACTCACAGTACCTCTTCATTCCTAAAAGGTAAGCAGGAGCTGCCCTTATACCCAGCCTCCTAGATTGACAGACATTGACTCCAGGGATTTGATAGAGAAAGGCCGGCTATATAATAATAACTAATAGGGCTCCCTGGTGGTGCAAGGGGTAGAGCGCAGAGGGTTGAACGCAGCGCTGTGGAGCTGTCGGCAGCTGCAGAGCAAGTTTGATATTCCTACATGGCGCAGCAGACCTCTCCTCAGCAGTGTATTTCCATCGATCTGCTTGTTCTGCTCTCCACGCTGTCTCTTGTGAACCCTCTCACCGCCACACACCTCTTGCCTGCACCCCAGCATGTGTGCATAAATAAATCTTTATAAACAAATCATTTAAAAAAAGAATAACTAAACTAGATGTTATGTTCCTACCAATGAATAAAATCATCCTAAATATTTTATTTTTGAAGTCTTATTAAAAAACGATAACCCCCTGCATTAGTAACTTAACATAAATGTAATTTAATAATGGTAGAGTCTTATTCATATAAAGTCAACTATTTTTACTCACTTCTGAAGCTATGAGACTAAATGAAGATTATGAGACTAAATTATTATTATAAGAAAAATGCTAAACATCATACCTAGCAATTAGTAACTACTCAATAAATGTCACTATTAGTAACATTACTGCACTATTAAAAACATAACATATAGTGAAAGGCCATATTTATAATTAACCTGCAAATATATTCTGTTAGCTATTTTGTAATAGCTACACAAAACATGTATGTTTCTATCCTTACAAATATACATATATAAGTATTCGGAAAAGATGTGAAGATAAATAGTACCATGGTGATCTCTGAGAAGACAGGACAGTGCTGTTCAAAGAGAACTTTGATTTGTTTTTTTTTTAAAGTATGTATTCCTTCTGCAAATCAAATTAATTTTAAAGCAAATAGACTATTATTCTAGTGAGTTTCTTTAATTTCATAGTTGATTTCAGTATGACATGAAAAAATGTACTTTTATTAGTGGAGAGTGTGTCCAAATGAGGGAATAAAGCCTCATTTTCTTATTGCTTTCAATAGTCTTCCAAACAAAATTCTTAATTGCTGCATCAAAATTACCTACTTACACAAAAAGGAATACAGAGCAAAAAGCCCTCATCACAGTTTTAACATCACTCAATGTATTTAACCAATGTGCAAGGAGAATTTCAAAGTCAAGGAAGCCATAGCTCAAAACAGTTTTACATTCAAAGATTATCTTTTTCACTTTAATTTTTGTGTATGTTTACATTTAATAAACCACGCAGAGGAAGTTGAGTCGCTGGCTAAAAGGTTGCCCATCTAAAATTATCATAATAATTTCAAATGTTTTGAGTGTTGTCATAATTAAAAACTTCTCTTCCAAGGCTCTTCTCAATTTCCAATTCTTGTCTGTACCATCCTGATGCTGGTCAAAATTCTGATTTCCCTTCTAGTTTGCAACTATAACTTTCACTTTTTCATCCCATTCTTTTCCTTCAGGTAATCTAAAGTTGAGCCTATAAACAACGGGCAAATCAGGTCACAAAAGTTCTTGTTAACCTTCTTGTAACACCAAATAGCAGGGTGTCTTGTGGCTCAAGAATGGAGTAAACCACATGTACCACAGGCCCAGCCTGGTTGGGCCCCTTCAATTTATAAATCCAGCTTACAAATTAAAGGTTTCTAGAACTGTACAAGAAGACCAACATTTCAGTGGAGGAGAGTCAGTGAAAGCAAGCTCCTACTCAACCAGAAGGACACTGGGCTAAAAGGAAATTTCTATCTCAAATAGCTACGGGATTCAGTTATTGTGGGTGCTTGTGCAATCTCTTTTAGATATATTGAAAATTTAAGAAAGTTCTTTTCTGTAAATTAATGGGAAATAGTATTTGATAAAAAGATATGTTTCTATAATTTCAAATAAATTCTCGTTATAATTGCAGCTAATACAACTGTAAGGCAATTCTAATAATGATTATAGTAACACATAGCTTTATTTCTGGAAAATGAAAATAACATGTATTGACGATTTTCTTTCTCCTAGATGTTCAGTTAAGGAGCCATAAATATTAAGCTTCTGTACCTGCAAAAACATACAGCAATGGTTCCTCCTTTAGCTGACTGTATTAATTCTAGAAGTCTTAACCTAACACTTCTTAATTCTAGAAGTAGTTAATGCCACATTCCAGATCTACCACATACCAAGTTGTTATTAGCCAAGTTACTGGGCCTCAGTTTCTGGGCTCCGATTAATAGCTACCTTGGAGGATTACTATAAGGATTATATAACTTGTTATATATAAAGCAAGAGAACTGTGCATTATACAGACAAAAGCACTGTGTAATTCTTGGCTATTATTACAATCCTTAAAATCAGAAACATACAGGTCTTAGAACAGAACATTCACAACTACTGAAAGAGCAGGTTCCTTGAGAGTGCTTAGTTCTATTTTAGAACTAAGTCATCTGCATCATTTCTTCCTGAGCAGTCTAATGCCTTATTCCCTCCTATATTCCACCCTGCTACTTATTTTTCTTTCTTTGGACAATAAATGTCTTGAGAACAGGGACTCTATCTTACTTTATAGTCTCAATATCTAGCACCATGCCTTGTACAGAGAAGAATACTCTATAAAAACGAAATGAAAGATAAATTTGAGGCATAAATAATAGTCATTTATCTGTCTGCCTCACTCAACTTAAGTTCCTGAAGATAGAGGCAACTGAATGTTGATCTCCACATCCACAGTGGGCCTATTAATAGTGGCATTGAATAATAACTCATCACATTGTATGTTTTTATCTAAATCTCTTACTTATTTTAGATTTTATTTGGATTTATTCACAAAATGTATTTACTAAAAATGCATTTCTGAAATGAAACAATTTTCTTTTTTTCCCTAGGAGCTCTTGATAAAATGGGAACCAAAACTTTCCAATGATTTTCTAGTCCTCAAAGTGCAAAGAAGAGAAGCGACCTCTGTGTCCACTGCATCATTTTTTCGATGATGCTCTGGGTAGAGCCTTTGTCAGGGTCTCTTTCTCCAGAATCCAGCCAAAACAAACCATTTCTGCAAAAAGATTCACCCTCTGACTTCTGTTCAGATCATATTCAGTCACACTGTTTCCTGACTCTTTCACAGTTGTGACATGATCATTATTTGAAAATTCTCTGCCCATCCTGCTTATGACCATATCCCAGTTCAGTCTGGGTAACACCCTATTGATGATCGCGTGAAATAAGGCTCATCAGTGAAAGATCTTCAGTGTGACCTTATATTTGATGTCTGACTGTTCTCACACAGTGGACCTACCTCCCAGCATCCTCAATCTCAAGACATGCAAGTACCACTTCTGGGAGGCTAGATAAATATCTTCGTTTTCTCAGGGAAATATGGTGATTTAACATTCCTTTGTGTCATTCTATTACCAGATTATTTCCAAGTGTTATAACTGGGACACTCCACAACATGTGCCACTTACCTAATAGTAAGTCAGAGCATAAATATCCATGTCATATGAGCCCTTCTTCTAATTCTCCTTATTCAAAGTAGTAAGATAAGGACTTATTGCTTGACTTTACAAGATGAAATCAAGCTGTTTTTTTGTTTTAATGAAATTAAAAATTAAAATGTTGTCAAATGGAAACTTCCTTGCTATCCCTGATGTCCTGGTCAGTCATGGAATTTGAAAAGTTAAAAAGAAAGTCATTTTCCTCATTTAACAAATCTAGCCTGAGGCCCTGAAAACTTGAATGATTTGCCATGGTCACAAAGGAAAACAACCAAAGCTAGAATAAATGTCTTCCTCCCTCCTCAGTCCATGTGTTTTCCACATACTACACTAAACTGTGTCTCTTGCCAAGAACTTCACCCGACCCACGAACCTGGAGAAGTGGTGCTCAGTTTCACTTCACTCCTTACATCTTCGTAGTCCAGCTACGTAATTATCTGCTAAGAAAAAATATATATGAGAAAGATAAGACTGCCATCTCTAAAGTTAACTTAGCGACATCATTGTTTTCTTAAAGATATTCTTCCTAGCAACTGGTACAGATTTCTTTCTCTCATACTGTTTTCAAAACAAGGCAGTAAGTCCTCTAACATCCTGCTTCCCTAAATAGTCCTCAAACATATTTTGAAACAACTGGGAAAGCCCCAAATGCAAACACCCTTATTACAGGGAAGAAATGGAGCTGATGCATACTTGAGGTCACATGATCAGGAGCAGTAAAGGTAGGGATAAAAGCCTGAGATTCAAAGCAGCAAGAGGACAGCTTCTGCCACGGAACACATAGTGGGAATGGAAATGCCACATTCAGTGTTACCTGATACAGTAACTGACAGGACATCTCAGAAAACAAGCTTACTGGTAAATAACTGGTATAAATAACTGGTGATATTGCCCCATCTACTACCATAAAAGCCATTAATTCAATAACTTCAAACATATTCTGAACTTTATATTTTGCTATAGCAAATACTAAGTAAAAATCTGATATTTTAACTCAAATTTGATTTTTTTCTAGTGAGTAGAGAAATGGTCTGAAGGTGGGGAACAGGGAAAAGAAAAAGAGTGTCTTTTTAAGATGTAATATGGGAAGAGATCATAAAAATAATGCAGTTAGACAAAAATGTCTATTTTTTATTTATATCTTTTACATTACTGTGCATTCCCTGTGCGTTACCCACCACCAATTCACCTGTGAATTCACCCTTGTGCTCTTTTCTCTCCCATTTTGGGCCCTTATCCTTCCCCTCCCTCAATGAATGTCTCTCATTTATGGTTGCCTGCTAGTTTTTGGTTTGCTTTTTGTTGTTGTTGTTATTGTCTCCTCCTTATCTCTTATTTGGTTCCCCTATATTCCTCCTATAAGTGAAAACATTTGATATTTTCCTTCTTCTAATGACTCATATACTTGGAAAGAAGAGACAATATATTTAAAGCTGTTACTGTCTTAGGGCTTTCATAATTTTTATGCCCATACTAAATTGATGAAAGAAATAATTTTGTAAATTATTTTAAAATTACAGTTTAATATTGCGCTGAGATTTAAAAATATCTGATCTATCAATAAGAACTAAGAAGCAGATAAGGAAAACCCTATAAAATTTCTTATTTCATAAGTAATTTAAGAAAGCTTAAAAAAGAGATTAATGAAGAAACCAATTAGATCAATTTTGACAATAAATATAAATGAGTAAAATTGTTAGAAGACAAAGGTCCTCATTAAATTAAAAAATGAAATCCAATTATGCTCCACTTTTAGGAAATATATCTAAAAGAAATGACAAAGATAGGATAAATATAATACGAAGTGAAAAGATACATAAAGAAACATAACCTAAAGTAGCTAAATTAATGTCAGCTAAAACAAAGCGACAGGCATAAATTAGGAAGAAAGTCACTCTTATTCTGACAAAAGGTATACCTCAATTGAGATCTGATAATTAATAGAGCAACACACAAATCAAAACAAAAACTGATAGAAATAAAAAGAAAAATCAGTGTAAGAAATCACTGATTTCTAATTAAAACTTTGATAGAACAGACCAAAGATAACTATAGAAAAGTTGAACATGATAACTATTTAGGTATCTTACCAGGAAGACAACTTCTTTTAAAACGTCTGTGGTATTTTACCAAAATTGATTATAAACTAACCCATAAAGTCTTAAAAAAAATAGAAAAGCAGAATGCTACTTATCGATTTGTTAATAATTATTGTTTAACACTTAAAAGTAACTTGGAAATTTGAGAAACACTCTTCTAATTTTCTACTAGCTCAAAGAGAACTCTTGGCATGTACCATATGCTATTTTAGTATGTATGGTGAACACATACTAAAATATAATTGGATGTTGTCAAATATTACACAGAAAAAAAAATGTCTTCTATTTTAAATTAGGGTATAAACTTTCTTCCATAGCAAAGACACAAAAATACAGTAGTTCAAGTTCAAAATTTTTCTTTTCAGTGTCACAATACAGATTGGCAGGAATGCTTCACAAGACCATTCACAGACCCAGTGGTTCTGCCATGCTCCATGTGGCTTCCATCTCTCAACTAAGGTGTCTGATAGAATTGGTACAAAATCCCAGTTGGCAAAATGGTTAAAGAGAAAGTCTAGAGCAAGTGGTTTATTTGTAAGGAAGAGATCTTACACATAATATCAATCACTTCTCATCAGTCACAAAGCCACACATTGCTGCAAGAGAAGCAGGGAAGTGTATTTCTTAGGCAGCCATACATGGTGAGCTCAGGTAAAATTCAGGGTTTCTTCTCCTAAAAGAAATGAGAGTCGAAGGAATACTAGTGGGTCTGCCACATTATCTTTTTTGTTAAAAAAAATTTAGAAAAATGAAACATATGTTCACATACAACTACTTTCCATAAACATTCATAGCAGCTTGATTCATAATATGCCTAAGCTGGAAACAACTTAAATGTCCATCAACTAGTGATTGAGTGAACACAAAGCTAAGAATGGGGCCTCCCTGATGGTGCAACGGGTTAAGCGCAGCACTATGAAGTTATCCAGAGCCACCGCAGCACGAGTTTGATAGGTGGCCAGGGAGATTCCCACATGGTGCAGCAGACCTCTCCTGCCTCACCCACTGCTCCCCTTACTTAGCAGTGTACTTCAGTCGATCTGCCTGTTCTGCTCCCCACTCTGTCTCTGGCGAATCCTCTCACCACCCCATACCTCTGGCCAACACCCCAGCTTGTATGCATAAATAAATCAATCTTTTTTTTTTAAAAAGCCAAGAAGTGATTATCTGTAATTATTTCATTTTACCTGGATTCTTCTTAGTGCCAAAAATATACCAAATATCAACTTAAGCAATTAAAAATGTTTATCAGCACATTCTAAAGATGCTGGAGTTCCACTCCTCTACATTGAATCATAAACTAGAAAGTAACATTGAGAATTCATCAGTCTCTTTCCTCATTTCAGAATTCCATATTGTTTATACTGTGTGTGTTCATTTATTTAGATGGATTTTCCAGGTTGTCTCAGTTTCAGCCTTTCAAGAATTTTTCTAGCATTAGACAGAGGTTACTCCTTTGCAGTAACTTTCAAAATTTGTGAATTTTTAAAAATAACATTATTGAGATCTACTTTATATACAATGAAATATGTAATTTTAAATATACTAAATTTCAATGAATTTTACAAATGTGTGTGTATATATATGTGTGTATATGTGTGTATATATATATATCTATATATATATATCCATATAATCACCAAAATCAGTGACCATAGTCAAGATGTAGAACACATTCATTATTAGAAAACATTCCTTTGTGCCCTACACAGGTCAGTCTCTTCTCTCAGCTATAGGCAACAACCTGTCTGCTTTGTGTCACCATAAATTTGTCTTTTTATTGTTTTTGATATAAATTCAAGGATAGTAAATGGAATCATACAGTGTATCCTTTAGTGCTGGGCTTATTTAACTCAGCATAATGTTTTTGAAATTCATTCATGTTCCTGTGTATCGGTACTTGATCCTTTTATTACTGCTAAGTATTCCAATGCGTGGATATAAGAAAATGTTTTTACTCAATCACTAGTTGATGGACATTTAAGTTGTTTCCAGCTTAGGCATATTATGAATCAAGCTGCTATGAATGTTTATGGAACAGGAGTTGTATGTGAACATATGTTTCATTTGTCTTGGGTAAATATTTCAGAGTACAGTTTTGCGACCACATAGTAATAATATGACTAACTTTACACACTATCAAACTGTTTTCTAAAATGCTTTTTATTCCTTTCCCACCATCAATATATGAATGTTCCAAGCAGTTAACATCTCAGCACTCTAATTTTTAATATACAATGATAGTCTCATTATTGTATTGATTGTATTTTTCTGATGTCTAAAGATGTTGAACCTGCTTTTCTATATGATATTAGTCATTCATTATCTTCTTGTATCTATTTTTTAAGCTAGGTTGTCTTATATCAATGAACTGTAAGAGTTCTTTATATATTCTAGGCAAAAGTCATTTGTCAGGTATATTGTTAATATGTTCTCTCTGCTTTAGGATTGCCTTTTCATTTTCTTAACGATGTCTTTTCAAGGATAAATTTTAAATTTTGATGGAGTCCCATTTTTCAATTTTTCTTTTATAGTTCATGCTTTTTGTATCCTAAGAAATCTTTGCCTATCCTAAATTAATATTTTCTCCTGTAATTTTCAAGTTTCATAGGTTTGTTCTACAGTAATTAGGTATAATTCTTTTCAAGTTAGTTTTGTATTAGAAAATATAAGGGTTGAGGTTATTTATTTTAGATATTAAGATATCCAGGTGGTCCAGTACCATTTGTTGAAAAATTATCCTTTCCCCAGGGATTTATCTTAGCACTACTATCCAAAAACAAAACAAAACAACCACAACAAAAAAAACTGACCACACATGTATGAGTCTATTTAAGGGTTCTCTATTCATTTTCATTAATATATGTGTCTCTCATAGGCCAATACTGCCTCTGTAACTGTCACTTTAAAGAAGCACCTTTAAAATGTAGAGGAAGTCTTGAAAACCTTCCAATACTATTCTTGTCATTTTTTTCTTTTACAGGTTCTTTCTTTTTTCATACAATTTAAATGTTCAATTTCCAACTGTTCATTGCTAGTGTATACACATAACACTGATTTTGTTTATCTATGCTGTGCACTAGAATCTTGTTAAATTCAATTAAAAGTCCTAGTGTTTTTTGGAGATTTCTTAACATTCTCTGTTCAGGATCATACTGTCTGCAAATTAATACATTTTACTTCCACCTTGCCAATCTGTATACCATTTGTTTCTTCTTATTGCTTATTACACTGGGCCCTCATTACAATGTTACAGAGAGAGAGGGAGGAAAACAGGTCCATTTGCCAAGTTTTCCATCTTCAGGGAAGAACATTGTATCTTTTAACAAGAGAGATTTTAACTAGAAGTTAGATGTAGATTTTATCAAACTGAGAAAGTTTCTTTCTATATCTAACTTCCTGAGAGAATTTATCATTAATGGCTCTTGAATTAAGTTCAGTGCTTTTTCAGCAACCTTTTGAAATTGATGGGATCTTATATATAGCTCTTTTCCCTTTTTCCTGTTATAGTGACTACTTATACTAGTGAACTTTCCCCTGTTAATCCAACCCTGCATCCCTAGAATAAGCCCATTTTTAATATACTGCTGGATGTGATTTGCTAATGACTTTTTAACAAATTTTTAATCTCTGTTTATGAAGACTAGTTTTCTTTTCCTGTAATATTTTATCTAGTTTTGGTATTAGGGTACTGCTGATCTTCTAATTTGAGTTGGAAAGTGTTAAAAATATTTGCCCTTTATTATTTGAGTAGGTAAATGATTTAAATTGAAGACCCCACTAAACTACTAAATATCTTTATGTATTTATTTGGAAAAAAATGTTTTGGGGAGGTTAAAGAGCCTAGCCTGACATGAATCAAGTTTGAATATACAACATAATTGAGAGTAACTGAATGGTCTTTAAAAAATGATTCTTAACCAAGGATAGAACCCCACTCTCTTCTCATTAGTTCCACACCTATTCTTAAATATATAATATGAATGTACTGAAATGTCTTGCTACTCAGATGGGGTCCATGGATCAGCAGCATCAGCATTATCCAGAAACCTGTTAGAAATGCAAATTCTTGGGTCCCATGACCAACTGAATCAAAACTTACATTTTGACAAGTTATTCAGATAATTCATATACATGTTAAAATTTAAAAAGTGGTGCCCAAGTTTAATAATTTTTCCTGTTATTGAATTCTGTATTATTTTCAAGTAATGTACTATGGTAATTATTTTATTACAGGAGATATTAAGGTAGAAATCCTCAGTCTCTATATTCTACTTTAGATTTGTAATTTCTAATTAGCTGTGGTCTTTGATCACCAGCCTTATTAAAATTGAGTCAGAGATTTCAAAGATCTAATATTAAACAGTTATACACTTGGGTTTGTATCCCAATTCTGACAAAGCAAGCTGTGTAACTATGTTAATGATGTAACCTGTCTAAGACTTAGCTTCCTCATCTGTTAAATGAGCTAACAGGATAAATAGCTAACAGGATTGCTGTGAAGATTAAATTAGCTAAAATGCATAAAGTGTGAAGAACATAGTAAGAACATACTAAGTATTGTTTATTTGTTTGCTATTACTATTAAGTGGGGGAAAAAAACCCAAAGTCATAAGTGCTTTTAGTTAGACTTGAATAAGGCTATTTACACAAATGGCAATTTATACAATGGGGAAAAAAAGTAAATAAACTCTAAGTGAACCTAACACCAAGTAGCTGCATTTGACAGAGAGAATTACACTACATTTGAGACTTGCTTTACCCATTTGTCTATTCATTATTGGCCTTAAAAGACTTTGGGTATATCAGTATTTTGCTAAATCCAGATGCAAAAATTAATCTCAATTTCCTAAATGAAAAGATATTAAGAACCATGATACATGAGGTAGTACTATCTATTTCAACTGCTTGAACTTGACTCATGGCAAGACAGGAATATCAACACAGGAAATAATCCACACTACATGTTTTGGGTCAGAAGTTTTGTTTGGGTGATGTCAAAATAGTCACCAAAAAAGAAGCAGTCAAATCTAAGAGACAAAGAGGTATAAAGGGATAGAGGGCAGCAAAGCCAGAACTCCGGGAAGACAGAAACAGAAAGACTGAAGGTGAAAACATCTCAAGGAGTTCAGGTCTCTCTTCAAGAACCAAAATAGCGTAATCAGCACTGATTTCGTATGTGCACCAGGCACAAGTTCCAGGCAGGCCCGACTACAGAAGGCAGCTGTGCTGACTGGAGACAACTTTCAGATGAGTTATCCTCAGGTGCTAACCACCAGAAGCAATCAAATACAAAGTTCACAGAGACACTCAATATCATTCTTTCCTAACCATTAATTCCAAGTTTCACAAGTAAACCATAAGAAGAAACTTGAATTTGTGTAAATAGCCTTATTCAGGTATAACTAAAAGCATTTACGACTTTGGGTTCCCTTTAATCATATTTTTGTCTATTCCAAGGGAAGAAAACGGAATAGCTGTATCACGCGCAATGAAACAATCAAACATGGTCACTACTTTTCAAAGAATTTCTGGTGTAAAAAATAAGGTGACTTTTTCATTTTTCACAAACTCTTTCCAAAAGCTATTTCCAAATATCATGTTCCTTACTTTTGAGACTCAGTGAACTTTTGTTTATTTTTAATTGAAGTAATATTTGGTTAGTGGCTACCAACGCACATATAACAAACTTAACTATGTCTAAAAAGGTGTTTCATGAGCTGGTATCAACTCACCAACATTAATGCAGATCTGTCCCTTTCATCCTCTGCTCTAGTGTTTTTGTTGTTGTCTCATAACTTTCCTTCTCATGCTACTGGTTTTTTATTCCTATTGTCACTTTGCTCAGGATTTTGTTTCTTTTTTAATAGCGAACTTCTTCCAACATTTCTTATAGGCAGATTTGATGGTAATAAACTCTAGCTTCTGTTGGCTAGGAAAGCCTTTAGTTCACTTTCATAGTTGCATGATAATTTTGTAAGACAGCATATATTTGGCTGACTGTTCTTTTCTTTTAAGACTGTGAACACTTCATCCTGCTCTCTTCTTGCCTGGAGAGTGGCTAAAGGAAAACGAGAGAGCCTCCTTTGGATGCCTTTGTAAATTACCTTCTTTTTTCCCATCTTCCTATAATATTTTTTCTTTATCTTTGATTTTTAATAATTTAACAACGATGTGTCTTGATGTAGGTCATTTTGCATTTAGAAATCTGGGTGTTCTTCCAACTTCCTGGATGCCCATGCTTTATTTCATCCCTTAAGTTTGGCAAATTATCAGCTATTATTTCTTTGAATAGGGTCTCTGCTCCCTTCTCTCTTCACCTCATAGAAATACCACCTTATGTTTTCTCTGAGTCTGTATTTCATATAGTTTCTTCATTTTTCCTAAATCTTGTTTCTGATTGGTACATTTAAATTTTCAGCTCTGAAATTCTCTCTTTTGCCAGTTTAATTCTACTTAGAACATCTTTGCCTATATTTGCCTTCATTTCATTTAGGTCTCTTTTTGTATTCTTTTAATATCTTCGATCTCTTTGGTGAAGGACTTTTTGTTCCCGGATCTCCTTTCTATGATCCTATATGTGCCTATTACTCTTTGATTGACATTCCAGTATCCTACTTAGAATTTTTAATATTGTAATTTTCAAATTTTTGGCTTGTAGGTCCTCAATTTCTGCATCCTTTATGTAAGTCTCTGAACTTTTATTCTCTTTCTGCTCTTCCATCTTGTCTTCAGATGTTCCTTAATTCCTATGCATGTGTGTCACCTTATTTGCTATTTTGTTTTTGGGGCACTGTGGGTTTAGTTTTGTTTCTCTTCTTTGTTTACTATGGCAGGAGCTAGGTACAGGAGAGGAGGCTGGGGCTTAAAACACTCAGTCTCATTTTTGCCGAGGAGTATGGGCAGTTGAGCACATCTGCTTCCTCTTCTTTCTCTACAGCAAGCTCCATTCAGTGTTTCATCTATCCTAACTCTCTGCCCTGTCTCCTTGTTCTCCATTCTGTATAGGATTATGTTCCAAGCTTGAGTTTCTTGGCAAAAGGGGGTTGTTAGTATGATCCACAGAGCTCAAGTTCTGGCACTCAGTTAACCCTGACAGACAGCAGGTGCCTGACTCAGGCTGTGTGTCCCCTGTGGACTAGTATGGCTGCAGCCACTGTTATCACTACAGCTGTCATCACAGAAGCCACCACAGCCACCACCTCTGCCACCATGTGCATGTGGGAGAGACTCAGGCTACAAGTGCTGCAGCTGCCCAGTGGACTGGTGATATCACTCTCACCTGCTATTCCCACTACTACTGGGCCCACTATCAAGCGAGGCACAGCTTCACCTAACATCTCTTTAGTCTCTATGGGAAAGATGCTGCTGGGGGGAGGGGAGGAAGCTTATCTTGACTGCACAGGCCACAGAACTTCCAGTGACCTAGGCTGCCCTGGTATGTTTATATTCCCTTTTGAAAAGTTCCTCCCGTGAAAGTTTTCATGCCCCAAAGGGCTACAGAGGGCCACACCCAGCCTGTTCTTCCAGTTGAGATATTTACCCGCCTTGTCACACACCCCTTGGACTCCTCCCTTGCCTTCCCTGTAGCCAGTCACCAACTTCAGTGTATGTCTTCTAAGGATATACTCTGGGACTTTAATAGGGAATCTTTGAATCTTCCTTTGAGTAATTTTTTTTTTTTTTTTAGTTTGAGTTTAGGGGAAAGGGTAATTCAAACCTCTCTATTCTGCCATGCATGGATGGAATACAGAATTTTCAGTTTCTCAGACACCTAGACTCTTGGGACACTCTAGGACACTAAGTGGCACACCTCACAATCCACACACTGCAAGGAGGGCATTTAAACCTTACAGATAGTCAGGATGTGGGGTATGAAAGAGAAGAGTCAAAATGATTTCTAGCTTTTTGGTCTGAACTACTATGCAAACCAAAGATGAAAAAGGAAGCAAGAGAGGTTTGGGGAGAATAACTCAAGAACTCTATTTCAGACATAAGTTTGAAATGCTTACCCGACCTTACAATAGGAATGTTGACTAGGGAGACAGATATGAGCCTGAAGCGCATGAGAAAGATCAAGGTATAGAAATAAATTTGGGAAGCTAGATGGAATTTAAAGAAAGGGACAGCACACAGAAAATAAAGGTAGAAGGTGGACAAACTGAGGCCTGAAGAATGCTAACTTCTGGAGACCATGAAGAAGAGAAAGCAGCAAAGGAAGTTTTGTAATTTTATATGTGTTTTACATTTTCATGTGTAAAGGGCTTGGAAATTTAGATGCATAGATAGAGAGATAAAGCTAAAACCAATGGGGTATACTTAAGAGATCAATTTCTGCTCAGTTTAATAATAAATAAGTTGGGAACTTGCTTTTATTCTTCCTCAAAAATCAGTAGAAATTATTTGGTGTCTACACACTATGAATTCCATAGCCAGTCATCATAATCTTTAAAAAAAAAAACAAAAACAACACCTTTCCAGTCATGTGCCTACTCTATTTCTGACTCCTGACCTATTGACTGTGTCTGGATAGCTACATTTCACTTGTCAACTGTTCATCTACCCTATTCCTGCCCTCTGGCATGTGTCCTTGCTTCTGAATCCAGTTCTCACCCCAACTAACAATTTCTAGTTGCCCAACTTGACCAGGAGGCACACTGAGATCATGTTCCCCAGAGCTGCCAAAAGTTCTTGGCATATGATCAATGAAGCACACAGTGAGTGAGTGTTCAGTAATTAATCAGGTGACAGAGAACAACTGACATGTTAGGTAACTGTAGAATGAGTCAGATCAAGGCTGGAGCAGGGAGCGGGAAACTATTCCAGTCAGATAGCCACAGGAGAATCTGTTCTAGGTTACTTGGTATGAGCAGATATCCTTTTACCCAGAAAGTTGAAGTAATCTGAAATTTTACCACATGTCCATGGATTCAGGATTTCCTGTACCCTAATAACATTTTGAGCCAAATTACAGTACTGCACACACTGGCACTTGTTCATTCTGCCCCAGAATCTCAGGATTGCTTGGACACATTTGTTACCCTCCCAGTTTCATCTGTAAAGGGAATTTCAACTTATAGGTATCTATGAATATTAAATGAAGTAACAGCAAATAAAGTGTATAGCACATAGAAAGAGCTTGATATATATTAGTTAGTCTCATTTGTATTTCCATGACCACAAAATGATAGTTAGCTGAATGGTAAACATGTCTTTAAAAACACTTTTAATGCTCTTCTGGTACAGAAGAATAATAAAAGAGTTTGCATTTGTTTGTTTCTTACGTGTGAACTATTATATGATCAACAGAGTTTAAATCTGTTTTGAAACTCTCTTCCCTTCTTTTCAACTTCCCTACCAGCTTTTGCAAAACCATGTTACACAAATAAGAGGTAAAGATACAAATTCTACTAATATGAGATTGACAACACCAATTGAGAATAAATATCATCAAGCAAAATAGAACTCTTCCACTGCAACAATTACTCTGCAAAAGTGATTCAGAAATCTTTTTTTAAATGTCTATATCCTTTTAAGTATAATATATTTCTATTTCCCTTTATGAAATATAAGTTTAATTAAAAGCATTAAAGTTAGCAACAGAAGCAGGAAACCATTTATAAGACAAGCATGGCTATTTTACTTTTATTAATGAAAAGTTATATAATAGTTTCAGTCAACTACAGAGTTCCTTTCTTACAGCCTTTTAATATTCATAGAAATTTCAAAGAGTCATACTGCTAGGGTTCATTTTTGAAACTGAGAATTTCTATTATCTGACAGCAATCAATCATTTTAGCTCAATTACAGAAATGGTTATTTAAGAGTTTCGTTCATCTTCATTCATATTCTTTAACAATAGGTCAACTGTGTCTAGTACTTGACCTAGAAGTTCAAGTAGATGTTATAGAACAAATTACACTAAGAGGGTCTCAACTCCAAACCACTGAGACACATCCATCACTGGCCTTTTTGCCTGTAATACATTAAAGAAAAAAAAAAAGAAGAAGAAAAAAGTTGTGCACTGGGAACCACTGAAAGGACCTGCTTGTGCTACTAAAAAGTGTACTAAACTACCAAGAACACACAAGTATCTTAAGGGAATCGAAGTACAACTCTGTAACCAAGGAGACGTTCACAGATACCATGCCAATTTTCAGACTATACACTGCCTATGAACTGAAAAAGGAAACCTAGAGTCATCTTATTTCCCAATACCTAATTCAGGAAATCTGGAATTTTTAAGGTAATTAACAACTTTGACTTTTCAAACTATTACACAGAAAAGCTAATTTAAACTATAATTTTCAAATCAATAAACATTTATATTTTTTGGTTTTAAATAAATTTTTATTTTTTATTAAATTTAACTTTTTTATCTAATTTTTAAAATAAAATAGATTTTAATTTTTATAGTTGCAAAGATAGTACAAAGTTTCTGCATATATTTCATCCAATTTCCCCCAAAGTTAACATCTTATCTAACGGTCATCAAACTAATAAACTAAATTTTATATGTTACTGTTAACTAAGCTACAGAATCATTTGCATTTTGTTTTTTCACTGATTTATTTTTCCATTTCTAAGATCCAATTCATTGCATTCAATGATTTTTTTTTTAATGATTTAAACTTTGAAACAAGACAAACACATGCATCTTATCATTACCTTTATTATAAATAATATAGAATATAAAAGCAAAACTCCCTGGAAAACATGACTTATTGAATACATGGGAAATGTTATATTAAGGGTCATAGTAACACAGTATTTTTATTTATTAAGAAAAGGGGTAAATCACTGAAGTAAAAATATGTACCACTGTCAAATTTGTCAAACACCCTTAAGATCAAATTGTCTAATATTCCAGAAATATCTCTTCAAAAAGTGCTTGTCACTTACCTACTTCTCAGGATACCAGTAAGATTTATGAAATGTACAGTGAATCCTTTTAATTAACCCTAAAATAGAATATAAAGTATTATTACAGTTACATCCATGTAATCCATTTTTATCAAGTACATATAAAAACTGCTTTCCTTTCATCCCCAACTTTCATTTTTAATTACTTATGATATTTTTATTAAGATAACAAAAGAACTAATTTAAGGGAGAATAGTTTCATAAACTTATTTCAATGTCTTTAAATAAGAAAGGCATGCAAAATTTAATGAAAGTCTTAAAAATGAATAGAAAACACTGGGGGGGGGAAGAAATTCCACAATGAATAAAAATGACTAAGAATGCTTCACATTCTTTTCCATGTGCATAATGCTATGGAAAATACTAAATAGTCATAAACAAGTGAATCATATTGAGGGCATAGCCTTTTAGATGGGAAAATAGCAATTGAGAGCTTGGGATTGGAGGATTTTTTTAAAAAGATACAGATCTAGTAAAGTGTCCATGTATGTCAGTTTGTCTGATGCAGTTCCAATTTATGCCTCTTGTCCCTGTGCCCCATCTAATTTATTTGTCCTCGATTTTCCATTTTAAAGTGACTTTTTTTAAATGGTAGCATTAAAATAAACCAAGGCTTCTATTTCAGGCTCTGCCATGATCTCATTAGGCAGTGCAAGACGTAAGTGTAGTAAGTCCATCGTCAGTTAAACACGTGGCTAAATCCAAAGGAGATCAAACAATAACCCATGTAACATAATCCTCAAAGTAAATAAATAAATAAGGAAGAAAAAGGAAGTGCATTTGGACATGAGTGGCTAGGGACAGCTAACTCCTTCAGTCTTGCATGGAGGTGAAGAAATAGTCAAAGCTATTGCCCCTGCTTACAACTAGTTCAAAAAACGCTAGACAGGCAGAGGGAGAAGGTGCTTTTCATATTACTTTATAAAACAGGACTGTTCATTTGGATCAAATGGCTTTTTAATTCTCTCTTGATCAGTTCTGAATACAAATTATGTTGTTTACATAGTCAAAAAGTAAAGTGACAGCTATTATTTTGCTGACGCCATTAGCAGAAGTAATTCATACTTAAATGATGCCAGCTTTCTATCAATGTCAAGAAAGACATCAAAATAGAAAATCATTAAGAAAAACCATTAATCAAAATGGTTTGATTGTTTTCATCCAAGTCAGAGAATCAAAGTAAAGTTTTTGGAAGTTCATTTTGTAGAGTTAAATTCTATAGTCACTATGATTTGTGAATACCAAATCATTGCTCTTAGGTGAAATAATGATTGGGTAGGGTTAGGCTCCTGGAATTTTCTGGTCACAACATTTTCATCAACTGAGCAAACATAACGTTGTTTACTGTTTAAAGACATTTCAATATATTGTTGATTAACACTGAAATCCATTAATAGCACTAAATCTGAATGAAACTTATTTAAAAGATGTATTTTCTCTATAAAATGTGCATCACTGCCTTCCTGCATTTAAGAATACTTTATAGTACTCTGTCCCCATACTTGTGAACCATTTTAGACACCAACAAGAAGCACAAATGTGCAAAATATGTGTCCCACAAAAAGGACACTTGTTTATAGAATGAGCTAAAAGGCAAAGAATTGTTTTGTTTTACCTCAGCTGAGAATGAGCATGTTGAACAATCCAAATTTTTTGTCACTCAGCAAAATGCCATATGAATCACTACAGTAAAAAGATCATGAGTATTGACTTGAGAGTTACAAATAAATTTTTGTGGGTAGAATTCATAAAATTGGAATATGTGAATAATGATGATATATTCTATTTGCTTTTACAGTGATAACAAATAAAAAGTTTGGTAAAGTACAGTGTCATAGAGTAAAACCAATATCCTTACTAATTTTAAATATTATGGAAGAAAAATAAAATTGGACATGGTTGTGAGAAATCTCAAATTTTTATTATTTATTTTTAATAATTTAAGTTAACATAGTTTTACAACACTGTATGACTCAGAAGTATGAAAATTCTCAAATTTTCTCCAATAGTAAACATTGAGAAAGGTTTTAAATAACTGCAAAATTAAATATTGAAGACCAGATATAATTTTATGAAGTACAAAATAATACAAGTATACTACAATGATATTTCATAAAAATACTGAGACCCAACATTAGGTAAAATTATGGCTAAGAAACTAAGTTTTACTTAGAATTCCATACATGTTCCTTTTAGAGCTGAGAAAATCAATATAGGCCAGTTTAATTTTGTTTTAACGTACATAGAAATATTTTAATATTTTTTGAAATACATTTTAAATAGTCTATTAGGACTATTTTATACACTCACCAATATAAAACCAGTTTTTCAGTCAACAAAAAATATATACTTTCACTATTTTTTCAGAACTCCTAAATTCTCAAAAGAGCAATGAATTAAATGGTTCACTTAAGTGTAATGGTTAATTTTATATGCCAACCTGCCTAGATTGTGATGCCTATTTGCTTAGTCTAACATTAGTCTACATGTTGCTGTGAAGGTCTTTATGGATGTGATTAACATTTACTATCTGTTGACTTTAAATAAAGCAAATTACTCTCCATAATGCAGTGGGTTTTATCTAATCAGTCCAAGGTCTTAACATTTTGTGTGCCAGTGCCCTTTAAACTTACCAGCCCTTGGGGCTGGCCATTTTCTGTGCCACCGCATGAATGGTATAAGCATTCAATAAAACACATACAACTCCTGAACTACTGGATATTAAAAAAACTGTAATATCTCTCATGAAACACCTTACACTTTCACCAAAACAATGTGTAAAGCTTCTAGATGGAGTACGATCAAAGAAATAGCTCCTAATAGTTCCAAATAAATCCACCATGGAGTGAAAAACCAGAGACTAGATGAACACGTATTAATACGTGAGCAGCCACCTGATACTGGTGACAAAAACACGTACTAATACGTGAGTGGACCACAAAGTGTTAAGAGCAAAGACTGAATGTTTCCAGGGAAGAAGCAATTTTGCCTCAAGAAAGTAACATGGAAACCTTCCTGAGTTCCAAGATGGTAGGTTATCTATCAAATTTTGTACTTAAGAATGTGTCATCAACTTTTACCTAAATATTCTTCCTGGTGACCTACCCTACAAACTGTACTATTACCTGTTCCCACAGTCGCTTAAGTTGATTCCTTAAAATAAACTAGATGTATGGGTGGATGATAAATGGATGGATGAGCAGACTGGTAAAGAGACAAAGGTATGCAGGTATGTTGGTAGGTAGGAAGCTAGATTAGGTAGATGAGAGAGACAGACAGACAGATATATCCTACTAGTTCTGTTTCTCTGCATTAATGACTACACTAGGTAAGGGACATCTGAAGTATCAAGGGACTACACAATGACAGTTGCCCCCTGATAAGAGTAGGAAGTGAGGGAAAGGGTTTCATTTTAGGAAGCATGTAGTTAAAATCATTAACATTACTTTTAAAGAAGAAGAGAACCCAAGATTCTGGGGTCATACATTCCTATACTAAATGACACAACAAAATACAATAACCCATCTTATTGAGTACCATCTTATTGAGTACGGAGCCATATCTGACTCCTATTTATACTTCTTTTCTAGCAAGGAGCCTAAGAGTGAGAAGGTGCTTTAAAATGTTACAAAATGAACATTGTATGTTGCTAAATGAATGATGTCTCAGAAGACACTGTCATTTCTAAATGCAATAAAGATGGAGAGAGTATACATAAAGATGGAGAGAGTATACATAAAAATGTCTTAATATTTTTAATAATCATAATGCTCCTAGCTAGCAGTAACAGTGTTGTCATTCTGAGATAGCTGCATGCATATTACATGGGATAAAAATACATAAATGAATTATTATGGGATTTTTTAAATTCTAAATCGTTTGAATCATTAAGTCATTAAGAATCAGGATTCTTAGCACAGATTGTTAGGAGATACATATAGATGGAAGGTTCAGATAACCTGTAATCTAGAGTTTTAATTGGAAGTATTGATATGAATTTGAGGAATTTTTGTTTTATCTTATATATGTGCATTTATTTTTAATTCTGTTTTCAGAAAATGCCTAGGAATAACCACCAATCCATTAATAATGAGTATCCCTTAAAGACTATGGCATCTTAAAGAAATGACTTATCCCAGAACTTAGGAGCAAACTTCAAGAGGTTCCCACTGGTCAATATTATCAACAATAAATGTAAATAGATTAAAACACATAAAATATGCTTAATTTTAAGGCTTCAAAACATATTTTTTAAAGATTGTTCATCTTCAGGAGATAGGGAATCATACAATTATCCTAAAAACCAGTTTATCAAAGGAAAACTGTCTTGAAAGCCAACATTACTATGATAAAAATAATTTAGTTAAAAAACTAAAAACCAATGAAAATGTAGCTTCACTGGTGAGTTTTATTAAACTTTCAAAGAACTATCCCTCTCAAATGCTTTCAAAAAATTGAAAAACATCCAAACACATTTTATGAAGCCAATATTACAGATTCCAAAACCAGACAAAAAACAAAACTATACATCAATATCTCTGATGAACACAAATGCAAAACCCTCACAATACTTCAAAATGATTATACACCATGATCAAGTGGAATTTATTCCAGGAATGCAAGGATATTCAACATATGCAAATCAATTAACATGATATATCAACAAAAGGATAAAAATCATATAATCATCTCAACATATGCAGAAAAAGCATTTGACAAGACTCAATTTCCATTTATCATAAAAACCCTCATCAAAATGGGTATACAAGGAATGCAACAAAATAAAGACCAAGAATGCAAACCCACAGCTAACATCAAAAGCTTTACTTCTTAACAGTAGGTACAAGATAAGGATGCCCATTCCCACACCTATTATTCAACAGAGTAATTAGCAAGCAAAAGAAATAAAACTATCAGGCCTCACTGGTGGCGCAGCAGTTAAGCGCTGCTCTGTGGAGCTGTCGGCAGTGGGGTCGCGAGTTTCATGCCACCAGGTGGGGGAGATTCCCACATGGCACGGCAGACCTCTCCTGCCTCGACCACTGCTCCCCTCAGCAGTGTATTTCCGTCCATCTGCCTGTTTCTCAGCTCTGTCTCTGGTGAACCCTCTTGCCGCCCCATGCCTCTGGCCTGTACCCCAGCTTGTATGCATAAATAAATAAATCTTTTTAAAAAAAAAGAAATAAAACTACCACTATTTGCGGATGGCATGATAATATACATAAAAGTCTGACAGACTCCCATAGAAAAATCTCTGAAATAATAAACACATTGGTAAAGTGGCAAGGTACAAAATTAATACACAAAAGACTACTGCATTCTGTATACACATCACAAACTGGGAGAATAAGAAATCCAGAAACCAATTTGAAATACAACTGCATCCAAAAAAACAATATATCTAAGAATAAATTTAACCAAGGAGACCAAAGACCTGTATACTACAAGACACTGTTGAAAGAAATAAAGATATTTTGTGCTCATGAATTAGAAGAATTAACATAGCTAAAATGACCATATTGCTTAAAGCAATACACAGATTTAATGTAGTAACTATCAAAAAAAATCCAACAACATTCTTCACAAAACAAGAAAAATCATAAAATTTAGCATTACAAAAGATTCTGAATAGCCAAAACAATCCTGAGGTAGGGGGGAATGGAGTTACCATGCTTCCCAATTTCAAACTTTAAAGTGATAATAATCAAAACATCATGGTATTGAATAAAGACAGAAAAATAGGTCAATGAAACAGAACAGAGTGCTCAGAAGCTAACATTTATGGACAACATTTTCAGCTAAAAATGAAGCAAGCAAAGTCCATTCGATAAATGGTGTTAGGAAAATCAGTCTGTTATACGCAAAAGAATGAAATTATACTACCAACACCATACACAAAAGTTAATTCAAAATAGATTAGTAAATTGGATTTAAAACCCGAAACTATGAAATGCATAGAATAAAGCATAGGCAGGCAGTATGCTCTTTGAAATCAAATATATAGAGATATATTTGAAGTGTTGACTTCAATGCCAAGGAAAACAAAGGCAAGATTTTAAAAATATAACTACCTCAGCAAGAGAAAAATGACTCTAGAAGGAAACTCAATAAGATTAAAAGCTAATTTCTCATCAGAAAGGAGTGTAGGAAGTGATAAGATTAAACAAAGTGATGAAAGTACAAAATTTAGACTATGAATGTTATTATATCCAGCAAAACTATATTTTGCAAATGAAGGTGGAATCAAGACATTTCCACAAAAAAACAAACAGAGGATTTACTGTGAGGGTATCTGCTTTATAAAAGTATTTTTTCAGGCTGAAAGTAAACTGCACCAATTCAGTAATTTGAATCTACATAATAAACAAAAAGAGCCAATAGTTAATTAATACATAATTATCTAAGGCTATAATTGCCTATTTCTCCTCCTTTCTTACCTTAACTGATTTAAATCAATAAAACACTGTGCATACAATTCTATTATTGGGCAAATAACATATGCAATTTTATGTATATTTGACAATACAGAGGAATTAGGTGACAGCAAAGCTGTATTAGAGTTAGGAAATAATACCATATGGTAACTCAAATCCACAGGAATATATCAAGAGAATGAAAAATTACAAGTTCACAGCTAATTCTACAAATAGGTAACTACTCACCATTCTTTCTCAGTTTCATTAAGTGACAAAGGTAAATATGACAAAATGCTATTGGGTTCCTACAATACGTAGACATAATATGCATAATAATAATAACCAAAAAAGGGAGAGAATGGAGCTATACAGGAGGAGGAAAGTTTATTTTGCCAAAAGTAACTTAAAAAATTAGAAATAGATTCTTGTAAGTTAACATATATATTGCAAATCCTACACCAATCACTAAAAAAATAATTTAGAATATGTAATTTAAAAATTACTAAAGGAACTAAAATAGCTTCCCACTAGGAGTTATTCACTTAATTCAAAGATGACAGTAAAGAAAAGGAAAACAATGAGACCTAAAGAAAATAAAAAGCAAAAGAGCAGAGGTAAATCCAACCATCTCAATAACTCTATGTTACTAGATTAAAAAATCCAATCAAAAGGCAGAAATTACCAACTGTATTTTTTTAAAACCAACTATCAAATGTGTATTTTCTATAGGAGACACATTTTAGATTCAATGATACAAATAGGTTGAAAGTAAAAGAATGGAAAAAACTTACTAAGCAAAGAGCAACCGTAAGAAAATCAGACAAAACAGACTTTAAAACAAACCAAAAAAAAAAAAATGTTACTAGAAGTACAGAGAAACATTTCATAACGATAAAAGGGTTAATCCATCAGGAAACTATAAATAACAGAAATATAGATGTACCTATAGCTGACTGTGTATGAGCATCAGTGAGAATAATGAATTAGAGTGAGTTGCAGATTTCTTGAGAAAAATGTCACTACAATTCATTAAAAATAAAAAAATACAGGAGGCACAAGAAGTACAGATTAGAGAAGTAATTCTGAGTTGTTCAAATTAGGAAGAAGGTAGTAAGATGTCCCCAAAGAGTTGAAGTAAGCTGTCTATAGGCCCCACCTTAGATAAACTGAATTAGAAAATCTGAGGATGCCCAGCTATCTTTGTTTTTAATCACCCTCATAATTCTGATGTATGCTAAACTTGGAGAACACTGACATTGCCAAATATGACCAATAAGACTGGCAAAGGACTAGACAATTAGGTGGACATAAAGGTTTATTTTTAGGAGCGGAATACAGATTACAGGAGATTTAAGAAATAAACTAAAAGAAATGGAGGCAGCATGTGTAGCCTCTTCTTTCAATAAGCTTGAAGAGAAAGAATGAAGAGAGACAAACTAAAAACTAGGAAAAAATGACTCACAGAATAAAGTCCTCCAAGTGGTAGAAAGGTATGCAAAGCCCAAGCAAGGAAACTGGCCTTAGAAGTCATGGCAGAAACTAGAGCTGCCTTCCCAGTCCATTGTCCTTTCTGGATAACAAAATCCTACTTTTGTTCTTTTCTGGGAGGCCTGAGAGGTAAATGAATCTTAACAAGACTAAACCAATCATAAGATTTCAAAACCCTTGTCACTGACTTGATTGGGAATGGGTTTGTTTTGTTTTTCCTCTTCATTCTACTAGGATTTCCCCTATTTTCTTGTTATTAATAAGGCTGTGATATTTGAAAATTGTATTTTGTCTAGACACACATCACTGGACTCTTCATTTTGTTTCCTACTTTTTCATTCCTTAAACTCTTCCTGTCTTCGATGTACTGATTACAAGCAAAACCTTTGCTGAAAGGAAACTAAATCAGCTCAGTTACTTGCATTCCAACAGTTGTGTGTGTGTGTGTGTGTGTGTGTGTGTGTGTGTACACACATACAAGTCTTGTGTTGCATATGCATGGGGACACTGGCATCTGGATAACATATGGGTTTAACGATTCCTAACCCAAACTTTCTTTCACTTCTGTGACCTAAAAAGGTCTTGGAGAACACAGGCTTGAGTAAACCAGATGTCTCTCTGCCTTACAGAATATACAACCAATGAATGAAGATTTGTTTAGGGCCTAGTATATTCTAATGAGGTAAATTCTGCTGGGGACACATGAAAAATTTTTTATTACTATTAAAAAAGTCATAATAGAGAAGCTATGACCTAAATGTTTCTGTTCCCTCCAAAATCCACATGTTGAAGTGATGGTATTTGGAGGTGGGGCCTTTAGGAGGTTAGGGTTAGATTAGGTTGTGGGGAGTGGGGGGATGGACCCCATGATGGGATTAGCATCCTTAGAAAAATCAGAAAGAAAAAAGTTCACTCTCTCTCCATCAGATGAGGAAACAGCAAAAGGGAGCTGCGTGCAAGCCAGCGCGGGAGCCTCTCACTAAGAATCAAATTTTCAGGTACCTTAATTTTGGATATCCCAAACTCCAGAGTTGTGAGAAATAAATGTTTATTGTTTGTATCATCCAGTCTATTGTATTTTATTATAGAAGCCTGAACTAAGTGATACCTTCTTTACTTTCAGTCTTGGGGGTTTGGAGATGAGAATGAAAGTCCAAGAGCTGAAGCTGTTTGACATCTTGAGATGAGGAGGGGACAAGCTTGATGACAAAGCTGTTGTCCAGAATGGTAAAATGGAAAGACAGAAAGATCCTGAAAACCTGATGATAGTATTTAGTTGCTGCGTGAATCAACTACAAAATTAGCTTTCCTTCAGATTTCTAGTTATATGAGATTTTAAGTTTACTTAAACTTAAGCCATTTTCAATTATATCTTCTTTGTTACTTGCAAGCTGAAAACAATCTACCTGATATGGAAAGATATTTTTTTCTGAGATCAGTGAGGATGAAATTAACTTTGCCTACTGGAGTCATGGACATTTGAGGGAGTTTCACCTTGAAGTTTTATTCATTAGGCAAAATGAAGTTCAAATAGAAATGGATCTATTTTATAGAAGGACTTGACTGAACTGCTTTTAAAAAACTATTTTAATGATAACAGGAGCTAATAATGAAGATGATGATGTGATGATAAGTTCATGGGTCTTGTGCATTTTCAAAAACTTGGCATTTTATCCTTGCATTATTTACCTTCCATTTGACTTCAATAGTGAAACCATACCAATCTCTTTTACTTTCTTTTATAACAAAGAAAATGTTAGTTTCATTTCTCATACTTTAATAGTCTATCATGCTATATCACCATATGGTTTACAGAGGGGATCCTTTAACTTTAAAGAACAAACACTCTGAAAACCAAACAATTTCTGAAGGGATTTCTATTTTTGTTTCCATATATTTTCTAAATCTTTTCAAGAAAAGGAAACAACATTTCAACCACATCTGTGGAATGATATCTTTGATTCATATCAGAGGGTGGAAAATCAACACTGTAGTCACATAGATAAACACCAGAAAAAAGCATGATTTGAGCACAAATAACAAAAAGCACTAGAATTGTGTGCCTATCTAAGCAGTTCCAATGGTGGAAAAAAACTGTAAGGAAGTTGTTGAAGTCCAAAACATTTTTCTTACAGAAACAATGTTATTTTCAGTCACTCCATTACTAGGCGAGTTCATAAAAAACCTTACAAACCCATATACATAATGGGTTTATGTATATCGTTTGAACTACACAGAGACAGAATACTTCTCCTTTGAAAAAATGTATCATTTTCTCCCTCTACCTTGTACAAGGTCCAGAGAAACAGAAGAGGACTCCACCTCTCCAACCATACCCCACTACTCTCTATTCCCCCCACTTCATTTCAAGTTACCTACATGGCCTCCTCCCCTCCAACTCACAATTGTTATGCCCTTCTCATCCCCTTCTAAATCACCTCCATTCAGTCTTCTGGTTTCAGTTTAAATGCTATTTCCTCTGGTAGACTGTCCCTAGTTCCAACACTGAGTCATGTCCCTGCTATACTTCTCAATCACAGTACTAATCACACTGTACTGTAATCACTTTTCCCATCTCCTCTGTAATCTCTATCATGTCGGGAATACATTTTATTTGCTCTTATTTTAACCCCACATCTTGAAAGAATGGATAGCATTTTGAAGATGTTTCATATCTCTTGTTTATATGAATAAATTTTCATAAGAAAAGATACTATCTGAATTTTTAACCTGACCTATAGAATATTTAATTTGATTGATGGGCATTATCAAAGAAGAAAGGAACTAGGGCCTCCATGGTGGCTCAAGGGGTTAAGTCTCAGCACTATGAAGCTATCAGCAGTCACTGCAGCATGAGTTCCATCCCTGGCCAGGGAGCTTCCCACATGGTGCAGCAGACCTCTCCTGTCTTGCCCGCTGCTCCCCTCAGCAGTGTATTTCAGTCAATTCACCTGTTCTGCTCCCCACTGTCTCTGGTGAATTCTCTCACCTACCCACCTCCCCCCCCCCAACACACACACACCTCTGGCGTATATCCAAGTTCTTGTATGCATAAATAAATAAGTCTTTAAGAAAAGAAGAAAGGAATAGTCACAGGGAGGAAACTACCTAAATTTTTCCTGTTGCTGGCTTATAGCTTAAATGGCAGATTAATATTCCAGCAAATAGGAGTAAGTATATTTTATGATATTAGCTTTATCTCTTTCTTGTAGGAAATGCCAGTCACTCTCATGTCTTATTTTGTTTGACTATACTCAAAGAAACGCTGACTCCAAAATTTGCATCTCTAGGCCTGATTTCTCCTTTGCGTTAAAGATTCACATTTCCAGATCCAAATACAATGTTTTACCTGCAAATCCCATAAGCACATCACTCTATCCCCCAGATCCTCCCACACTGTTCTTTTTAAGCCTATGTTTCTCATTTCAGATAACAGAATCACCATCTAGTACTGGTGTCTGACATTCAAGTACCCTTGCTACTTAAAGATTGATCCATGGATCAAAAGTATTGTCATTACCTAGGATCTTGTTAAAAAACACTGAATCTTGGTTTCATTCCAGATCTGCATGAGTCAGAATCTAACTTCAAAGAAAAAAAAAAAATCCCCAGGCAATTCAAATGCACTTTAAATTTGAGAAACACTGATCTCCTCCCTACCCCATACATCAATTAGGTCACTAGGTCTATACCGGAAACGTCTCAAACATAGTCCTTCTCAACCATTTCTGTTATCACTGCTCTTATTTAAGTCTTAGTCCCTATCTGGAACATTGCAATGGATGGCATCTTAGGTGATCTCATTCCTCTAACTCATTGGTTCTCATCCAGAATTTCAGAAGAGACACCCTGCTATACATCTATGAATTCTGAGAGAAGCCATATGGTTGGTTGGCCATACCCATGGGTAAAATATAAAGTCTGTCTTATCTATGTTGCACTGTAAAGCCTAGGGATACTCAGTAAAGTGCCACATAGGAAAACATACCAAAAAAATAAAGGCAGAAAAGGTTAAGAACCACTCTTCGCCTATCTCCTCTTTGTAAGTATTATCCATACTGGACATAGTTTTCTTCCTAAAATACAAATTTAATGATGTCATATACCTCTTCAAAGTCTTTCAGACTTCTGACCATATCATATATTTCCACAACTCCACCTTCCCATTTATGTTTCTCCCTTTTTATCCCCTCCTTTTGGAAAAAACTTACTCCTCTTCTGAAGTGCCTCTAATGACTCATCTCACTAAAAAGTCATCTTATCTCACCAGTTTCCATGGCAAATAATTATTTTCCCTCCCCTATCCCACTGCATTTTGTTCATCATGTTTTCATGGCCACCTGCCTTCCCAACCAGACAAGGTCATCCTGAAAAGTATTCTGTAGCTTAGTCACTGGCAGATGGTAGCAACACAAAAAATGTTATAGGTATCAATTACCATGTACATTTGACATCACCAAAAGCTGTAGAACATATCACTCCTAATGTCAATATATTTATAATATAAGTAACATGTAGTTATAAAAAATAAAAATATATATGTACATATACATGTATGTATGTGTAGGTATACATGTGTAGGGCAATCTTGTTCAACAAAAACCTGACCTACCCCAAATGCCATATCCACTTTACTTCAGCTAAAAGCTGTATAGCATTTAGTGGAGGCAAGTCTACTGATATCTCTGTTCTATCCATCTGGTTGGTCATAGGTACATGACTTAAGTTAGAGGACTAGCCCTTGTAAGATTAAAGTAGAACTGTCTATACTTGATTCTCACTTATTCTTTCTGTGGGGTCTCTCATTCCTTCAAGTAACAACCATGCAATTTCCTGGGCTTTGGCTACTGTCTCTCACTGATCTCTCACAACCTGTTTCTTGCAGGTTCATAGAAAATACTTGATAAATCAAGCATCTGATAATACTTGCTTCTGCATCCGTGATAAAGATGACAGAAGAGTTATTACAGAGGCATCTCCATAACATGGGGGGGAGCATCACAATACAGTGAATGGGCACCGTTTTCTCCACCCTCACTTACAAGTCCCAGGATGCCATGCAGAGTAGCTGCTGGGCACTAGCAGCTAAGTGATGTATGTAACATGAAAGGCAGGCAGGACTGGCTCTTTTTATCCCTTTGGCTTCTGCATCCCAACTTGCCCCTGGTACTGCTGTGAAGAAGACTTGAAAGAGTAGAAGCCACATGAAAGAAAACATGTAGAGACACTTAGAAGAGACATATGGGTGAGAAACAGGTGGGGAGGTTGACAATGGCAATTGTTATTTGTGTATTTTTGCATCTCTCCTGTCCCAGATTTGCCTGGCCCCTTTCACTCCTTTTTGGGGTTCTCTCCTAGTAGTCACCTTAGATTTGTGGCAAGCTTTCATGCCTCAGCAACTCTGCTTCTTGCTGACCCTACTTGGCTTGGCATTTGCCCATAAGGGGATGGGTAATTTGGCATGTTTTATTGGGAAATTATTAGGAACACCCTTTCTTCTCTTCCCTCTCTATGCATACTAATTCTATTAAAGATCTATCACACTAAGAGTCTGCCTTTGTGCACATGAATGGCAGAATCCCTTTAGAGGATGCAAGTATGGGGGTCTGGGGTAACCCTCAGTTGCATGCTAGCAGAGTGAAGACACTGGTTTGCTTCCTCCACACATTTGCAAACAAATTACATGTAAACAAAGTGAACAATCCACAGTGGATGACCAGATGACTACTGGTTACAGAGAAAGGGACAATGTGGCAGATATGACAGGAAAAACTGAAATTTCATGTTTTGAACATTACTATAGGGCACTTGCAACCCAAGAGAGGCAGGGATGGCTGTGATATGGAGCCTCTCAGTTGTTGGTGACTAAAGAGCTTGAGCCCACAGCAGGAACTTTAGGATGCAGGGACTGTGCTGGAGAGAGGGATAATACCTAGTCAGTATACAGAATTGAGGGTCCTACCTCTGGAGAATTATAGGAGTAGAGGAGCAGAGATTCACATTAGAACATGAGAGTATTTGATCAACACCTGTAAAGGCTAAGCTGTATTCAGACAGCAAGTAACTTATATTGCAGATAGCACATAGGCATCCAGAGCTGGAAAATGAAACACCCCACACCCCAAAACAGGGGAACTTGAGGACAACAGATAATTTTGGCAATTGACTACATGGGGTCTGTGTAAGATAATGATTTGACTTGAGCTTGTGGTTCCAGGGAAAGAAAAGCCGGAGCCCAAACCAGTGGAGAAGGCTAAACTGGCTTACCCTTGCATGTCTACAAAAGAGGCTCTTCTCTGAGGAGACGGCCGACAAGCACAAGCTTAAGAACCCAAGGCAGGAGACTCATCAAACAAGTAAAGCACTGATGGACTAAGTTATGACTATGGAACCCTGGGGATGGATGGTATCTTTTGTGACACCCCAGAGGATGGGAATCGGGGAGGTGACTGGTGGGCCTCGGTGGCCAAAAGCAGCTTGTGCACTGCCTGGCACTCCCAGGCCACAGTCCAGAGAAGCAATGGCCAGAGTAGAGGAAGGGCAGGCATGAGAGCAGGCTTGTGTGAGGTTCTCTGCAGCCAGGCAGAGGAGCTGTAAAAGCCAACTTAAGGCAAAATGTGGTGCCAAGGTTGTGAAGCCCTGAGCAGCTGTTAAGCGGCTGAAAGTTTGCTGAAGGCCAGTGAGTCTCTTTAAATCACCTGTGTGTGATGCCCTGTTCGCTTGGATAAGGGTGAGGTGCTGAGGAGCCAGTCCTTGGGGACGGGTGGGGAACGTGGCTGGTGGTGGTGACCACAGCTGAAGAGTGCAGGGTCTGTGCCTCACAGTGTGGCTATGGGAGCCGAGTGTTGGAGTGACGGCAGGGAGTACCCCTGGAGATTGGGCAACTACCCCCCAAAAAGAGTGTTGCCAATCTTGAGAGTTGAGTGCAGTGTGGTTCCCTGCCTTGAACGAGCAGTGCCTTCGGCAACAGAATTGATGGATCATCTGTCGGCACCAATAATTGTCTTTTGGCCATAGGCTGATGCCCCGCCTGGGCTTACTTGTATTTTGATATTTGCTGCACTGTTTAATTCTGTGGGTCATGTTCACATCCACTGAGGGAAATGTGTCGATTGTGAAATGTGTGAATTGTATGGCAAAAAACCTGAGGGGGTGGATTGTAGGGTAAGTGAGAATTGTCAGGTTTTTCTGCCCTATCCTCAGTGATGGACCTCCGCAGGCCTATGCGCATGCGTGATGGTGGACACCTGAAATAGGGTGTGGGCCTGTGTGAGTGGGCACACTGGGGACAGAGATTGGGCTTATAAGCAGAGGAAGCAGCCACAGCAGAGACAAAGGAGAAGCAGAGGTCTGGGGTGCAGCAGAGGCCATGAGATGCTGCCAGAGAGCCTGAGGAAATGAAGATTTGCCTTGGGCTGGGAGGCCTGCCAGGATTCCAGCCCCCCAGCCCTATTGCCTGCCCTGTACCTCGTTGCCTCTCCACAAGAAACCATTAAAAAGCATAAAAAGCCACCAAGGGCTCCAGAACTCCTTCCCTTCCTCCTTTTGACCCGTCTGCACAATCCCTGTAGACCCTGTGCTACTGGAGTCTTCTTGCCGCTACAGCTTTGCACTCAAAAGGTAAAAAGAACAAACCCCAGCCACAATCTTAACTCTGTCACAACCAGAGTCCTCCATCTGTGCCACAGCTATTGTGAAAGAATATAGAGAGGTTTGTACAAGAGGCAGTCTTTTGTGGAAGGCACTGAAAACCTTGAAGAACACAGGCCCTCATTCATCTGTAATTAGAATCAGGGCAGTAGCCTGCCTGTAGTGAGACAAGCAGCTCTTAACTCTCAGATCATCCTGCTCCTGCCCACACTCCCAGGAAAAATATTACTACTAGTCACAGAACCCACATACCAGAGTTGAACCACAACTAAAATGTTGATGCTAGCCTGAGATTATTGAGGATGCTTTGTCTGAGGAATTAGCCTAGGAGAGGCGTTCACTGTAGATTCCCACCCAACTCTGGGCAACGGCAGCACCTGAGGCATCTGATCTTGGTACTCACTAGTAGCAACTTTCTGGCACCAAGGCCAACTCACCAAGACAAAGAAAGAAAACTCTTTATCTCCACCCATAAAAACTAGAAAAAAGAAAACCAAGGAACATACCACAAATAATGGAACAACAACAAAAATCCCTGAAAGAAGTCCAAATCCAGCAGAATGGCAAAATCTGCCTAATGAGAACTTTTAACAGCTTTGACTGTGCTTGTCAAATAAGAAAAATAAAGGATCAATAAAAGGAATACAAAAAGGATAGAGAAAACATGAGAATGTTTCAAATGAAAAAAAATAGACTTAAAGAATATCATAACTAAACTAAAAACTACAATAGAGGGCCTCAATAGTAGACAAACACATTTAGCTAATAGAATCAGTAAGTTTGAATGTGCTTTGGTAGAACAGGCCAGCAAAGACAGAAAAGAATCAAGAACAATGAAAATTATGTAAGCTCTCCATGGGACAATTTAAAAAGAAACAATATCAGTATCATAGGGGTCCCAAAAGGAAATGATAAAAAAGGCATAAAAAATTTATTTGATGAAATTATAACTAGCAATCACTCTAATATGGAAAGGAACATGATATCCTGATCCAAGGGGCCCAAAGAGTATCAAACAAAATAAATCCAAATAGACACTCCAACACACATTATAATAAAACTACTAAAAACTAGTGACAAGGAAAGGTGTCCATAGAAAAGAGTTCCATACAAGGGAACACCTATGCGATTATCCATCAACTTCTCAGTGGAACCTTGCAGGCAAGAAGGGAATGGCAGGAAAAAACTTACAGCCCTCAAAGAAAAGGATTTCAATCTAGAGTATCTCATCTAGTCAGTCTATCATTCAAGACTGAAGGAAAATAAGTTTTATAGAAAATATTGAAATAATACATCACCACCAAGCCAGTCTTGAAAAAAATACTAAAGGGACGATTATAAAGTGACAACAAATTTCATCTAGAAGCAACAGATAAATCAGTCTAGCAAGATAACTAGAAGATGTAGAAGAGGACAGTAAAAATGTGGACCATTAGGACTAATTTGAGATCAGACTGTTCACTAAATCATAAGTTTCAACCATCACACAAAAATCTCAATATATCCTCAAAACAAATATCTATAAAAGGGCCACAAAAGAAAATGGAAATGAAAACCAAAACATAAAAGAAGTTGTCAAAATATAAAGACAAACACATTCACAAAAAATAAGTAATGATATCTGTATCTCAATCACCACTTCAAATGTAAATGGCTTGAATTCACCAACTAAAAGTAGCAAGATGGATCACAGAACAAAGTCATTTTACTATTAAAGATAAGCACAGGCTTTAAGGAAAAGACCGGAAGACAATCCTAAAAATAAATGGTAATGAAAAAAAAAAAAACAGAAGAAACTTAGTTAGAAATAATAATACTTACATCAGGTAAATTAGATTCCCAATTAAGAAAGGTAGTAAGATATAGAGATGAACAGTACAAAATGAACTAATACAACAAAAAGACACAGATCCATACACATGCACAAAACGGTGGAGCATCAAGAAATATAAAGGAATTACTAATAGAATTAAAAAGAGAACAGAAATAGTAGGGAATTTTGACATTCTAATTACAACAAGGATAAATTAACAAGACAGAATAAATAAGGAAACAGTAGCCTTAAATGATGAGGTAGATCAAACAGGCTTACCAGATATCTACAGAACACCCTGCTCCAAAAGAGCAGCATAAAAATTTTTATCAAGTGCACATGAAATACTCTCGAAAAGAGATCATATATTGGGATACAAGTCAACCATCAACAAACTTATGAAATCATACAAGCATTCTTTCTGAACATAACACTATA
Organism: Scalopus aquaticus; assembly: GCA_004024925.1. Lineage (NCBI taxonomy): Eukaryota > Metazoa > Chordata > Mammalia > Eulipotyphla > Talpidae > Scalopus > Scalopus aquaticus. The sequence continues at coordinate 86,063 of PVIJ01000222.1, read as the reverse complement.
AAACTAGATATTAACAAAAAAAATTTTAATCTTCAAATTCACAATGATAAAAAAATGTTAATAACCACTGGGTCAAAGAGGAAAGTAACACAGAATCTGAAAAATTACTGGTGTTTAATGAAAATGAGAACATAAGATGTCAGAATTTACAGGATGCAACAAAAGTGGTGTCAAGGAGGGAAGTTAATTGCAAAATCGGTCTTCCCTAAGAAACATGAAAAATGCCAATGAAACAATTTAACATTCAACTGGAAAGAAAAACAAAACCAAAAGTTAGTAGAAGCAAAAAGATAACAAAAATTAGAGTACAGACAAATGAAAGAGAAATTTTAAAAATACAAAGCATCAATGAAACCAAGAGTTGATTCTTCTAGAAAATAAAGTAGCTAAATCTCTAGCTCAACTAAGAAAGATTAAAAGTTTAATAAATGGAGTTAGGAATGGAAGAGGAGAAGTAACTACAGAAATCACAGAAATACAAAGGATCATAGTAGACAACAATGGACAGTTCTATGCCAACAAATCCTATAATCTTGAATAAATAAATGTTTATAACAATACAGTCTACAAGAATGAAACAGAAAGAAATTAAAAACTTTAAAAGACCAAAATCACAATTAGGATAGGAACACACAATACTAGTCAAAAATTCTCCCTTAAATAGAAGCAATGAACAAGATGACTTATTAGTCCTTTAAAGAAGAAATTATGTCCATTATACTCAAATTATTCCAGAAAGTCCAAGAGGAAACACTTCCTAACATGTTATATTGTACCAACATTACTCTAATACCAAAACTAGACAAGCATGTAACAAAAAAGGAAAACTATCTTCAAAAAATTAAAACAGATACACCATATGATTCCATAATCCACTTTTGAGTACCTATTCAAATACAAGATCATCAACACACACAAAAAAATTTATGTTCCACAATATTTATTGTGCTATTATTTACGATAGCTAAGATATGGAAGTAACCTCAGTGCCCATAGATAGAGTACTAGATAAAGACGATACAGTACACATACACAAAGGGGTACTATTCAGTCAAAAGGAAAGATTACTTCATGTAATCTTTTTCTAACAGCTTTACTGAAATATAACATATTACACAACTCATTTTAAATTTTAAATTCATGAATACCGATAAATTATACAATTTAAAGTATATAATTTATTGACTTTTAATATATTCAGATTTGTTCATCCATCACAATTTTAGATTGTTTTCATCATCTTCCAAAAGGAACTCCAATTTGTTAAGAGTGACTTCAAATCTCCCCCTTCCAAATCTTCCAATGCACTAATCTACTTTTTTGCCTATTCTGGACATTTTATATAAATGGAGTTATACAATATGTTCTATTTTGTCTCTGGTTTCTTTCACTTATGAGGTCTTGAGATTCATTCATCTTTGTACCCTGTGTCATTACCCCATTACATGGTATTGCTGAATAATATTCCTTTGTATTGGTATACCATATTTTGTTACTCTTTCATTAGTTGATGGACATTTGGTTTGTTTCTACTTTATAATTATTAGGAATAATGTTGCTATGAGCATTACAATATATAAGAGTTTCCAAGATGTGTTTTCAATTCTCCTGCATCAATCTAGGAATAGAATTGCTAGGGAATATATAGTAACTTTGTTTTAACCTTTCAAAGAATTACAAAGCTATTTTTCCAAAGTGGCTGGCCAATGTTACATTCCCACCAGCAGGGCATGAAGGTTCCAGTTTTTCCACATCCTTACACCTGTGATCATCTATGGTCATAGCCAGCTAATGTATATAAAGTGCTATCTTTTGTGGTTTTGATTTGTATATCCCTATGACTAATGATGGTAATTTCTTTTCATGTGCTTTTAGGTACTTATAAATCTTTGGAGAAATGTCTATTCAGATTCTTTGTCCATTTTTCAACTGGATTATTGCTCCTTATTATTACTTAGTTATATAAATTCTTCCTAAATTCTGGAAACAAGTTAACTGTTGAGATTTTTGATTTGCATGTATTTCTTCCCATTCTATTCATTATATCTAATATTGGTGAAGGTGCTTGCATTAAATAGAGTCTATGTTTCTATTCCTATTTTACAGACAGAATTGTCATATCATATGAGTAGATACGCTTGACAACTGGCAGACTGAGGAAAAACTTACAGCCATGCTCCTGTCTTTATTAATTTAAAGAAGCCATATATTGTTATCAACATTGTGACAATACACTCCAGAAAGTTCCTTTGTTCAACCTTGATAATGTCATGTATATATAAACAGACAACATTTCACCACAGTTTTATCAATAGTGGTTCATTCACTCAATTAAAAAAAATAGTTAAGCATTACATGATAGGCCCTGGGCTACCTTTATTCAGGATGTACCATGTTAATATCACCAAATCCTTGCCATCATTAGTCCTACAACTTGACAGTGTTATGAAAAGTCCCTAACCACAAAGCAATTTCTTAGTGGCAAACAATCCAAGCAAACTTTTTATTTTGATGCCTAAAGATCCAACCTCAGCACAAGATTATAATGCAAGAAATATCTTTCTTTTTTTTAAATTCAAGGCTTGAAACTTATTTTGTGGCCCAGAATGACTTTATTTTGAGTATTGGCCTTAGTAGGTCACCATTTGGTTCTTATAAATCTGTCTCATAATGTAGCAATGCTTACTTTAACGACATTTGTCAAAATGAAACTTGACTAAAGGAAGAAATTACTCATATTTTTACCTTTAATCAGAAAAGTCTAAAACTTTCAGAGTTTATCATAACCAGTTCCTGCTCCATGCTAGAAAAAAAAATGTCATTGTAAGTCCATTAAACATAAAATCAAAAATATGGAAATACAAATCAACTTCGAAAGGTTATTCTATACTTATCTTTCAAAGCATCCTTAATGCAAAGCATAGGTACCAAATAATCCCCAGAAAACTAATGGCACAGCCATAAAGGTCCACACAAACTTTAAATTTCTTGATTTTAAGTGTTTTCCCTTACAAGAGTACAAAAATATTACATTCTACACCATTATTTTTCTTATGTTACAAAACACTTAACATTCTTAATGAGGGTCAATAAAAGAATTTGTTGAGGAGAGACAGAACTCATGGTTACTAACTAGAACTACATTAATTCACTGTACAAATTTAGTGAATTGAATAACAGCAAATAAAACTAACACTCAGAAAGATGTATCATGCCTACCTCATGATTGAGTGCCCTCTGCACGAGGATATGCTTGCTGCCACTTGGCTAGCCAGGCACCTAAGGATTAAGAAGCACAGGCTGAGCTGGGAAGGCATGGCCTGAGGTGATCCCATGGTTAGTCTGCTGCAAGACAGGCAGCAACAATTCCATAGACAGCTTTCCACCCTGTGTTGAGAGGTTATGGGTTTTCTGGAGGTGTCTCAGGGTTGCTTCAGGGAAGCAGGAATACTTGTAAGTGGAGCACTGCATTTCAACTTCCCTCACCTTCACTTGGCTTACTGCTGGGTTTCCATGTAAGCTTTCTACAGACTGAAGTTAAACAGCAAAAAAGGTCTAAAAATCTAGATCTAGAAGTCTTGGTCAGGCAAACAATGTATATCAGATCAAAAAGACAAGGTGAGGACAAATGGGAGAATGGATAATGAAGCTGGTGAGGAACAGAGTCAAAAACAGGAAAGGGTGTGGTATAAGGCAAGGGTAGGGGCCAGGCCTTTATCCACTGAAAAGAATGTCTATTGTATTGTGTCTGCTTAAAGGAGCAGTAAGGAATCCTTCACCTAGAAGCACTCAATTGCTGAAATCTTAAACTCCAATATGCCATTTGCAGGCCTCAGTCTCTTATACTTATTAAGTTATCTAGATTCCTTACCTTCCGGAGCCAATCAATTTTCTACAAAGTAGCCAATGTGAACATTCAGAAAAATAACAGAAGCACTCCTCTGACTCAAACCTTCCAATGGCTGCCTCCTACCACTGAATGAAATCTGAAATCCTTACTGCCGCCCTAGAGTATCCTGCCCCTCATTATTCTTTATCACTCTCCTGGCTCATGCTCCCCAGAGCCCTCCGCACTCATACAAGCTTTCAGCCCTGGGTTCCACCATGCTGCTTCCTCCGCCAGAGCCATACAGTGATGTATCCTGACTACAGCAGACTGTCTGCTCAAAGCACCTCTTCTAGGCTCTTCTAGTTCCCGTTATTTAAAATAGCACCTGTATCGAACTCGTGCTGCAGTGGCTCTGAATAGCTTCATAGTGCTGCGACTTAAACCGTTGTGCCACCCAGCTTGTATGCATAAATAAATAAATCTTTAAAAAATAATAAAATAAAATAGTATCTGTATTAGTTTCTACTTCCTTCCCCTTCTTCAATTTTCCTTTCTGCCAAAAACTAGGGACTTGTTTTAATCTAGTAGCCACACCACACTGTTCAAGGTAGAGTCTAGAAGATAAAAGGCTCAACGTTTATTGAATGACAAAATGAATAAATCATACTTGATCTTAAATGTGTTGAAGATTCCAGATTTTCCCTCAATCCTCTCTACTTTTTTCCCACTCAATCAACTATGCTCCAAGCTTCACTTTTTATCAACTGTACCCTAGGATATGATTATGTAGCTTTTACCACTTCCTTGCCCAAACGCTCAAATTTCTTACTGGCTTGTCCTTCCCCTAAATTAACCTGAGGATATACTTCTTCACTTCCACATCCAGACTTGAAATGACTGCTATAAAAAGTCCCAACCATAGATCTTGGGGACTATGCAAAAGCACAGCCTCCCATCTCAGTAGACCCCTATTCACTGCAGGTCATCAGTCATTTTTAAACTCCAAATCAGTTCCCTCTCTCACATCCCACAAAATCGATTCCAAACCCCCATCACTTTTTTTAAGTTTCCTACTCTCCCCTCCCTAAGCAGCTGACATCACCTCCACAAAAACAGAAGCAAAAGAGAGGTTGTTAGGTCAGCCTCCTTTGGTTTCCTCCACCCCATCAAAGACTTGCACACTTTAACCTCTTTCCTGACAGTGTGGAGGAAGGATGTCCCTCTGCCCACACAGAGCTAACCTTGAAACAATGCTTCAGAACCCAAGCCATCCATACTACCTTCTCAGGGACCACATGCTAATTGTTTAGCCACTTTGCACTTCCAGATCTCCAACTTCATTCCTGACTCTTCCTCCACTACACGTAGATGCTTAAATCTTTCCCATCACAAAACAAACAGATGACTAAAACTAATACACGTCACCAGGCTCCTTTCCTTTCATAATTAAGTGTCTTGAAAGACAGTTTTAACTATCTTTACTGCTTCCCCCAATTTATTACCTCTCTGCAATGTGGATTTAGCCTACAAATACAAAACTGCTCTTTCCAAAATACAAGTGACTTCTTAACTGAAACTTCATCCAGAATTTACTAGACCTATCAATTTAACTGCAAAATGCTTATCTCTTGACTTCAGTAACATTATTCTTTCTTGGTATTCTACCTTTTGGAACCTTTCTTCAGAGTCTGCTATTAACTTGTGATCTGAGAAAAGCCACATATGTAGTGTGGCAATTAACAGCATGGGTCCTATCTAAGTCAGCTTGGTCTGCCATAGCAAAATACCATGACTGACTGTAAAAACAGAAATTTATTTTCTCACAGTTCTGGATACTGAAGCCTGAGAACAGTTGAGTTCTGATGAGAGCCTTTTTCCTGGGTTGCAGAAAGTTACCTTCTCTGACTTCCAGGATAAAGAATGCCCTGAGTTTATTTTAACATCTCCATAGGAAAATATTTCTGAAACTAAAAAATTACCATGAGAAATCAATTTATAAAAATATCTACTTTTTGTCACAGTTTACAGTCATAAAGATCAAGAAAAATCTAAAGTAAATATTGAACTAAAATACTTTCACAAAATGATACTATGATATACAAATTATGGTAAAATAATTCGGTCTACCTTATATAAAATATGTGATATAATCATTAAACCTTCTAACACACTGATAAGAATAATTGCTAGTTAACTTCTAAAAATTCAGCATCTCATCTATCAAAGATGCAACATCATTAATTTTGGGCGGATGATGATACAAACCACTCCCATGAGAGAAAACAGACATAACACAGTCCTTACCAGGATGTTTACAGATCAGTTTATTTCCATAAATAACAATTACCTTTCAAATAATATAACAAAATAATCTTTGAGGCAGCCTGGGTCCCAAATATCATATAATCCCAAAACAGGTAGATAAAATGCAAGTCATATTCACTGCTCACATTTTGTTTAAATTTCAGAAGAAAAGCAAAATCATAAACATTATATTAGCACAACTGCTAACATAAATATTTGACACAAATGTTGGGTGGGGGATAGAGAGTGAGAGACTACTAACTTCAAGAAAACAATTATTTTTTGCTGGTCCCAAGCTGAAAACAACTACAGAATTAGTTTTAAACATGCCCTAAGTTATCAATCAACCTTAAAAACTACTTTTCAGGTCCACGTAAGTACACAGCTGAGAAAGGCAACCATTCAGCATCCATTCTGCTTCAGTTTTCCAACCTCCTCAAAAACAGCCAATTCCTAACATCCAAGTTTAAAGTCAACCAATCCCTATAGTTTTTCACTTTTGAAAATCAGCTAATCCTGTAATATCATGCTTTCTCAAAACCCTAAGTACATCTCTGTCTGTTCAAAGACTATTTTGCAAGCATAGTTCTCCTTTTTTTAATTATGTAATTCAGCTTTGTTTCAGTTAAACTTAAATAAGGGGCTGTTCCCTCAACAATACAATAACTATTATAGTTATTTGGATATTAGTATTTTTTCTTCATAGAGGTAAGAAAAATATTTTTGTTTTAATAATCAAAAAGTCATACAGAAAGTTGGAAATCTTCATTTTGAAGTATAATTATAATCCTTTCTGTCCAATACACAAATAACAAAGGTATCTCCTTCCATTTTCAATTCCAGACCCACTATTTCACAGTATAAATTGTCCAAATCACACCAAATGAATCTGTTATATGAAACACCAAAATTTCCAATCACTGAAACTTATATCAAGAATAAAATATCATTAAATGATCTTGGAGAAAACTGGTAACTGAACAAAATTTTAAGTAGGTATTATTTTTATCTAATGGAAATGACAATATGGCATAGTTTTGTAAACTTTGAAAACCTGAGTTCTAAATTCTATCTTTCAAATTGATTAATTTAGGTAAATTGGTCATCTCTTTGCTAAATGTTCCAATTTAGAAAATAAAATAACTATCACCAGTTCCTACTACCTGACAAATATGAGGTACTCATATAAAGTAATATGAATTCTAAAGGTTTCAGAAAAGAAATTAAAACTGATCTTCATATTATCACTTTACTTACAGTTAAAGTCAAGTCAGTTTTAAGTTTAGATCAGCATAAAGAAAAATAAGAAAAACAGTCTCAAATCGGATATAAAAGATGGCTAAAGACAGTAAGATGGTTCTATGTAGAAAATTAGGGTACGTGGGAGTTCCACCCCAAATATAAATCCCTCTATCAGATAAGCAAAGTGAATCATGCCAATGGGCTATCTCACACAAGTACAATCAAAACAACTAAGAGTCATCTCTTTGGACTGCTTTTGAACTTGGTTTTCTCAAAATATAAATTCTAAATCACAAACAGCAAGCTATGGTTTATCAAAATTCAGTGAAGTTTCCACTCAAGTTAAAGTGAGTAGGAATACAAACACTGAATACCAGTGCTTCAAGGGACAACATAAACACCTAAGTGTTGAAAGAAAACACCCCAAATGTCACCCCAAAATAAGCCACTTTGACATACTTTAAATTTAAAATACTTGAGAAACAGCAGGTGCAAGAAGTATACACGGATTTTCCATTTTATTCCCTAAAAGCAAAATATAAAAAACTCCCAAGTAAAAGATATCTTCCCTGTACCAAAAAGAAATAAGACATTCTTATGACCAGAGACATGGAATCTGGAGCTGAGAACGGCACAAAACAATCTTGTTAAACTAACTCTTACCTTCTCAGTTACTTCTTTACCACTAACTACTCCTAGTCTAAACCCTTTTGTCTTGTCAGTTCTTCACAATTCTTTAGTTTCTTTGTCTAAAAGGTATGCCAGCTTCCTATTTTGACCACTTCTTTGGGGCTTCTCGTGAAAGTTCCTTTTTTGGTAAAAATTTTTTTGTAAAAATGTAATAGAATTTGTATGTTTCTCTCCTTTTAACCCATCTTATGTCCAGTAATTTCTGTGGCCCAGTCAGAGACCCAAAGAGGGTAGAGAAGAATTTTTCCTACCCTACAGTGTCAAGGAGTTAGTTACATTAAGCATAGATTTAGTGAATTTAACCATAGCTCAATGGGAAGAGTTAAAACTAGGTTAATAGTTGGGTGACCTTGAGTAAGTAACTTAATATCTCTAAGCCAGTTTCCTTATCTATAAAATAGGAATAATACCCCCATTTCACAGAACTGTCAAAAAGACCAAATGGGGTAACAATAACCAATAATTTTAAAAGTGTCCTAAACATCAAAACCTCAAAGTACTAAGCTATTTTTACTGTAACAGTTATTTTACTTATGTAACTGCATATGTACCTCACTGTATATGATTTAGGGGAGTAGGTTCACACATCTTTAGATGTATATTACCACAGCACACCCACACTAAAGAAAGGACCCATAATCCTCCACCACAATTCTTTGGGCACCATCGCCTTTTGTTCCCCACCCAAGTCTTGCCCCTCTAATAACATCAAGTCATATTTCCAGGATTTGTAAAGTGGCCTGCTACAAAATCAATATTAAAGTCTATTGCATTCCTACACACAAAGAATGAGAAGAAAATGAAATCAAGAAAACAATCCCATTTATAATCACATCAAAAATGACTAAATACCTAGGAATAAACCTAAAAAGGGGGATGAAGGAACTTCAACAAAAACTATAAGACACTGTCAAAAGAAATAGAAGACACAAAGAAATGGAAATACAGTGCTTGGTCATGGGTTGGAAGAATTAACATTGTTAAAATGGCCATCTTACCCAAAGCAATGTATATTCAATGCAATCCCTATCAAAATTTTAATTAAATTCTCCATAGAAATAAACATTATTGAAATGTATTTAGAACCACAAAAGACCCTGAATAATCTTAATGAAAAAGAAGAAAAATGGAAGTGTCACACTCCCAGACTCCAAAACATACTACAAGGCTATAGTAATCAAAACAATATGGTACTGCATCAGAAACAGACACACAGAAAAATGGAATAGAACTAAGAGCTCAGAAATAAATCACACTAATTTGGATAGTTATCTACAAAAAAGGAGCCAAAAGTATACAATGGAGAATGGAAACTCTATTTTTAAAAAAATGGTTCTGAGAAAACTGGACAGCCACATGCAAAAAAATGACAGCATACACAAAAATTAAGTCCCCAATGGATTAAAGATTTAGAACTATGACCAGAAAACATAAAATAATAGAAGAAAACCGAAAAAACACTCTACCATATTGGTTTCAATGTCTCTGGGGAGCTGACTCTAATGGCAAGGGAAACAAAAGCAAAAATAAATAAATGAAACTATATCAAACCAAAAAGCTATAATGAAAATTAAATAAATCCTACTGAATGGAGAAAAATATTTGCATATCACACATCCAATAAGGGGCTATTATCAGTGATCCACAGTGAACACATATGAAAGAACAAAAAGAAAACACCCCATTCAAAAAATGGACCGAAGGGCTAAACAGACACTTTTCCAAAGAAGACGACAGCCAAGAGGCACATAAAAAAATGTTCGACATCACTTATTATCAGGGAAATAAAACAGACATACCATATCATATCTGTGAGACTGGCTAATATCAAGACAAAAACAGAAACAACATATGTTGATGAGGGTCTGGAGAAAAAAGAACCCTCATACAGTGTTGGTCGGAATGTAGTTTAGTCCAGTCCCTATGGAAAACAGCGAGAAAATTTCTCAAAATAGTAAAAGTAGATATAACACACAATCCAGCAATTTCACTCCTTGGTATTTATCCAAACAATGCCAAAACAACAACTGAATTTGAAGGGACATATACACTCCTATGTTCACTGTAGCACATTTACAATAGCCAAGTTATGGAAACAACCTAAGCGGCAAACAACGATGAGTGGAACACCATTCAGCCTTAAAAAGATGAAATCTTGTTATTTGTGACAACATAGATGGAACTGAAGGGAAGTATGCTATATGAAATAAATCAGGAGAAAGGGAAGTACTGGGTGATTTCACTCATAAGAACAATATAAAACAAAGCAAAGGAACAGACTAAATTTGCTTTTGTCATTAACTACTATAATACATACTGTAAGTTGTCTGATCTAAATCTGCTTTCTTATCTTTTAAATATGTACTTTTGTAGTATACCCTCAAAGAGATCTACAGCAACAAGATATATCTTTGTGTGTACTACTTTCTATGTTCTACTTTCTATGTTCCACAATATTACAGATAGAGAAGTAACCTATAATTCCACCTATGACATATCACCAGATCCCCTTTTAATGACAAGAAAATATATCTCAATGTTAAAGAAATGATCAGGAGAGAAATTCAAATTTATACCGTTATGTGGAACTTTGGTATGATACAATTCAACTGGTAGAAACTTGCCTAAACACTTCACAGAGTCCTCCATCACCCTATGCAAGCTGCAACATTTCAAACCAATTCCCTTATTTCACTAGTGAACTAGTCAATACTGAGGTAATAATACTGGAAAACCTCATCATGCCACATGATAGTCAAATAATAAAATTTATTTCATTTGGTAAAAATTATGTTGTTGCCAAATAAAACTAATGCAAATATAGTAAAATATTCAAGATTTGAGTAATTCTTTTGTTGAAACAGACTCTTGGGGAGCCTCAAATTCATCTTGCAATTGCTTAGGCATGTTTTTGCTCCTTTGACCCCTTCATGCCCCATCCCTTAAGTATTTGGGGTGGAGGCAGCTGAAGAAAGCCAGAATGAACTAATCAGCATGTATTTATGCATTTAGTCTACTCTAGTTTTATTCCCACAGGTTGTTCTACATACTCTACTCCTCCATTAAAAGCTATGTTTTATTTATCACTGAACTCCCAAAACCTAACCAAATGCCCTGCACATAAAGTCAACCCTAATAGGACTGGAGACTACAGATTGAAAAGTAGAAGAGGTAGGCACCTCACCCTCATGGAAGCTAATATAAAAGATATTGGATATTGGCTGCATGAACTGAATCAAGTAATAAAAGATCAGTCAACACAGCCCCACTGCCTATGTTCTTTTCTCCAGGTGCCAACCACGGCTCAGATGTTGCTCAGGAAGAGCAACAGTTTGTTCTTCAGAAACTTAAATGTGTATCTCCAGCCCCGACCATTACCCTAAGCACCATATTCCTATATTCAATTGCTTACTTAACAGTCGACTTGGAAATAGTTACAAGGATAAATTACACAGACTCCAAAACCAGACTGCTCCGGTCTGAGGCCCATCTCTATTACTCACAAGTTGGGTGACTTTATGCAACTCACTTTTAACCTCTCTGTGCCTCTGTGTTCTCATATCTAAAGTGGGGAGTATTAATAGTTCCTAGCACATACAATTGTTTTAAAAATTAAATGAGTTAATATATATAATGGTGCTTAAAACCCTGCCTAGCACACATTTTATGCTTACATAGTGCTTTCTATTACTACTGGCATTAATACTCCTGTTACTAGGTCTAAAAGACACCTAAAACTTGTCCAAAACAGAACTGATCATTTTCTCCCAAACCTCATAATCCTTGTCTCAGTAAACAGCAACATTATTTTCCAAGTTGTTCTAGTCTAGAATCAAAGAAGTCATCATTCTTCCTTTTCCTCACACTTTATATTGGCAAGTTCACACCAGCAGCTTTACCTTCAAAAGTGCATTATGAATGTGATCACTTACATCATCGCCAGACCTCCCTCCCCTAGTTGGAGACATCACCATCTCCCTGAGGGAGACTCCTATCTCCCAAGTTTTAATGCTCTCACTCCATGACCCTAGAATCAATTCTTCAATAAATCTGAAGTTAGATGTCACTCCCTTGATGCAAACTCTTCGATAGTTTTCTATCACACTTAACATCTTTACTTCATCACAGTCTGCAGGGGCTCCCCATAGTATGACTGACCTGCCAACATCATTTGCTACCACTTTTCCCCTACCCCCATGTTCGAAACACTCTTGTCTAGCTATGCCTTGGCCACCTTAGACTTATTTCCACCTCAGAACACTGTTTGTGGCTGCTCCTGCTGTGAGTAAGTATTGTTTGCAGCATGAATTCTGAAGTTAGACTGCCCAAATTCAAATAGTTTCTATCACATTTTAGCTGTGTATAATCTCAAGCAAATTCTAAATCTTTCTGTTCAGTTTTCTTACTTAAAAACATGGAGATATTGATACCTAATTCATAAGAATGTAAAAAATCAATGTAGTTAGAAGAGTGCCTCGTATATAGTTATCCCCACTTAAGTGTTTATTATCCCTGCCTGAAATGTACTTCAGGTTCTTCCTCTCACCTCAGTCCATTCACCTGTCACTTCCTTTGAAAGGCCTTATCTAATAGATTCTATCCAAAATAAGCTATCTCATTCCCCTCACAGTTCTTCTCATCTTCACTGTACTTACCACAATCTGAAATAATACTATGAACTTATTCCTTGTTTCCTATTTCCCCACTAAAACATGAGCTCCATTAGATTGAATATTTTGTCATGTTTGCTGCTCTTTATTTACTTCTGACTCAGAACATGACTTCTCTATGCACACATTTCTTATCCAGGCTAGAAAACTATTTGAATTTCATAATAACAATACTACACTAAAACAGCCTTTCTTTTTTCCACATATGATCTCATTTGATTCTTGAAAAGTCAACAGAAGATATACCATCATCTCCAATTTTAAAGAGAAAAAGTAAGGTTGGGTGACTTGCCTTTGGAAACAAAACTAGCAATTGGTAGAATTGAGAACCCCTACTTTCTGAATCTAATGCCCCTTAAACTAGGAGGGAAGGATATTATGCCCTTGAGCTTACAGAAATGTGATCTCTCAGGCTCCGGAATAAATACTCTGAGGTGTGCACAGTATCCCCCAGAGTTCCTAAAAAATACTTGTTCCTGAATCTGAGAAGTATTATATACGATACAGCATAAATGCATCTATAATGCAATAATCCTTGGTAAGCCAAAAAACCAAGTAGCAAGATTCTATGACGGGAAAGCCCAAATCCACACAGAAGCAATCACTAAAATTCAGTGTATCTGCTGAGTTTAATGTACTAGTCCCAGAACACTAAAAGCTTTCTCTGCAAATTGCAGTCAAGGGTGCCTTATAATTGCCAAGAACAACTGTGATAATGGTACCAGTTATTTCCTAATTCCTGTTCCACCAAGTTCTGCGACAATATTTAGGATCGTTCATTAGGCTCAAGTATTGTCCATGATCAAATGGGGGCAAGTGGTGGATGGGGAGGCAAAATTGTGAAAGATCCCTACCAACAAGAACTTTGTCAAAAGGCCTCTGGCCTCCACATTCTCAGAAAGAAACTTTTTTTTTTAGCTTTGTCCTAGCAAGTTTACATGCTTCTATGATCTCACGTCATCTCACTAAGTTCTAGGCCCTATATTAATCGGAAGGGGTGGGGGGCCAAAGAGGAGGTGCAAAGTCCTCCTCTTTACACAAAAGGGAAACTGAAGCAGCAAGTGGTTAGCGCTTAACCCTCTGATCCCTTGCAGGACCCCAAGGGAAGCCTGGACATGGAGTCTCTAAAGAAACCTTCTATCCAAGGTAACATGTCAAACTTTGGGCCTGAGGGGACTCTTAAGTGCTTCATCAAGCAAGGGGGAAAAAAGGATCTCTCACTGAGACCGTCCCCTTTCCAAGGCCTTGCACGCCTTCTAATTGAGCCCTCAGCAGAGGAAAGATATGAGACGAGGTCCACCAAAGTGGCCTCTCCTCGCATGCCTGGTTCCTCCCGCTCCAAAGGGCGCCCTGGCTCTGGGCGGGCAGCTGTGCCTTGGCCACATTCGGCGGCTCCCCTCAAAGCCCAAGGATGAAACGCCCCACAGTACCATCAACACCCGTACTGCGAGCAGCTGTGCAAACCCCGCAGGCCCAGAGAGCTGCAGGAATCCTCGGAAACTTACAGTTTTCCTACAGCGTGCGCGTCACGGCGAGGTGACGTCACGGGACCCGGCGTTCGGGGAGGTCAGGACGCCGGACGCTAGGAGCTCGGCCCCCACAGCTCCGCCTCTAGCGCAAGGGCGGGAGAGCCGCCCCTTTCCTCGGCGGCCCCGCCCCCCTCGTGAGGCCCGGGCGCAGGCGCAGAAGACCTGCGTGGCCGCCTCCCCGCGGACTTCACAGCCGGGACTGCTAGGGCGGAGGCGGCTTGGCGAGAGCTTCGCCCAAAGCGTTTGGCAGCGGGGAACCAAAGATAGTCAACAGAAGCGGGCCAAGACCCCTTGGGACACAGCAAACAATCTGTCACCCAGAGGTTGGAGTAGGACGCGAGGGCTGTGAGGTAGACTTTCCACAGACATTGTCTTCTTTCCTTCACGTGCTATTTAAAAGTTCTCCACGTGTGGAAACAGCCATTTGCTCTCCATCGGGGGTGCCTGCGGAGTCTCAGGCCCGGGGAGTCAGCGGTCCCAAGGGCCTCGTTCCTATCCGAACCCGCCCCCAGCCCCCAACCCCGCCCCCACCGGACCCGCCCCGGCTGAGCCCCGCCCACGGCGGCTCGGCCTCGCCCCTAGCGCCTGACCTTCCGGCTCCGGCTCCAGCTCCGGAGGGCGCGCCCTGCTCCGCTGTGTCCCGAGTCCCAGTGATCGTCTTGCCATTTCCTTTCAGATTGTAGCCTCTCCTCTTCCTACAGGATTTCCTTTTTTAACTCAGTGAATTCATTTGCAGATTACCGTTCACCTTTATTAAATTTAACAAATGGTCGTTTGTATAAACTAATATGTACACTTCATCACTAGTGTAAACTTTCCGCCACCTCCCACTCAGTGCTGATACCTTCCTGTGCCCAACCTTGGGTCTCAGCTCTTGTATGCTCTTAGAAACATTCAGTGAAAGGAAAAATGAAGCTCGAAGAACTGACAACAAAATACTAACAGATTACTTCTGACTTGGTCTGGTAAATAGTGGCCCAAATTAACATGTTCTAAGGGATACATATAAAGAATAGGAAAAACACACCTTGGGAGTAGACCTTAAGGAGGAAATACTGAAGATAGCAAGGATTGCTTTTTAGATCTTGTTTGGAAACGTGACAAATTGCTAGCTCAGGCATGGGATTTTGCCAGGCAATTCCAGTGTAAATAAGGTCTGAAACAATGGTTTGTTTACACTGTCATTGAAAATACTATACTATTTTCGTAGGAAAGAGTTGATGACAAGAGACTGTTAGTCTTTAACTCTTGACATTTGAAGCTAGTTAAGTAAACGTGTTATTTAGAAAAAAATCTAAGCAATTAGTTTTGAAAAGTTGCTGATTTCTATAATATTTATGTTTATTCTTAATATGCAATGTTTTAAGGATCATTGTCAAGTGATTTAAGAAATTTGTGAAGTTTATATAACTTTAATAATACGTTTTTTTGTCGTGTAGTCACAGAAAAATAAGTACTTTTTAAAGGTTCTATATATTTTTAAAACAACATTTATATTTTTCCTTGAAAAACAACCATTTTAAGAAACCTTTAATTTTTTACTTCATTGTTTATATATTTATAAAATGTTTTACAATCCCAAGTTTGAGATTTGTTTTAATGAGTTTTTAGATATACCTATGGGAGTATTTACCTTTAGTAAAAGTATAGCAAGTTTAGCAGGCAAGCCCATGTACATATATTTAAGAATATTGAAGATGCAATTCAGGATATGCAGATTTAGATAAAAATCTAAAGCATATCCCAAGGGGGGACAAAAGAGAGAGGAATAAAAAAATTAAAAGGATGAGGTAAGACTTAGGAGAAGGCGTCACAAGCTAGAAATAGTCAAGTGGAGGGGCTACAAAGTAAAGTAGGTTAAAGTTCTTTTTGTCCAACCTTTTGAACAGGATATTTTTATTCCTGCTGGCTTCTTGGAATGTTGGTGATTTGGCCCCATCCAGGGGTCTAGCCCAGGTTAAGACAGCAAAGTAGCTTTTCTGCGGTGGAGTGCCCCATAGGTAAATATCTTTTTTTTTTTTGCAGTAGAAATGGTTAAGAAGCATGTACCAAATGCATTAATTGTGTTTAATGTGGAATACTTTTGCATTTTACCACACTTAAGTATAAGATATATTCTTTTCTTCTCATTTTATTATTCAGTATATGTCCTTTTAATGCCCCATGATTAAAAGAAACAGAAACCTTCCTATGTCTCCATACTGCTGGATGCAGAAAAGAAGAAATGTGACAAATAAAATATTAACAAGCAAAAAGTATACCCAAGCAAGGAGCGGAACCTCAAGGAATGTGAACTAGAAATTTGTGGGGAAAAACACAATCAGATTTAGTGATGTTCCTGTAACAAACTGGAATCTAATCTAGATGAGTAGCGAGGACTAGGGTCAAAGTGTCTTGGCATTAGAGAGACCAACTACTTTCTTTAAGAAAATAAAATCCTGTACCTTCAGTGTTCAACTCTGGAAGGACTGCAAGTGTCCGCTTTTGCCCTTGAGATTTCAATTTCCTTTTCTTATCCTTTCACTTTGATTCCTTCAACCCCTAGCTTCATAACTTCCCTGTGAATCCTTTAGCAAGCTAAAAAATTAAAAAAAAAAAGCTGAACATTAATAGTAGAGGGAAACAAAAGGGAAAAATTCTAATATTTATGGAGTGTCTATATGTGCTGGCAGTGTATAATGTCATTTAATCCTTGCAACTGAGTAAGTGCTATTATCTCCATTTCACACACAAGACAGTCAGGGAGCAGGAGACTAAGTCAAGTCATGTCACACAGCCTCTGAGTAGTAGTATCAAGATTTGAACCCATACTCCAGAACCTGCTTTTATAACCACTGATCGGTAATGAGTTTCAGAACGGAGAACAAATAATGCAAGAAGCAGAGCCTTGGAAAGTCTAAGATATGTAAATTTTAGCTCCAAAAGACTGACATCAATGTAAGGGTGCCTTCTTCACTCTTTCCCAGCCTGCCTCTACATAGATATTTCTTTCTTTTTTAAAGTGCTTATTATGGTCCGTTAAATTCATTTAGTGACCCATAAAAGGATTGCTACCCTGAAAAACACTAGTTAAAATCCAAAATATAAAAATGTCAGCTAGTATAACATGTATAAGGACAATTTTTTCTAAAACAAATTTTGGGAAACTAGTGTTAGAGTTATATGTGTGTATTCTGGTTGCTATTTTAATGTACTTCTGACTAATGTATTTTGATCTCAATTAGAAATGTTTGAAAGACACTCTTATAATCACCCCTTGCTAGAACTTCTCTGTATATTTCATCCTTCACAATCAAGACCACAAGAAACAAAATCCCATTTTTCAACCTCTTTGCATCCTTCTCAGCTCCAGGTCTGGCCTAAGAGATTTCAAACCCAAGATTATAATAATATAATAAAAAATACATAAAACAAGAATTACACAGAATAAAAAAGAGATTGTCGTGAGAAAGAAGTAGAGATACAAGTTTAAGGAAAGGAAAACATGGGACAGAGATTGGAGAACTGGGGTGGGGAGGTGGGAGAGCTGTATATTTAATAATCACACACACGGTCTTATACATGTCTGCTGTTATAGATTGCAAAATATTTTATATCTTATTTTATCACTTCTGCCCCCATCCTTTACTTAGCTAATTTTCTTCATCCTTTTATCTCTGCTTAGCAGGAACTGCCTCTGAGACACATTCCCTAAGCTGCCTTTGCTGTCAGCCCTGGAAATGACTTTAATTTCCTCTTCTGCTAGACTGTACACTCTGAGAATTGGGACAATGTTGGTGGTCTTGTTCAACCTCAAATCCTTTCCTTGTAGGTGAGTACCCTACCCTAAGTCGGTATTCAGTAAATATGTATAGAGGAATGAATGGGTGGAGGAACCTAAATTCAAAGACTGGCTAGGTTTCTTACTCAAGAAGCTTGCTTTTTTCTAAAAGGGGGAGGGCACTGTGCCAGTAGAAATAATATTTAAGAAAAAATGTCCCTTAGGAGGAAAAACATTTTGAGATGACAATGCACCATAACAAAACAACAACAAAAAAAAACTAGACAGTATCACTTCTATTATTAACTATTATAATAGTTCATGCAAGTTGAATAATCTCTCCTAACTTTAAAGGGGGTTAATCTCACTTAATGTTATTGGTGGTGAATGCCCTAATAGGGTGTTATCTAACAGGGATACTGTGGGAAATGTGGACAGGCCACCTGGAGCCATATTTGCATGGAGTTCCCTGAAAGAAATTGACAGGCACTGGGAACTAGCAATTTATCCACTTAAACAAAGGATGTTGGACAAAGATAACAGCAAGAGGGAGGGATGGGGAAGTGAGGAAAGAAATAGAAGATAAGTCATTACTGTCATTGCTCATGAGGAGCCAAGTTCATGGTTGAGTACAAAGCCACGTGTGCACTTTTGAGTATAAGACTGAAAAAACTAAATAACCTGGTGTTTGTGTTGGTATTGGAGGGCAGTCAAGGAAGGTTCAGGAAGGTGAAGAAATTAAAAAAGATTTACAGTTACTTAAGGGAAAATAAAAAAAAAAAAAACCTCTCCTAGCACATAGGCAGAATGCTCCAGAAACAGACTTCTAGCTCGTTGTGCATTCTGTTCTACCCTATACCTATTTTTTCCCTCACATCTCAGAAAAGATCTACTCTTTCTTCAGTGGTACATACTATCATTAACGACCTCTGCTAATAATAACCAACTTTTATTGAGTACCTACCTAGACTTAAAACACTGCTGAGTATTCTCAGTGAAATCTTTATCTAATCTTTACAACTCTATAGGGTAATTACTATAATTATCTTATTTTACAAATGAGGGGTGAAAAAAGAGGCTGAGTGACTTGCCCTAGGTCAGATGCTTCAAGTAATCTGACAAATTTTACCCTTAAATACTTCACTGTAGTTCTCTGGTTTGCCCATGGTCAGATGATTTCTTCTCTCCTCTCCTTAACACAACTCTGATAGCATATGAGATTTATATCCAAGATCAGAATATATCTTAAAATTAGATTAATACCATAGTCAGATTTTTTTCTTAAAGGTACAAAACATAATGGTGTACCTTACAATTAATCTTCCATTTAATAATTCATGGTATATTATAATACATAGCATGTTATCATTATTTATGCTTCTTTCTCCCCCACTAAACTATGAATTCTTTGAAGCCAAAGATTGATTTCTCAACTTTGTGTCCATCCAGATTTATCTGGCCCCTTCTGCTCCTTCTCTCTAGACCCCCACCAGAAGATGCCTTAGACCTGTGACAAGCTTTCTGGCCTCAGTGGCCTTGTTTCAGGCCAACCCTATTTTGCTGGACATTTACCCATGAGGAGATAGGTAACTTTGGGTGTTTGATGGGGAAAGTATTTTAACTATATTCTTTCTCTTCTCTTTATTGCACACTTAATTGTTATACACTAATTGTATTAAAGTTCTCTTCTATTGACAGTTTTACTCACTAGAGTGTGTTTTGCCATTATGCAATAGATGGCAGAACACTTTTAGAGTGTGTAGGTTTGGGGGTTGGGGTTACTCCTCATTATGTCTGCTAACAGGACCATCCCACCTCCATCAACACTTCAGACAGATGTAAGGTTTAAGCCCAGGTAGATATCTGAGCTTCTGACCAACTAGCTATAAGTCAGAAGTTCCAAGGATACTCTCTGTGGTTCTGTTACAGGGCAGCCCCAATATAAATGGGGTGCCTGTCTGTGGGTTCTCACCTGTGCGCTTAAAGGGACTTATAAGACTCAACTGCAGACACATAATAAAATTAATAAAAGGGTTTATTTACAAAAAGGTAAGGGAAAATGATAAAGAATAAATTGGTGAATGCGCCCTACCGGTTCCGCTGAGCTGAAATCTCAACGGCACACTAGAAAAACCGGGAATCCACAACCACGAGCAATCGCCCCCACCCCCCACCTCCATGCTCACAGGTTTGGTTTTTAAATCCCAAAACCATTTCTTAACTCCACCCTCAGTCCTCAGCATCCTTCCTTTGGTGATGATGGCATTCTGGGATTCGTATTCCTAAGTGTCTTGGATCTCTCTGGCTTGAGGTGGGGGTGGAGTCCTGGGACACTCCCCTTTCCTGAGGACCACCCTCTTAGAGTTCTATTAATTTGCTAGATTGGCTCACAAAGCTCAGGGAACCTGTTTACTCACCAGATTATTAGTTTATTTAAAGATTTATTTATGCATACAAGAACTGGGGTATAAGCCAGAGGTGTGGGGTGATAAGAGGATTCACCAGAGACAGAGCATGGAGCAGAACAGGCAGATCAACTGAAGTACACTGCTGGAGGGGAGCAGAGAGTGAGGCAGGAGAGGTCTGCTGCGCCATGTGGGAATCTCCCTGGCCAGGGATCGAACTCGTGCTGCAGTGGCTGCAGATAGCTCCAGAGGCTGAGACTTAACCCGTTGCGCCACCAGGGAGGCCCCAGAATATTAGTTTATTATAAAAGAGTTTAACTCTGTAACAGCCAGATGGAAGAGATGCATGGGGCATATATGGTGAAAGAGTGCAGAACTTCCATGCCCTCTCCAGGCATGGAACTACTCTCTTTCAGCACCTCTGTGCTCATAACGTGGAAGCTCTCTAAACCCTGTCCTTTTGGATTTTTATTGCCACTTCATTATATAGACATGATTGATTAATCGACCTTTGGTGACTGAACTCAATCTCCAGCCCCTCTCCCCTTCCAGAGAACTGAAAGTTCCAACCCTCTAATCACATGGTTGACTCTCCTAGCAACCAGCACCCATTCTTAGGTGGAGTCCAAAAGTCACTCATTAACTAACAAAAGGCTCTCTGCACTTAGGAAATTCCAAGGCTCTTGGGAGTTGTGAGTCAGGAACCAACCATAGACAAAGACCAAATACATGTAAGAAATAGATTTTAGTCATCTGAATGACCAAATATATTTTTCTTACAAATCACAAGATTACAGTTGGGTATTGGCATGTTTTAATTAATCAAAACAGTTATATTAAGGCCAAATAAACGTAAATTTTAAAAATTTTATTTTACTCCCTGCCCCCAAATTTCCTATCATATTTAGACTTTAAACTCAAATGATACTCAGTTCACAGGGAGATTGATTTGGTCCACAGTGTGTTTTTAAATTTTGTAACTGAATATCAGGGGGTAACATATTTAAAAAGTAAGCATTTTTTTAAATATATATTTTTATTGTTATTTATGTCTTTTACATTTTGTATTCCCCTTGGTAGCCCACCACCAATTCACCCGTGATCCATCTCCATGGTCCCTTGTGTTCTTTTCTATTTCATTTTGTGCACTTTTCCTCCCCTCCCCTCCCCATAGTCCTGTTATAAGTGAAACCATTCGATATTTTTCTCTTTCTTTCTGGCTTATTTCACTGAGTATGAGCCTCTCTAATTCCATTCATGTCGCTGCAAATTGCATATGTTTATCTTCTTTGAATGCTGAATAGTATTCCATTGTGTATATGTACCACATCTTCTTGAGCCAATCATCTATTTTTGGACATCTGGGTTGCTTCTATACCTTTGCTATTGTGAACAGTGCCGCAATGAACATACGGGTGCATGTATCCTTTCAGATTAGTGTTTTTGTGTCTTTTGGGGTAAATTCCCAAAAGTAGTATTGCTGGGTTGTATGGAAGCTCCATGTTTAGCAGTTTGAGCAATCGCCATACAGCTTTCCATAGTGGTTGGACCAGTTCACATTCCCACCAGCAGTGTAGAAGAGTTCCTTTTTCTCCACATCCTTTCCAGCATTTGTTGTTGCCTGTATTTTTAATGTGTGCCATCCTCACAGGTGTGAGGTGGTATCTCATAGTGGTTTTGATTTCGATTTCCTTGATTATAAGTGATGTTGAGCATTTTTTCATGTATCTGTTGGCCATTTGCTTTTCTTCTTTGGAGAAGTGCCTTTTGAGCTCTTCTGCCCATTTTTTGACTGGGTCGTTGGCTTTGTTTTTGTTGAGTTGTGTGAGTTCCTTGTAAATTTTTGTTATCCTTTAAAGTAAGCATTTTAATTTCTTCCAAAAAATCAAAAGCTTGAGTGATAATTGCTCTTCCACCCCCACCCAGGGCATTCATCATTGTAGTGAAACTACCCATTCAGAAGCACAGATATTCCCTATTCTCCCTTAAAACCACCTGGGGTTTTAACCTACCTCCTTGTCCCTGAAGTATGTATATGAGATTATGATCAATCTTGAAGGGAAGGCCTTGATCATTTAAGCCTCTAGATTAAGAGAAATCATAAAACCTGCAAAATGAACAGCTTTACCCAGAAATTTGATAATGCTGTTAGTGTATGACCGAGAGTTACCCAGGGGCCCCAATGTGTGAAGGAGTGTACCCTCTAATGGGATCCAGCCATCTTTGTACTCAAATGCAAAGGAAATAGACTCTTAGTATGCAAGATCTTTAATAGAACTAGTGTGCACAGAGAGAAGAAAATTATATTCCTAATAATAGAGTCCCAATAAAACTTTGAAAATTTCCCATCTCCTTGTGTGCAGATGCCCAGCCAAACAGGCTTGGACTGAAGCAGGGCCAGTGAGGCCAGAAAGTTTAATACAAGTATAAAATACATTCGGTGAAGAACCACAGGGAAAAGGTGAAAGGGGCCAGGGAAGTCTGGAACAGAAGAAGAGACAAAAAATATATAAATCAAGATAATGAGGAAAATGTTTCTCAAGTGATGAGTTCTGCTTTAGGATCAAGAGAAACAACTGCTATGGTGAAATGTTGACCAAGGGTGTTCACACGAGTTGTACCTTCTGTCAGTGGTTCACTTATACATAGCACCCTAAGTAGTATGCATAGCAAGGGAAGCTAGGCCTCAGGAAGCCCAGTTTGAGATTTTGCAAAGTACTGAGGCCAAACTTGATTCAGGGGCATGAGGCTTCCTCTTTGTGAATGGCTACACAAGCCTGTGGGCAAAGATGAAAAGAATGACAGTCACCAATCACTGAAAACTAGAGGTTCTTCCTCATGTTTTTAGGTTTGTGTACAGCTCCAAGGGGAAAAATAGGAGCCAGAAAGATAAGATTAGATAGGTAGACAGACAGACAGAGATTTAGTTTGCTTTGCATCTGAATATTGCTATTGCATTTTCTGCCTCTGTAGTGTGGAAACTGAGTGATATTTAATTTAGGATGATTAAAGAAATTTTATAGTTGTTATGACTTGAGTGTCATGTAATAAAATTGTCAACATGACAAAGACTGATAAATGAACAAGAAAATACCTTCTATATGAATACACTAATTTTCATATTTAAGTTCTCATGCTCTATTTGTATCTGATTTCTACAAAGTTACTCTAAAGATTACTACAAAGCAGAGAGGTAATGTCAGTAGAAATTTTGGATGATGCATAAAGAGGCCCAGCAATAAATGGTAAAACCCTTACCCAGACAGGTGAACACACACATGTGAGTGTACATATGTGCATATTCTGACTCTCTGTAGAGTATGAGGAAGGAAGAGGGGGTGAGGAGGAAAAGGGAGGTTACCATTAGACTTACAGTTGAGAAAAATGTCAAATATTTTCCTAGTTAGGCATTTTCCTTGTTATCAGTAACTTCTTATTGTACAAGCAAAAATAGTTCGTTCCAGTTTGAATTTTTCATTCTTGCCATATCTACTCAATTATTAGGTTCCTATTACATTGTCACTTCCACACACACACACACACACACACACACACACACACACACACACACACATATAATATCTAGGTAAAGAGATGCCCATTTTACATACTAAGTTGCTTTGAATTTTTCTTTCATATGTTACTTTTAAATTCCCTTTTGAGTTTAAAATATTATATAATCCTTGTGACACAAAATAAACAAATTTCTTAATATGGGCTTGGTGATCAATTTACTAGTAGCTGAAGCATTAAAAGGACAGCTGTTTAATTCCTAGATTTCCCTCTCTTTAAATAAAACTGGGCCATTTATAAAAAGCAAGGAGGCTGGTACAGTGTCAGAACTCATTTCATGGATGAATAGTGAAGATTATATAAAAGAACTTTCTCTGAGAAACAAGAACTGAGAAAATAAGGCCTGTTGGGTATTTAAGTCTTGCTCACTTATTTTTATGTTTCACCCTTAAGTATTACATAAAAGAAGATAATAAATGTACAATTCAGTGAGTTTTAACCAATATCTATAGCCATATACCCCACCACAGACTTTTGATGTATACTGTAGACTTCCCATCACCCAAAAAGTTTCCTGTACCACTTTGTAGTCAATCCTCTTCCAACCTTCACCCCTAGTTTCGTCATTATAGATTAAACAGCTATTAACTTTGGAATACATTTCTTAAATTTTCATTTCTCTTGGATAAATACTTGTAGTGAGACTGGACTTCATGGATTGTATATCCTTTTGTAAGAAACTGCAAAGTTGCTTTGCAAAGCAGCTGTATAACTTTATATTCTCATCAGTAATGTATGACAGTTACAGTTTTCAACATTCTCATTAACATTTCATATTGTCAAGCTTTCAGCTCTTCTACCACTTATTTTCTAGTGTTCTAAGAAAGCTGGGACTAACCAAAGATCACAAAGATTACCTCTTTTTATTTCTTCTGGAATTTTTATAGGATTATAATAAATTTGGGGTTAAGTTTTTGTATAAAATTAGATAAAAGGTGAGGTACTTTTTTTTCATATAGATAGCTAATTGTTCCATCACCATTTTGTGAAAAGACTATTTCCCCCCACTGAATCATCATGGCGCATTTGCTATCTTTGACAGCATCCATTTTCAAAATCTCATCTAGCCAACATTTCCTCACTTAAGACCATCCTTACCACTACATTCAGGTTTAGATTAAAACAATGAACTAAAAAAAACAAAACGTAAAACCCCGATAGTGGATTCTGTGACGCATTGCTCAGTTCCCTCTTAAGAATGGAGATACTCATTGCAGATATTCGAAGTGTGTGTTGGTGATGGCTCCCAACTATGTGTTGCCTCCAGCAATTGCTAACTCCTGCAGGAATGAGTCTTACCCTAAGATACCTCTCTTCCCCAGTAAGAGCTAATATCCATTGACTATAGATGTTATACCCAGTGAGTACCTGGAACAATTCTAAATGGTCATTTCAGTCACCAGAGTTAGTTACCCATGAGAAATTTGGCACCCCCTAATGCATCTGCATCACAGCTGAACTTCCCCTCCTCTCCTTTCCTTCAGTCAATTCTAAGTACTGTTCCCAAAATTATTTCCCATATAAATTGCTACATGCAAATCTCAATGATTATCTCTTAGGGATTCTGCTGTCTGATCATCTTAAAGCTGATTATATTATCTAATGACATGGGTGAAAAAATTCCAGCCATCAATACTTTGTTTACAACAGATGTATTTAAAACTGAAAGATAAAAACAAATTTAAAATAAAGGATAAGGTCATATATGCTAATAACTCAAACAATAAATCAGGAACTGCTGTTATACTCAATAAGCTAGACTTTCAACTAAAACAGGTAATCAGGGACAAAATGAACACTGTATAATGATCAAAGGAACAATTCACCAAGAAATATAATTGTTACTAATATTTATGCTCCAAATATAGTAGCACCTTGTTAATAAAGCAACTATTAACAGATCTAAAATATGACGTAGGAAGGCCTCCCTGGTGGCCCAGCTGGTTTAGTCTCAGCCTCTGAAGCTATCTGCAGCCATTGCAGCACAAGTTCGATCGCTGGCCAGGGAGATTCCCACATGGTGCAGCAGACCTCTCCTGCCTCGCCCACTGCTCCCCTTAGGCATGTACTTCAGTTGATCCACCTGGTCTGCTCCCTGCTGTGTCTCTGGTGAATCCTCTTATGACCCCACACCTCTGGCCTGCACCCCAGTTCTTGTATACATAAATAAATATTTAGAAAAAAAATTAAAAAAGAAAATATAACATCATCAAAAATACAATTATTGTTGGAGACTTCAGTATACCACTGACACAAAGCAGTAGCTCATCCAGACACAAAATTAATGAGGAAAATAAATGTCTTAAATAAAGTGATAGAACAGATGGATTTACTGGGCATTTATAGAGCTTTCCACCCTAAATGTAATGTATATACTTTCCTCTCCAGTGCACACGGAACATGCTTAAGAATAGATCATATACTAGAACATATAACATATCTTATAAAATATATGAAAATAGAAATTATATTAAGCACCTTCACAAACCAAAATGCAAAGCTAGAAATTAACCATGAAAGGAATACTGGAACAAACCAAAGCATGTGGAAACTAAACGAAATGCTTCTGAACAGTTCTTGGGTCAATGAAGAAATCAAAGTAGAGATCAGAAAATATCTAGGGCCTCCCTGGTGGCACAAGGGGTTAAGTCTCAACACTGTCAAGCTGTCGCTAGACACTGCAACATGAGTTCCATCTCCGGCCTGGGAGCTAACCCACATGGCAAAGCAGATATCTCCTGTCTTGCCCACTGCTTCCCTCAGTAGTGTATTTCAATAGATCCGCCTGTTCTGCTCTCCACTCTTGTCTTTGGTGAAGCCTCTCATGCCCTGTACCTCTGGCCCACACCCCAGTTCTTGTTTGCATAAATAAATAAAATAAATCTTTAAACATAAAATATCTAGAGACTAATGAAAATGGAGAGACAAGCTACCAGATCCTATGGGATGCTATAAACATAGTACTACATGGAAAGTTTATAGTAATACAAACCGACGAAAAAAAAAATCTCAATTTAACAATCTAACTCTGAACTTGAAGAAAGTAGAAAAAGAATAACAAAAGCATCCAAGAACCAATAAAAGGAAAGCAATAATAAAAAAATAGAGCAGAAATAAATGAAATAGAAAACAAAAAGATAGTCAAAAAGATCAGTGAAACCAAGAGTTGGTTCTTTGAAAAAAATAAACAAAATCAACAAGCTATTATCTGCAATTACAAAGAAGAAATCTAGAAACACTGAATTAGAAGAATCAGAAATGAAAGAAGCAAAATTACAGTTGCAGAAAATACATAGGCTCATAAGAACCTACTACCAAAGTCTCTATGCAAAGAAACTGGACAACCTAGAAGAAATGGATACATTTTTAGATTCATACAACCTCCCAAGACTGAACCAGGATGAAATAGACAGCTTAAACTGTCCAATCACAAGTACTGAAATTCAAAGAGTAATAAAATATCTCCCTTTGAATAAATGCCCAGGACCAGAAGGCTTTGCCAGTGAATTCTACCAAATCTTCAAGGAAAATCTAATACCTATCTACTCAAACTTTGAAAAAAAAAATGAACAGAGAGGAAAATTCTCAAATATAGTCTATGAGGCAAACATTATCCTGATCCCAAAATCAAGCAAAGATAGTACAAAAAATATATATAGACCAGTATCTCTGATGAATATAGATGTAAAAATCCTCAATAAAATCCTAGAAAGTCAAATAAAACAACATGTCAAATGAATCATTCACCACAATCAAGTAGTCTTCATCCCAGGGATGTAAGTCTCGTTCAACATATGCAAATAAATGTTATCCACCAGACCAACAAGAAGGAAGACAGAACTACATGATCATTTTAATAGATGCTGAAAAAACATTCAGCAAGATCCAACATTCATTTATGATAAAAATTCTACCAAAAATAGGAATAAATGGAACTTATCTAAATATTATAAAAATCATACCTGACAAACCCAGAACCAATATCATACTCAATGGTGAAAAGCTACAAATATTCCCATGAAAATCAGGAATAAGATAGGGATGTCATTTTATCACTATTATTCAACATAGTTTTGGAAGTCCTAGCTGACACAACTAGGCAAGAAAAAGATATAAAGGGAATCCAAATTGGAAAAGAAGTAAAAATGTCACTGTTCACAGAGGACATGTTAATATACTTAGAGAAACCAAAAGACTCTACAAAAAAAAAAAATCTAGAAATAACAAGTGGATACAGTAAATTGGCAGGATACAAAATCAATATGCAAATGTTCATGAGGTTGTAGTGAAAAAAGGAACTCATCCACTGTTGAGAATGCAAGTTGGTACAGCTTCTGTGGATAACAGTATGGAGGTTCCTTAAGAAAATAAAAATGGAAGTTCTGTATTACCCAGCAATACCTCTGTTAGGTATTTACCCAATAATATAAAGATTCTGATATGAAAAGCTTTACCTACATCTATGTACATAACAGCACTGTTCACAGTTGCTAAGTTATGGAACCAACCCATGTGCCCTTCAACAGATGAATGGAGAGAGACATGGTGGAACATGTAGTCAGTGGAGTATTACACAGCTGCGAAGAATGATTAAACAGTGGTATTTGAGACAATATGGATGGACCTCAAGGGGATTATGTTTCAAAAAGTGAAAGACAAGATATCCATGTGTGGTTTGTTTTTTTTTTTTTGTCTGCTCATTTTCCTGTAGTAGATTTTCTTTTTTTTTTTTAAAGATTTATTTTTTATTTATACATACAAGTTGGGGTACAGGCCAGAGGCGTGGGGCGGCGAGAGGGTTCACCAGAGACAGAGCGGGTGGCAGAACAGGCAGATCAGAAACACTGCTGAGGGGAGCAGTGGGCAAGGCAGGAGAGGTCTGCCGCGCCATGTGGGATTCTCCCCGGCCGGGCTTCGAACTCGCGTCGCTGCTGCCAACAGCTCCACAGCGCAGCACTTAACCGCTGTGCCACCGGGGAGGCCCCTGTAGTAGATGTTCATGGAATTCTGTACTCTCCAGCAATAGCAAATTGGAAACTTCAGGGAAGCCTAAAGAGCACACTGGGGGAGGGGTGTGGCTGGGTACCAGTTCTGACACTCAATCCTAGTAACCAGCCACCAGGAATCACTTTGTTGCAGTGTTTTGCTCTCTGTGATTACCTGTAGTTTCTGACTACACACTATGGGAATTGGTCTAGAGTTCCCAGAGGAGGGACTCAGTCTTTCAGAAGCCTGATGTTCAGAAATTCCCTGCTGGAAAGTTTATGATGACAGTATGGATGCTCATTACCCTACCCTGGGGCTAGACAGTCTCCTTTGCTTGCAGACTTTGTGAACACAATCCAGAGGTCATGGGTGGGCAGGAAAGGAAGTGGCAGCCTAGAATCCCCCTGAGGAAAAGTCTATGCATGGGATAAGCCTGGCAATGCTATTCTTTCACCAGTGATGGAGCAAGACCAGCGCCTATACTCACAGTTTATTTGTGAGTCCAGGCAATAGTCATGAGCGGCTCAGCTGGGAAGTGGTAGATGTGCCACCAGTCTCTGGAAGCCCATGTCTAAAAGCTCTCTGCAGAAATGTCTATGTGTGCAATATACTCCATGCAACACTGACCAAGCCCCCAAGCAGACCTGTAGCCTCCCAGTAAGTATAGATTGGAGGCTGCACAGGTAGGGAGGGAGGGTACCCCAAGACTATCACAGACACTCCTGGGAGCTTGACCTTCTGTATGGGGATGACCATGTAGTTTTCTCCATTGCTGAACCTAGTCCCTGATAGCTGGGTGTCCCTGTGAAACAGGCTATCCCCTCAGAGTAAATTATCGTCACTCCTTTGTAAGCTGGAATGAGAGCCTGGGGAACTGTTGGGAAAAAGCCCCATCAGGGAACTGGCACCATTTCTGATTTACTGTTTCTCAGTCTTTCCTTTCTGATGGTTTCTGACTCTCCTTCACTCTGAGACACTGATCCTCACTTTCCCAGCTCTGTTGTTGGTGTGGCTTCTCATTCCTAGAACTTCTCCTCTATACTCTTGAAGGAAGCAGCTATTCAAGGATCCTGTCTGCCCACCATCTTTACCCCTTCTTGATTCTAGTATACAAAAGCTCTCATGGTTTAGCTCCAGTCATCTCTCTCTTCAGCTCCCTCTGTCACCATTTACTCAGTCTTTCAGGTAACTTCATCTATCTATATCCCCAGACCCCCATGTGTGTTTCTTTGTACATGGTCTCTCTGCTAAGGATATATTTCCCACTTTCTGTTTATCCTTCTTTTTTGTCATCTCTGCTGGAAAGTCTTCATTTTTCCCTAGCAGCATCATGCCACACTTTATATAAGAATTTAACAACTAATTTTGAAACTTATTTGTTTACCTCTCTGACCCGCCTACCAAACTATGAGCTCCTCTAGACAGGGACTGTATCCTCGTCTCTGTGTAGTCTTCAATGCTTTACAGACTTTCAGTGTATTTTAAAAATGATAAATAGGATAAGCTGGGTATTGTGCTAGATAGTAAAAATTTGAAAAATTCTGCTGTACTTCTGTGGCTGTAAGTTTTTGCTATTTCATGTATCTATTTTCAAAAATTCTTTTTTTAAAATTCTGTACTACCATGTTGACTGGCAACAAATTCAGGCAAATTCGTCCATATAAAATGAAATTCAAACCCCAAATCTTTAAAATTAAAAATTAGGGGTGTGTGTGTGTGTGTGTGTGTGTGTGTGTGTGTGTGTGTGTGTGTGTAAAGAAGTTCTGGGGAGGACTCAGGGGGGAAACACCAGCAATTTCAGGATTTTTTTAAAAAAAGAGAGAAACTTGATTCATTTGGAGTGACTGGTGAAAGACTGGAAATTTTCTTGCCAGTCCCAAGAGGCTTATATTTTATCTTCCTTTTTCACACTGTAAAGTGACAAATTAAATTGCAGAGTAAATTCTCATTACTAAGGGAGGGATTCTAAGTGTATTAATTAAGGATTACTGGGTGTTTAAATTTTATTCATAAGAATTAAAAATTTTAAACAATTATCTCTTTTTTACATATTTGTTATTATAGAATATTAAAATTAACATTGGTATTTTAGACTATTTTCTAGGGTCTATTATAAAGTAAGAACTGTGCTTATTGGTATATTTGATTTTATGAATTATAATACTAGAGTTCCCTTGAGAAATATGTTGTTTTTTTCCTTCAAAGATAAAGTCCTTAGCAGAATAAGATTTTATCTTGCAGGAAACCATGAATTCACTGTGGAGAAGAATAATTTGGATTTCCCTCTGGAAGAACATGAAGTACTTTTTGAATTCTTTACTGTCTCTTTCAATGATTTATCTTATGCATGAAAATAATTTTTAGCATTCTTCAAAACAGACAAATCTATCTTTATAGAAAATGAACAGTTGCCCTGCAGGAATATCTAAGAGAAAGTAAAACAATATAATTTCATTTTGATAAGTTACAATAAAAAAGCAAGGTAAAAACAAACAAAAAAAACCCACATTTATCTTTGACTGAAAATGCAGATGTTAATGATTACATAAAGGTTCTTATTTTAAATGGTAAAGTATTCATTGAAAAGGTTGGAATTGTCCTTTTTATAAATAAATATTGAGATTATAAATTTGAAATTATGAAATGTAGTCTGAAAAAATTATAACCCAAAATAATATGTTTCTGTTTCCAAATTTGCTTTGACTTTTAACATATATTTTAGACCTGCCTGTCACTTACTCTCAGTAAATAAGCTACTCTAATTCACAGATAATATTTATTAATTCCATAGAACAGAAACATTGGAAGTTGGAGGTACTTCAGGTTTAGCTAAATTGCAGTGTTTCAAATGGCACCAACAATTAGAGGGTTTTTTAATTGAATCATGGGTTTTATTAACAAAATAAAAAGCCTTAGCTTTTTATACATACACAGAGACAATATGTGCGTAGATGTACATTGTCCCCTTGTCACCTTGACAGACAGAGATTATTATTAACAATAGTGTAATACAGGCATACAGAGTCTGAAATTCTGTTAAGATTTAGAGCCTGCCAATGGGTAGCAGCTGCTTTAAATTTAAGAGGACAGGAGTGAGTTAGCGACATTTTGTTAGAAATAAATGAGCCCTCAGCACACACCAATTGCTGGCAAATTCAGAAAATGATAAACATTCTTCCTTGAGCTAGAAAGCAAGATAGGGAACACACCTGCAAAGACTTATTTTCAAAACAGAAAAGATGTTGCTGTGGAACCAAGACTTTGCTGAAATTTCTCTCATTCTACTTTAACTTTTCCCTCATCATTTTTCATTCAGTACTATCTCCTGATTTCAGTTGTTCTCTTAGGATCTTAGAGATTTTGATTTAAATTAGTGCGCGCGCGTACACACACACACACACACACACACACACACACACACAGTACACAACTCCAAAGTGTTGACTTCAATTTTAAAAGCAGGTAAGTACCCTAAGTAATTTTCCATTAACATTTGCTCAACATGATTTTCTTCCTTTGGTTTATGGTTTTATTTATTTTTTTCTGTGAAGGTACAATTGATATTTTAAAAATAATCAAACAACAACAACAAATCAAACAAAAACCATGAAAAGGCAATCAAAACCAATCCTTAATACAATAAAGGCTAATACCATATGAAAAATGAGGAGCATGATTTACGCTTTATTTCATGATTGGCGCTCCAGAGTTGATGAAAAACTTTGAACAAGCCTCTTCCTTAAGTAAATTGTGTGAAATTTTAAACTGCCAACTTTGTAATATTTTAAAATATCTTATAATTGATGCGGATGAAAAAATTCACATTTCTTAATCTAAAAGAAAAGCAAATCTCCCAAGTTGCCATTTTAATTTCCTGAAATAGATTCTCCTGTCACTTAGAACTGTATAAACTATTTGTATTCCTATATCCTTGTCTCTAAATCATAGTCCAAGAAAACCTTTGACGGAAAGATCTATATTTAGAGGTCAAGTGAAAACTGTGATAAAAATATGATAGTAATGAGACTATATTTAATATAATCAAATTATAGGTCTATGTCATAACTTCTAAAATTAGATGGCTGTCTACAAAATAATGCCCTATATTTGTGATTTCAAAACTTATAAGATTTCTCAATTATCAGAAGTATGGTACACACACATAAAGAAGTCACATAGGTTGAGGTAAATAAACTGAATTAAACTGATAGAATGAATTTTAGTCTTCTGGCTACATAATAAAACACAGTATAGTCCCAAATAAATCTTGCTCAAACTTTATAAAATGATTCAGTAAAATGAATACATATTAATCATTCCTTATAATGAAAAATTATAAACTTTAGCATAGTAGGGAAGGTAAATAAACACAGTAGTAAAATAATTCCTACTATCGTGGTTTACATTGACTGCTTCCACATACGACCTGAGAAACGTGAGGAAAAGATCTTCATGTATTGTGATCATAAATGTCCATGCATTATCTCCCAAACCACTTAAAATTAGAACTAAAAATTAAAGCAACAGAAAAGCAAATAAAGAAAATCATGTCGGCATTGTCCTACTCATTTTGATAGTGTTTTCTTCCCATTACCACTGGAATTGAAAGAGAAAGTACCCTAAACTGTTATTTCTGTTCAGCCTGCATGTGGCCTCTCCCTATTATTGCATGATCTTGATGACAGAGAATGTATTTTTACTTACCAGTCTGCTAGTATTTTTTTGTACACAACAAAGTTCCTTTAAATGCAATTTTAATAAAAAAGTAGTAGCACATTTTGTCTTTAAAGTTAATCACAAAAACATATCAATAGTTGCTTTGAATGGGAAGTATTTAAGCAAAGCTAAAAGGTAGAAACTGCTGCCAAATCCTTTAGCTGGTGCCTTGAAGAGGCAACATGATAACCTTTGATGTCTAGTTCAAATTTTCAATCCATTGGAGCAAAGTCATAGAAGCCCTGAAGCCCCAAAGCATGGACATCCAATTTTGACTTCAATAAAAAGTATTTTGTTGAAAATGGTTTCATACGTTAAGAGTCTTTGATGCATATCTTTTAGTAATTTGTTTTTAATCTTCTGGAATAAGAAATAATTTGATATAATCTGTATCATAAAACATATAATGGCAAAAAGTATACAAAAGTGATTATTTCTATAAATTGGAAAATTTTAAAACTCCATGAAGAGATCTTTGGGGCAGTAGGATCAGTAACAATTTAAAAATTGCAAGTTATGCAAAAGGTCAAGAAAAAGACAAAACTAGCAACTTGACCATAGAACTGAGGCATACAGCAAGAGAGGGCGGGGGGGGCCAAAATGGGAGGGAAGACTCAAGGGAATATGGTGATGGTTCATGGGTGATATGGTAGCAGGAGAACTATGGGGACTACATCTGAGAGGAGAAACCAAATACTGCACAAAAATGAACAATGGTGTAATAAAAATGATAAAAAAAAATTAAACTTCCAGTTATAAAGTGAACACATATTCCTAGTAAAATAAGTTGGCAATATTAAATTTGTTATGTAGTTTAATTTCTTTAAAATATTTAAATTTGTGCAATTAAAATT
The DNA here is from genome assembly GCA_004024925.1 of Scalopus aquaticus. Lineage (NCBI taxonomy): Eukaryota > Metazoa > Chordata > Mammalia > Eulipotyphla > Talpidae > Scalopus > Scalopus aquaticus. The sequence goes on along the minus strand of PVIJ01000222.1, from coordinate 51,505 downwards.
TATATTATAGAATAAGTGATACTTTTCAAAAAATGGACGTTAAGATGTATTAAATGTATTTATTCAACACAGTAACATTCTTGTAAGATACTTTGATATTGACTGTATAGAAGGAAAATAGTAGTAAGGCACTGGTTTTCAAGGATTTTTCAAGTCAATAGAGGTAATAACATAGTAGGAAATAAGTGATATAAATAACATAAGATATAAAACTCTAAGCATTGTTTAATTTCAGTTATCAGTATAAGTTCTAAATAAACATTTGGCAGTGTAAAGCTATAGCCAAATAGGTTTATTAAGGGAATTACCATCTCATATACACATATATGTATATATACTTATACAATATATCAAGTTCTTATATATATTAAATACACAGTTCTTATAATGTATGTATTGTTTCAACTGTGTAACTTGTACTTATTCCAAAAATATAAGTGATTCACCATTATGAAAAATAGCTTATTAACAGTTAAGAAAGAAAAAGATATTTGTCTATATATAAGGAACATATTTGATAAACATCAGCAGCAATTAATTGAAGACAAAAAATCAGATAAAGTTAAAAGGCAAATGGCTAAAGCGGTCATTGTTAAAATCAAAAAATAAATAGTAATACTTTATCAGTCAGGAGTCAGTTGGAAACCATACCAGTTACTTTAGCAGAAAGAATGTAATATAATGATTTAAATTAGTGCAACCACTATAGAAAGCAGGATGGAAAAACCTCAAAAAGTTAATGATCCAACAATTCTTCTCCTGGGTATTTCGTCAAAAAAAAAATGAAAATGCTAATTTGGAAAAATATATGCACCCCCATGATCACTGATTGCAGCATTATTTACAATAACCAAGCCATGGATGCAACCTCATTGTGTATCAGTGGATGAATGGCTAAACAAATGGATAAATAAATTATATATACATGTGTTATATCTATCTAATTACATATATGATTAAATATTATTCATCCCCCCCAAAAGAAGGAAATTTGCTATTTGTGACTATATGACAGAACTTGAGGGTATTATGATAAGTGAAATAAGTCAGACAGAGAAAAACAGATTTCATATGATCTCACTTACATGTGGAATCTAAAAATAAAACCCCAACTTATAACACAGAGAACAAATTGGTAGTTGCCAGAGCTGAGGGTAGGTAGGAGGTAAAATGTATAAAAGGGATCAAAAGGTATAGTCTTACAGTTATAAAGTACATAAGTTAGGGGGATATAATGTACAGCGTGGTGACTATAGGTTCTAATACTGTATTACGTATTTTGAAGTGAAACCAATATCATAATCAAGAAGTAAAGACTGACCTAAACTCTGAAAGCAATACTGTGAGAAAAAAAGGAAATTCTAATAAATGATGTTACAGAAGACCTTATCTATCCTTCTTGTTATTTATCCTTAATATCCAGAGCAGCAGCTAAAACAAGCAGATAGTTAATGAATATTTAAGTAGCATATTAACTTAATGATTGAGAAGGCGTGAGCAATATGAGAAATGAAATAACCAGGAAACCTATAATTGTCAAGTTATTGTTTATTATTGTACCTACACAAATTTGGGTTTATTTTTATACCTGGAAGAATAAAGAGGTTGAACACTCTAAAAAAAAAAAAAGAAATTTGTAACTGTGGTGATGATTATTAACTAGAGTTTTTATTGTGTTGTCTTGGGTTAGATCATTTTATAATATATACTGATATTGAACTTTATGGTGTATACTTGAAACTAATATAATGTGTTATGTCAATTATATCTCCATAAAAAATAAAGTTAAAAAGAGAAATTGGTTTGTTCTCTATAATCAGAAGCAAAGTATCAAGGGGTGGATTTGGAAATAAGAGATAATAGTTTAATAAATAGCGTATTTGCTATACTCATTAATATTCAGGATTATTTGGGGGATTTAAGTTAATGCTGAAGGTAAGATAACAAATAATAATTATATAAATTCTGGGGATAATTAACTTTATTTGTAGAAGATATCATTACACCAAAAAAAACCAAAAAACTGTATAAAATTATTTTTAAAATAAGAGAATTAGGTAAGATGGTAGACTATAAGATAAACATACAAATACATCCTCTTTCTTTGTACTTACTGAATCAGTTCATTTTGTTATGTAACAAAGCACTGTAGTATTGCAGTGACATAGAGAGCAAACATTTAGATCTCTCATATTCCATGAGGGCTGAGAGTGGTGTTGGTAGACACTCCTTGAGTCTCTCATCTTTCTATCTGTCTTTCTGAGTATGCTAAACTTTTAAGATCCTAGTCAGTTTTTTTACCCAGCCAGTTTTCAGGATTGTATTTGAGGGAGGAGATCATTTTTGCCTGTGGGACAAGGAGCAGACTTGCTTACTGTTTCATAGGAAATGATGGGATTTCAAATTCTGTGATTCCTAATGCAATCAACTGTGTGCTGAGGCATCCAACTGGGCTAATTCACATCACTATGTGGGATGGACACTCAGGAAATCCACACAAATGACACTCTGACACTCTGGCTACTGTCTTTTGTCTCTGACGCAGGAGATTGCAGCCATGAATCTGGCAAGTTAATACTTTAGTGTCAAAGAAAGATAAAACATGAGATCTTTCCATTTTTCACAGTTGGTTGCTACTTTACGCCAAGCCATGGTTGGCTGCAGATCTATTTGACAGTAATTCTTATTTCAGGATCTAGGCTGAAGGAATAGCCATACCTGGACATGTGAATGTCAGAGAACAGAAGCTCAAGAGGCCAATTGAGATCATATAATTGAATTTAAAACTTCTGTTTGGATGTGGTTTTATTATGTTCGCTCACACTCATTGGCCCAAGCAAGTCACATGGCCAGCCCAAATGGAAAAAAATATGCGTCATCTTTAAGAAGGTGCTTCAAATTTTCTAAAACATGCATGACTATATGAAATCTTCTTAGCATAGAAGGAGTAGATAATGACCAATAATACAGTCTAAAATAGTGGCTGCATGTGTAATACAAATGTAAAATTAAACCTTCCTTTTCAAAATAGCAGTAAAAAAACTATAAAAAGAACATATTTAAGTATAAATTATATGAATATTTTTTCTTGAAAGACCTAAAACTTCAGTAAATGAAAACCCATGTCACGTTACTAGATAGAAATATAGAATTATTTTAAAATTTCTTCCCCTTTTAAATGCAAATTGACTTAGATTCTTAGTTTGGGGTATTTAAAATGAAAATGAACTATATGTCTATGTGTGTACAAGCTGGATGATCTATGAGAAACTTTCAAATGATAAAAGCAAACTGTAGGAAAATGTGCAATGTAACACTGCTTTTATAAAATAAAACACTACATGTTGTGTGTTAATACAAATATAAATATACTTGTTTGTAAGAGCATGGTGAATAGGGTGGATAGATTATTTGATTTATATTGGATGTTTGAGTGTATAGGAAGACAAGGGAAATAATTATTTTTTTAATAACATGTCTGTATTGTTTGACAATGGAATTTAGCTCAATAACAAATAAATCAGAGAATCATAAAAATATTTATTTTTTTTAAAGATTTATTTATTTATACATATAAGCTGGGGTACAGACCAGAGGTGTGGGGCGGCGAGAGGGTTCACCAGAGACAGAGCGGCGAGCAGAACAGGCAGATCAGAAATACACTGCTGAGGGGAGCAGCGGGCAAGGCAGGAAAGGTCTGCCGCACCATATGGGATTCTCCCCGGCCAGGTGTCGAACCCCATCGCCAGCTCCACAGCTCAGCGCTTAACTGCTGCGCCACCAGGGAGGCCCCATAAAAATATTTAAATCCTGTTTAAGTCTCCATTAAAAGGTGGTATGTTTTAGGTTGCTGACACAGGTATAGAGCAAAGAAATATTTTGCTTATTGTCTCAGGTATGAGGGAAATCTAGGCAATCATCTATGTATGCTATCAGTATCATTTCACTCTTCAAAACCAGGTGGGCACTTTTGAAAACACTCATTGAACATCTTTTTTTTTTTTTTTCCTACAGGGCATCTGAAGATGGCAGGCAAAAGACAACTGATGAGGCTCACTGACATATCAAGGTTAGACCCAGGTTTATTGCAAACACCAAGATTTCACGTTTTCTCCCTAACCATGTGTATCAATGGAACTAGATAGCTCCTCTCAGCTTTAATGACATTTAAATCAGATTCATATAAACCTTATTTTTATATGGGCACACTTTAGAGTGCAACTCTGTGCAGCATATCATATTAAGCAATATCAGGATATGTTAAAAAGAAACTATAAAAGCTGTGAAGATTTTGTATAAAGTAGTCCTTTTAGTCACTGGAGGACAAAACTTCACAAAACTGGAGAAATTCTCAGGGAGCTGGCATTCTGAGTACTGCCATAATTTATCTGAGAGGATATTCTGAAACTAATCCAGAATTTTTCTTTCTTGAATTCTGTAGTCCAACAGTTGATTCTTTTACCTAGCGATGTCACACTTTGAGTTTTGCAAGAGATCAAATCATTACTGTTTCTACTCATAGTTTGCTGCATTTTGTGCTTGTCTGTGAGAACTTTGTGCTACACCGTATGTTTATACATGACTTTTGGTTAAAGGCAATATGGGAAGAAAAAAGGCTGTTTTTCAAGCCTGTGAAGCTACATCTTAATCTAAGAATATCTTTGAAGACCTGTCAAAATGTTTCGGAATAAATGAGCTTTAAAAAATCGACAGGAATATGCATTGATGGTTCTCCAACACATGGGATTCACAGCAAGGAATTCAGTGGGGAGGAAATATCAGAGTTACTCACTGGTAAGGATCTAAAACCCTGCCCAGAAATCTAAGAGAATTACCCATATCATTATCCAGGTAGTCAACTTGCTGACAAGAACTGGAGTATATGCCTAACTTTGTGAATATTTGAATGTTGATGACAAAGTACTTACAGTCTGTCCTGAAGTTTATTAAAAGGATTTTTGGCTGAGACGTAGAGTGACCTTATTTTTAGAACATCAACGAAACTACCAATTACTTTAACCTTTCAAAACTATTAACTTTCATTGGTGCTTGGCAAACTGAACAGATATATTTGGAATTTTATATGTAGAACCTGAAATTTTAAGAGGTAAACACCAATATTAATGTATGTTAAGTATGCTTCAGGCAATTACAACCCAAAACCTGACATGAGGAAAGCAAATTGCTGTTTCGAAATATAGCCTCTTCTCTTTCTGACTTCATTATTGAAAGTGATTTCAGGAAAAAAATTTAAAATTTAATTTAGTTTGCTTGCAGAATAAATTCAGGTAATAATTTTCTGATATTGGTACAGAAAATTCTATTTGGAAGTTTGAGAGGAAATTTTTGCTCACTAACATTTTGTACTTGCCAAACAATCCTCCATTGGAGATTTGGGGAGTCAACTCTGATTTAGTTGTAACTTCCAGAAAATAATTTGGAAAACTTTTAGATTAAAAACAAGCTTTTTTATTTAATTCAAAATATGTGATCAGGCCTTTACATACTCTTATCCAATTCTCATTTGAGACACTTTTTTCTTTAATTTTTACATCTCTTAATATGAAAATAAGGCAGCATGATAGACTTGATGTTAAAAAAAAGGCCTATATTGTGTTCCTGCTTCCAAAGTTAAATAGCATGCCCATAAAATTACATCACATAACTAAGATGAATAATGTAGATCTTAATTTAAAAATCTTCTAAAATACAATTGCTTGTTTTCAGTTGTTATTTTAATTAACATTATCATTAAAAGAAAACCGTAATTTTGAATAAAGGGAGTCAAAATGATTCTGCCTTTCTTTTTTTTTTTTTTTTTTTTTTTTGCTAATTCAGGAAATGCAATGTTTTCTGTAGCTGATTGCAGTTCCCTGTATACACTGTGTTTTATGCCTACGTGCCTTCTTTGATTATGCTTTCCTTCCCTGAAATTCACTTTTTCTCAACTTATTAAGGAAGCTAATTCCTCCTTCTTCCAGTCTCAGGTCAAGTAAATCTTGCTCTAAAAGCCTGCGTCAGATGGACTGCTTTCTTCTATTCCCCAAAAAACCCTGTTCAACCTTTCATCCTAGCATTTCCCACAAACCATACAGTCCACACTTCCAAAAAACATACTTCATTTTAACTATTTTCAATGTGCAGCCCCATGCAGAGTGTCTGTTGCATGCTTGTCTATAAATATTCATTGGTTGCCACATATTTATAGATAAATATATGTAAGTACATATGTCATAGGTTTTGATGATAGTGGACAATCAAAATCTGTACAGAAGAAGGACATCTGATAGGATTCTAAAGTGAATAGACTATGCCACATGGAGGGGTGAGTTGGAAGAAAAGTGAGGGGAGAGAGGGAGAGAATATGTAAGAAGGGAGAGAGGAAAGGATGGGATGTAGGTAAGGGTGTCAAGATAAGACAGATGAAGAGTGTTAGGCAATGGGGAGTGGTAGAGGTTATATTAGAGGATACACCTTTATTTAAAGAGGGAAGCTATTACCAAGTATTTATAGATTCTTGTAGGAATTTGGAACCTAATATCAGCATATCTTTTTTTTTTTTTAAGAGAAACTAGAAATCAGATATTGGTAAGTAGTTCTTAACATAGGCTAGAACACACATCTTGGACTGAGTTTGTCTGACATTTCTGTTTCGTTGTTGTTGCCCATAACAGGAAGCATGTAAAGAAGATGTCGTAACACATCAGGAAAGTGGCCAGGTGGTGGGCAGGGCATGACATAGAAATTACCATTTGATTTCTGTGGTGTTTCCTATCAAACAGCACTTTGTCATCAGTGTCCTTGTTGCTAATGTTCTCTCTCACTGAGCGCTCTGGCGAATTTGTGGGGAGCCCTGAGAAATTTCACACTTCTAACTGAAATGGAAAGATCTGGAAAAACCCCTGCCAATAGTTTAATTCATACTACAAATAAATTACTCAGAAGGAAGGCAAAGGGGGAACAATAAAAGGCCCAAGATCTGGAGAAATACATAAGTTACATTTAGGGCACTTGAGGAGGAAGAAGGGGAAGGTAGAACAAGGATAACAGGGAGAGTTTGCCATGGAAGCCAAGGGTATAAAGTCCATTATTACAATTTTTCATAGGTTATTAACAAAAACAAATTTGCTAATCAAATGACATGAAATGTAGTTTTACTGACTGTTAAACGGTTTCTGCATTTTTCTTGCCTGTAGGTTCAAGAGTTAACATTCCCTGACAAATAATACAGTATGAGAAAAGAGATTGGAGGCAAGTTTCACATCTGCTTTACTTTAACCTTTCTAACAGGAAAAACAATCCTGATGACTTTGCCCAGTTTTTAAACTTGGAATTGTCTTACATGAAACTGAAAAGTCCTCATACACAATGAGATTAATCTCATGGTGTCAACACTTTTGGAAACCTGGGATGGAATTTTTTTCTAAGATCTGAAATTCACCAAAGAAAGATCCGCAATTAATAAGCAAAGATGGGGAAATGTTCAACCTCATATGCAATCCAAGATATACAAATAAAAGCAGCAACAAGATAACCTTAATAGTTTGGAATAATGCTGGTTTCTTAAGCTGGCTGCTTTCTGTTACTTCTACTTTGAAACATCGCTGGAGGTAGTTCAATTGGGACAAACCCTATAAAAATAATTTGGCAAAGCATTTCAAGAACCACAAAATATCCTAGTTTTGTATATTTTGGAATTGGATTTTGAAATCTACAAAGTAAGGGAAAAGTACATGTATAAGGTTTATATGTCACTTTATAAGATATTCAATGTACTTAGAACAGCTCTTCATGTGTTCAGTAAATTATCTGAAGTTGGTCTCCCTATAAGCAGAGCCTGAGGCGGCAGTGGCTGTGCGGTGATTTGGTGAGTCCTTGTAGGTGACATGGAGAAGGCAGGAAGGGACCCATTATGGGGCTGAAGTAGAAGCCCTATGAATAGTCTCTCCTTAGCCTGAACCCACAGAGAGCCCTGGAATGTGAACCGCCCAACAGCATTGTCCACCTTGAACAAGGTTGTAGTCTTTCACAGTGTCAGTTATTGGCTGAATATCATCTCTGAGGGGAGGGTATAATCTTCCCTCTTTTCTCGGTGTGGCAGTTCCTGTGAACTCTGGAGAAGGGTTCAGTTCATGACCCCTGGGGAATGAATACACTGGCCTGGTATAGGGGTCTGCACCATGGCAAGCACCCCTTTTCTATCTAGCTTGGAGAATAGGATTGATGTGTAGAACTCAGCTCAGTTTATAGTCTAGTATTCATCTAGAAAGGATCCTGGACTCCAGTCAGGGTTTATCAGCTGAACTCTATCTCTCTGTTTTTTGGAAACAGGGTGTTACTATATCTGAAAATGACTTCTTGTGGGAATTGCTAAATTGTTTCTCCAGCACTCCTCACCCCTTCCCCCCCCCCCCCCCCCCCCCCCCCCCCCCCCCCCCGCCTTATACCAGTCTGACCATAGATAAATAGCTGAAGAGCTTAACAATAAGGAGGAGATATTGGTAAGAGGAAGACAGAAGTGTGGCTTTTACTGCTGTAAATTGGGGGATTATGGCTGTTTTTCTTATTAGTTTCAAATCACAGTAACAGAATGGATGAGTCAGATCCTTGTCCAGTCACCTTTGGGGGCATCTGTCCAGTTCTGCTTCAGGATGTGGGGTATGACTTGTAATCCAAAAATGTGCTCCCTTCTGCATCCCTTGAATGACACAGGTAGTGGAGAATCAGGCTCATCTTCGGCATAAGGGCTTCTTAGCTCTAGTCCCTATGTCTAATCCTTTTATTTATCTTCCAGGCAATTTTATTTTTCTTTATTGAGGATTCAATGGAATTTTAAAGTAAAATCTTCAGCCATCAGGAATGCTCAGTGTTCTGTCAAGTTAATTCAGAAGAGTTTTCAAATGGGAAAAATAGTATTTGCTTATTTGAAAACTTTTTTTGAGAACTCTTAAATTGATGTCTTTTTTTCTTTTTACTAAAGACAACCAATTTAAAAACAGACATTATTATTTCTACATGCACTTTAAAAATAAATATGCAAATTCAAAAATAATAAATGAAAAGCACGGAGGGTTTTTGTTTTGTTTTTTACTTAAACACTTAAAAATATTTAAGAGACAAGGGAATTTAATAGAACCTGAGATGAAAGAGAAGCATAAAAATTCAGAGAGGGCTGAAGTGGTTGAGAGCTTATTTATAGTTTAAATGCTTGTTTTATCACCAACATCTGTGCCTTTGGATAAGGTACTTAATCTTTCCAAGTCTCAGTTTCTTCAATCATGTAATGGGAATATTCTTTCCTCCATGAGTAGTAGGGCTGTGGTGAAGGCTGGGGTTGTTTATCCTGAAGGCTCTTGAGTTCAAATGCCTGGCTGTGAATGCTGGCTTCCCATGCACTAGCCATCATTGATCTTAAGTGCATTAGCTACTCTATGCCTCAGTTTCCTTTCCTGAGAAAAAAAGTATAATGAAAGAGTCTCCCTGGTGGCGCAGCGGTTAAGCGCTGTGCTGTGGAGCTGTCGGCAACCTCCACACGTGAGTTTGACACCGGCTGGGGAGATTCTCACATGGCGGGGCAGCTCCCCTCAGCAGTGTGCTTCCGCTGATCTGCCTGTTCTGCTCCCCACTCTGTCTCTGGTGAACCCTCTCACTGCCCCACGCCTCTCGCCTGTACCCCAGCTTGTATGCATAAATAAATCTTTAAAAAAATTCCATAAAAAAAAAGATTTATTTATTTATGCATACAAACTGGGGTACAGGCCAGAGGCGTGGGGTGGTGAGAGCGTTCACCAGAGACACAGTAGGAGCAGAACAGGCAGATCAACAGAAATACACTGCTGAGGGGAGCAGCAGGCGAGGCAGGAGAGGTCTGCTCCGCCATGTGGGAATCTCCTCGGCTGGGCGTTGAACTCGTGTCGCTGCTGCCGACAGCCCAACAGCGCAGCACTTAACCGCTGCGCCACCAGGGAGGCCCTAAATAAATCTTTTTTTAAAAAAAGAAAAAGTAATTTTTTTTAGAAAGTATGATGAAAGTATTTCTTTTCTACGGATGGATTTGATGATTAAATGAATTAATACATGATACACTAAAACATTTAGCTGAATACTTGGTGCATAGCAAGCATTAAAATAATGCTGGCCACCAATTATTTTTTTATTATAATTTTTGTTTATGATTTTTATTACAATTTTTAAATTATGCAACGTGCTTAAAGAAAATAATGAGCATTCAATCAATGCTATCACAAGGATTTGACCTGTATGTAATGTTTAGCAAGGGGTACATGCTATATGAACCCAAGTTTTTCCAATTTGAGGTCATCATCATTTAGGGTAAATGGATTGCCCTCCAAGGACAAGGAAAGGAAGGGTTTTCATGTGAAATATCGACAGATCTCTAAGTTCATTTTACTACTATTGTGCATCTTATTTCATTTTTTTCAAGGACTAAAAAATGTCCTCTTAGTATAATGGATCATACTGAAAACACTAAAATAGAATAATGACTAAGAAATTTTAATAAAATTTGTTCTTCTTTCCAAGAATGACAAGAAAAAAGGAAGGAAGGACAGAAGACAGGAAAGAAGGAAGGAAGAGAGGAAAGAAGGGTGGGAAAAGAGAAAGTATGAGCAGGAACAAATACGTCATAAAAGCAAAATGGAGTCATAAAATTATAAAATGTAAGATGTAGCTCAATGGAAATACGTACTGAGAAACTGCCATGCAGCCAATACCTGCAGTTCATCCAAGCAGCCAGTCAACACTGAATCAGTGCTCTCTAGCATGAAAGGGCAGAACACCATCTCATTCGTTTCCAGACCAAGGACCATCTAAGTTTTCTTTTTGGCCATTTCAAGTCTTAAAGTAAGGACTTGAAAGCTGTTTACAAAATAACATAGATACATTGAAGTAAAGTGTTTCTGAAATCAGGTGTTTCTGCTCTAGTTGATGTTTCCCTATAAAACCTTGTGTTCTGCAAAACTATGTACTAAGTAACTGAGTTGATGAAGAAATAAGGTTGGAGCAGGCCACTCAAAACTATGCAATTTTGTAACCAGAGCAATAGAAAAACAAAAAATTGGTTCCTGGAGCCATAACCTCAAGAGTCCAGTTAGGCAACTCTTGGGGAGTCTAGAAAATGCACAGTGAGCAAAAGAGCAGCCCCGAGCTGAGGAGGCAGGGCTGTGGCAGTGCAGGTGGGGAGAGTTGTCTGCTGTGACGGTGCACCCAGGGAGACACTGCTACCTACCCTGAGGTGCAGCCACACAGGCTGGCTTTACTTCTCTGGTGGGGGGATGCCCCAGTGGCTGGCAATGTTTATTTTCTGAAAAATACTTTTTATTGGTTTCTAGCACTAGCGTGGTAATCAAGCCGAGTTTTTGTTTTCCTTTTTTTCTGCTTTTTATTGCTGTGTAACAGTTGCCTCTTGCCTAGAGAAAGATCATGAACCAATGCACTTTCTCACTGCTCTCATTTCCTGTTGATCGATTGCAAATGAGTTAATTTGCACTAATGTGTTCAAAATGGTGTTCAGAAATTTCATACTTTTCTAGATAAATTACATACAATTTATAAAGAGAAGGTTGCTTTTGACTATATGAAAGAAAGTGACCTTTGAGAAAACTGAGAAATAAGCAAAGGAGTCAGGTAAAAGAAAGCAAAATGAGGGCCTCCCCGGTGGCGCAGCAGTTAAGCACTGCGCTGTGGAGCTGCCAGCAGGGGCAACGCTCGCTCGAGTTCGACGCCCAGCAGGGGAGAATCCCACATGGTGCGGCAGACCTCTCCTGCCTCGCCCGCTGCTCCCCTCAGCAGTGTATCTCTGATCTGCCTGTTTGCTACCCACTCTGTCTCTGGTGAGCCCTTTCGCCACCCCACGCCTCTGGCCTGTACCCCAGCTTGTATGTATAAATAAAAAATAAATCTTTAGGAAAAAAAAAGAAAGCAAAATGATATCGCTAAGGCTTCATGCTTACACAATGTCTAACACATTCTGGACAGGTTCTAAATGCTTTTTGTGGATTAACCCCTTAATACTCACAGCAATCCTTGCAAGGTAGGTTTTTACTACCCAGCTTTTACAGATGAGGAAGCTGAAAGGTAAAATCACTCACCCAGGGTCTTGTAAGTGGCAAGCTGGCACTGAAGCCAGGCTTTCTGCTCCAGAGACTGTCCAGGTGCTTGCCTCATGGAACATCCTTTCCCAAAGCTGCCTCACTCCTGCCGCGGCTACATTTGTTGTGGCTTATGCGAGCAGACTTGCAGTAAACCCCTGAATTAGGCAGAAGCAGCTCCCGGCAGGCCACAGCAAAGAGATGTATTAAGAGGGAGCAGCTGTGAGAGAGATTTTGTTACCTGAAGCAAGGAGGAAGAGAAAGTATGCTATGTGCTTTATCACCTGTCACTTCTTGTTCCCTATAGATGCCAGTCCAGAAAGTTCTATGCTTTTTCATACTTAATACCAGCTCTGGCTCCTGAGAGCAAGAGAGTATAGCCTTTGTTTGTTTGTTTGTTTGCTTTAAGAAAACACGGAAACTGTTTTTCTCTAAAATACAAAGGAATCTTTCTGGAGATCTTCAGGGGTCTCCAGAACCAACATTAGTATTGTCCCAATTTCCTTCTCTCTTGGGAAGGTGGGCTGGAATGTGGGGAGCATGAAGTAATTAAACATATATAGGAAGAAGCACCGCTGGAGAGACCAGTAGTGCCTAGAAGATTGAGCCCTGGGATTCGAACAGAAAGGGTTTGGGAGGAAAATGGAGAGTACAGATTAGTGTCCAGGCCTCAGGTCCAGTCACATGCTGGGGAGACTGAAGGAACAAAGTGGCCTGGGAGACTTCAGACTTATCATCCGTGGGTCTTTGTTCTTTTACCCTCAGCCTATTTCCAGCTGTTTCCAACTTCAAAAGGATTAAAGGATTGTGGCTCACTTCAGGAGTTGGGGAGTAGGAGGGTATTTATGACTGATCCCAAGGCTTAGGAGTCAGAGAAGGAAGGAAACCTTGATCCCAAGAAACAGGTGGGTACAGTGGAAATCAAAGCAATGGGACAAACCCAAGAATTCTTGGAAGAAATGGAATTAATTGATACAAGGCAAAGGAGCAACCCAGAGGACAGCCATCTGGAGGCTAAGCCCCCACAGTGCCGCACAGGGAAAAGAGACTTTGGAATCTCAATTTAGAACTGGAAAGCATTTTCCAAAAGAGAATTGGGATATACAAACACAAGCAATGTCGAAAAGGAGGAACATGCAGGGCACCAATTTTAGTTCAATGAGGTAACATGAAGAAGTAAAATGGAAAAATAAAGGCTATAATAAGAAAGAATGGAACTCAGATTTATAGGGGGTGATAATTGAGCTTCCACAGTGCTCTAAATTTGAGGATGGGAAGCAGGAAGAACCACTCTAAAGTGGGAGATGGGCATTTATGCCATGGCAGCTGGCAAAGGGTTGGGGTTAGGTCAGTATCTTCCCATGCCCCTCTGACCATGAGCCCCAGACTCACCTGGTATCCTGGTTAACAGGACAGACTCCTTCCCAGACCTCCTAACCCAGCATTTCTGGTGGTAAGGGCCAGGCACCTGCATTTTAACAAACACTTCAAACGTTTAAAATTTTCCTAGATACTGCTACTGGAGAACCAGTTGTCTAGGTTTGCTTATCTGGAAATATGGATGTCTGGATGATAAATGAGAACAACGATCCAATTATTTTCCAGAACTATGAAGACTAAACCTCCATGAACAAACCATGTGTTAAAACTGAAGAAGAAAAAAAAAAACCTCATTGCAATTAGTGTCCCTAATGCAAATAACCACTGTTCTGTCGCATTGTAATTAGACGTGAATGTGAATCTGCTAACCTAAATGATTGTAATTCACATTACCTTAAAATATTTCAACCCAGAATTTCTTTTTTCCAAAGATTTACTTACTTATGCATACAAGAGCTGGGGTGTAGGCCAGAGGTGAGTGGGAGGGTGGTAAGAGGATTCACCAAAGACAGAGTGGGGAGCGGAACAGGTGGATTGACTGAAATACACTGCTGAGGGGAGCAGTGGGCAATTTCTAATTCAACAGGAGAAAGGCAGGAGCTGGAGGAGTGTCATAATGTAACAGGGTGGTCCCCAGAATAAGGGTTCTCTGCCCCACCCAAGGGAGGGTGCAGCTGAGCAGTAGATAAGAAGCTGGAGAAGAGAGGAGGAGGGACAGGTCAGAACACAAAAGAGATAGAAGAAGGAAGGAAGCAGGATGGAGAGCCAGAAGAGGCACATGGAGCAGAGAGCCATGTAAAGAAGCTGCACTGGCCTGGACTGATTGAAGCATATGTGGGCGAGAGACCCATGGGGAAGTTAACGATGGCTGTGTTGATTTGGATTTTGATTTTGCTCTTTTCCTCAGAGAACTGTCTGGCTGTTTCTGACCCTTTTCTATGGGTCCCTGCCAAAAGGTGTTTTAGACTTATGGCAGGCTTTTGGGCCTTGCTTTGGACCAATCCTATTTGGGTGGACTTTTACCCACAAGGGGTTGGATAACTTTGGGGACTTGATTTGGAAATTGTATTCTTTGTCTCTTTTGTCTTGTACATTGATTGGATTAAAGTTTATTTCCACAGAAGGTCCTATATGCTTTGTATTGATGAGGCAGATGGCAGAACCTATTTTGAGAGGGCAGGTTTGGGGGTTCTGGGGGTGTCCCTCTCCCTGCCCTGTCACAGTAAGGATACAGCTAAAGAACACCAACTCTCACCAGCATAGGATCCAGGAAGCTAGGTGTGCTGTTCCTACGGCTGAGTTGCCAGAGAGATGAGAAGCCTTAATCTCTTCCTTTCCTGGATAGAGAAGTGGAACCAACCACCAGGCTCCACTCTCCTATCCCATGTGGATGTCTTCGTAGAGCCCTAACTCCCTGATTCCTTCCCAGAAGTCCAGCACACTCATCACTGAACCTCCCAGGGCCCTGCTACTCTCCTCCCACAGCCTGGACAGCCAGCAGGAGCATGACAGCAGAGAAGGTGTGTGCAGGAAGATTCACATCCCAGAACAGAGGAGCCACATGCCGTCCTTCCCGGATCTATCAATTTGCTGGTAAAAAACGAGGTTCTCAAAATTTAAGTGTCTTATTCGAGACCAGGACTCATTTAGAGCCTCTCTGCACCTCAAACTTGGGTCTCCTAACCTCTAACACACTGCTGCTGCTTTTCCATCATGTGCCTGAATTTAGCCCCCTCTGTGCAGAAGGTGAGCAGGTGGTTTTGGGGAATTTTCACCAGGCACTGGTGAACCTGCACTTTCCCACCCCACCGACTGGCATATATTTTCTCCTAGGGATTACACCATTTTACTGGCATATTCATTTATTTTTTACTGGCATAGTTAAGTCATAACTCATTTTGAATCATTATTGGTGGAAGGACCTTACCCACTGATGAAAGCAACATGGCATGTTTCTCTTTCTCTTGTCTGATTATTGAATATCACTCTTTTGACTCCTGCTTGCTAGTTTCTAGCAAATGTTTTTAACCACTGTAGCCAAGGGGACTAAAACCAGCATTGCTTGTGGTAACTTTGAAAGGCTGAAGTAACATAACTTGGAAATGAAACAAGGGTCTGGGGGCAGAAGTGACTACACTCAGTCCAGACAGGCTTAGCATCTATGTGTTGAGGTCATCAGCGAGGGTTGGGAACTTCCTTGGACTACACTCAGTCCCTGCCTGTGAGTACTGTGTTTTCAGAGAAGTTTATGGATTGTACAAGAGTGTCCTCAAGACTGTAAGAACTTTACATTTAAGAATAGCCATGTCCCACTAGTCTAACAGAGAGGTTTGGGAGAAAATAATCAAAGCCTTTGTTACATCTCTACTCAGTGGTCAAGTAGCACAGGAAACCATGAGGCATAGGTATAAAAAAAGTCACATCTGTTCTTCTCTATACATGACCTTTGTTTCAGCATGACTAAGTGGACGCGAGGATGTCTAGCTGTTGGTTGAAAAAGGTACTTTACAAGGCTTTGTCCTCAGCCTGACAACTCCGTGAGACATCGCATAAGTGTGCTTAGCTCCTGTCAAGTGATACTCTGTTGTTCTTTGGGGGGAAAAGCAGGCCTGCACACACTCTTCTTTCTAGACAAGTACTAGCAATTTGGCACGTTTACCAGGGAAGACTGCTGGATAATTCTCCTGGAAGTTGTCCCGGGATGGTGAAAGCTTTGACTCTGAAGGCCTTATCCAAGAAATCCCCGAAGGTCCCACACCATGAACTTTACATTTTTCTTTTTGGAATAGATAAATGATCCTGTCAAAAATAGACCCCATGGTCACAAGGAGAAGAGAACAAAATTTTTAATAGAAATTCAGTCATCCTTTCACTCCTCTGCAAGAATGAAGTGGGGGGAAAGGTGTTAGTGGCATATAACCAAATATAATAGCTTTAGCTATGTGAAACTCTTTATACATCTTGGAATTTTTGAAGCTAAAGCTGTCTATGCCAAGATATACTTGGGCAATACAACCTGAGAAAACAAAGTTTTAAATAAAGCATTCTGACATCTTTTTCTAATGACACATGCAATTTTGTAATATACCAAGCTGACGTCTTTCCTTCCAGCTCAGGAGAGTGTAATACCGTATGCATCTGGCTCCAAACCAGGAAGAAAGTTGGGCTTGGCCTCACCCCTAGATTCTCTATGGCAGTTGGTCCAAGAGGCCTAGATACAGAAGTTTGGGGGACCTGTTCTTGTTTCCTTGGTTTCTAAATATAAATATGCAAAGACTTGGACTGGAAATGGGCAATGCAAATGAGAAATCCCAATGAAGATGGGATGAGATTCCACCATGCCTCAGAAGTCACTCAGGAAACCTAAAGTTATCTTTCTGTAGGCTGATCAAAGTTTCTGTAGTCAAACTCAAAGTTTATATAATTTTCTACAGTTTAAATATTTTATTTAAATGCAATTTATTTTTTAGAAGAAAGAAAGAAATTTTTTCAGTCAAAGAAATAGCATCTTTGGCTTGCATTAGAGACTGTTGGTCCCCCAAGCTGGAAATTCACAACATGGGAATTTACAGAATTTTCATAAAAGTAAATGAAATTACAGCATCTCCATGAACTCCCAGGGTGAACTTCTATTAACAAAAGATGTTTTGCTTTACTCACACCTGCTATGTTCTCCATGGGGGCTCAAGCGATACACATTCCAATCGAGCAGCGTCAATAAAATCAAAGAAAAATTTAGTTCCAAGGAATGGAATGAAGATATACAATATCACCATCCAAAGTACATTTGAAAAGAAGCTGACCTACTCAAACTGGCTTCTTAAGTAGAAAATTGTTAAAGAAAAATAGATTTTTGAGTCATAAATCATGCAATTGTGAATTTGTTGAATTCTCTGTCTGCCAACTCTAGCGTATCTTCCCTATGTTTGTGTGCATATGTATGTGGGGGCTGGGGTTAGGAAGTAGGGCCAGGAATGTTTGGAAGAGAAAGGAGAAAAAAGAATAACATGATAGGAATCTCGTTTTTTCCCCTCTTTGCATGTTACTGGAAAGAATTAGAGAGCCTTCAAAAAGTCTGCCTAAATTAGTGTGTTTATATTCATTCAATTTTGGCCTTAGAAAAAAAACCTTATGTTTTCTTTGTTCTAAGTCCATGAAATTCCACTTTTCTAAAGACACTCTGTTCACAGTAAAATAAGGTAAGAATTTAATTTCCTCTAATGGCCAACACATTCCTACCTATACACAATATCAGTATTTCTAAGGTTTTTGTTGTTGTTGTTATCCTGAGGCTCACAAAACAACTAAAAAGCCCTCTCAATGCAGAGTATTACGTTGATGGTCAACCCCTCACCAGACACAAACTCACCATGTTGAATTGCAAGTAAAGGGCACGTTCCCTTGCTTTAAAGAGATTACTCCTTTTGGGGAGCAGCAAAGTAACAAATACATTAGTGAGAAAAAAAAATTTTGTTCATGAGACAGAAAAATTCATTTTTATTTGTAATTTTCTGGCTTCCTTCTAAGAAAGGAAACTCCTAAAGACAGTCCTTTGCAGAATAAAAGTGACAGATGTGAGGATGACAGATGGGGAGAGGACCATAGAGCTCTGCAAGGGGAAGGATGCTCTGGAGGTGGGGAGCATGGAGCTAGGAGATCCTGGAAGCAGGAACAGCTGGCTCAGAGCTGTGACGCAGAAGGAAGGAGGGCAGAGATGCACTGAAGAGAAGCCCTGGAAGAACAGATGTACTATGGGGGACTTTTCTTGATTTTTCATTCATTAACTAATTCACTTGTTTGAATATCTTTGCTAAGCATCTGCTGTGTGCTCGACCTTGTGCTAGATGTTGAAGAAAGGTAGACATCGACCCTGAAGAAGCTTCAGTAAAGTATCTTATGTCTCGGGGAGGCCTTGTGGAGTGAATTTTCTCTTGCAGAAAGTAGGGAAGGACTCAGAGACCTCACCAAAATTAGCCCAGTATGAGAACACGAGAGATTGCCAGGGAAGACAGCCACACCTGACTTACTCACATGTCTGAGGGTGTTCGTAAGGGAAAGCACAATGTGTTGACTTTCCTTGTCATAACTGATTGGTGAGCATCTAAGGGTAGGAAGAGCATGTACTGTTTTGCTGGATTGTGGGAAGGAGGGCATAGCTTGCTTTGGATTAGGTTAGTCACTTCTCAATGTGTTATACTGTTTTTATTTAGTTAGGCTGTTCTTTCACCTTAGTCTGAACCAATCTTTGGAGTTTAAACCTCCAGGGCAACTGTTCTCAATGAGGGTCACCCAACAAACTGGTGCACTGGAATGAGCTGTGAGGGGTGCAATATTTTCTTACAATAATAAATTCCAAAAATGTGCAAGTGAATCTCCATAATTTTAAAAATGAGTATTACAAAAGCATGGATATACCTAAAAACAGATTTTTTTACTACCCCCAAAAGTCTCAATCTTTTCCATATCTGTGACACATGTGATTGTGCTTACTTCCATGACCTAATGCGTAGTCCTGACTTGGAGGCTATCACTTCCACTCCTTTCTATGCCACTGAGAAAGAAAGGCAAGTGAATGTGAGAGAGATTATTATAGGCATTATTATTGCTTAGAACTAATTCTGGGTTGAGGAGAAAGAGTATTGTGATTGATTGATAATGTCTGCCGTGGAAATGGAAAATGGGTGGCTTTTCCAGGTATTTGTTCTTTCTGAGTTGGAGCACTTCTTTGAGTTCTGGTGTTGTAGTCTTTAATTTACTTTATGCTGTGGTCATTTGTAAGTTTGTATCTTACATAGTTTTGATCCATAACACTTAGCCCAACTGGGTTGTGCACCCAAGGGGGTTCAACAGATATTGTCAAGAATTGAATTGATTTTATACACCATTTAGCTGAGTGCTTCTAACCTGTGTGCTTTCTTAAAGTTATTGAATAGTTTCACAAAGGCAGGCTGTGCCCATATCACAATCAATATGGAGTAGGTACACAAAACATTTTTCTGAATTATTGTACAATAAAATATAATACAATTTGATCAATAGTAAAACTTTTAATCAATAGAAATTTCAGGAAATGCAATGTTTTGATATTTTTTCAGAGTGAGTGGTTTTGGGACTCCATCAAGCATGTGTTCACTTTTCTAACTTGGTAACTTCGTCCAAAGGACGATAAGGAAGCTGTGGGAGCATCTTGTAGACCTCACTCTTTGGACAGAGAAATTTGTGTCAAAACTAAATGAACTCAAGGCATCCCCTAGAAGTTGCTCTAAAACAAAGTAATGTAGATTCTCAGAGCATTTTGTTGATAGTGACCTCCTTATGAAAAGACCAGATAGAGAAAAACAAATCTAGTATGAATGTTCTGGTAAGCTAGGATTTTTCTCTATCTAATTGACTGAACATGTATAAGATGTCAGAACTCTGAACTATCAAGAGGTTGATAGTTCCACAAGAGTTTAATTCATATTAAGTTCATTTTTGTGTATGGTGAGAGATAGTGGTAGTTTTATTCTTTTGCATGTGACTGTCCAGTTTTTCCAACACCATCTCTTGAGGAGTCTTTCCTTTCTCCAATGTCTACTCTCGGTTTTGTTGTAGGTTAACTGGCCACCTAGGTGTGCAGAATTTGGATGCTGAAACTTCCTTCTCTCCCTGGAGTAAATCCTAGTTGGTCATGGTGTATGATCTTTTTAATGCATTGTTGAATTTGATTTGCTAAGATTTTGTTGAAAAATTTCATCTATGTTCATCGGGGAAATTGGTCTGTGGTTTTCTTTTTGTGTGTTTTCTTTTTGTGTTTTGTGTTGTCTGGTTCTGGCTAGAAGTTGCTTTAAAACAAAATAATGTACATTCTCAGAGCATTTTGTTGATCAGGGTAATATTGGCCTCATAAAATATGTTTGAGGGCCTCCCCGGTGGCGCAGCGGTTAAGCGCTGCGCTGTGGAGCTGTCGGCAGCGGCGACGCGAGTTCGACGCCCAGCCAGGGAGATTCCCACATGGTGCGGCAGACCTCTCCTGCCTCGCCCGCTGCTCCCTCAGCAGTGTATTTCTGATCTGCCTGTTCTGCTCCCCGCTCTGTCTCTGGTGAACCCTCTCGCCGCCCCACACCACTGGCCTGTACCCCAGCTTGTACGTATAAATAAAAAATAAATCTTAAAAAAAAAAAATAAAATATGTTTGAAAGTATTCCATCTTTCTCAACTTTCAAAATTAATTCCTTACAGGAAAAATGGTGATGTGAGTCTGGGGTCCACCCCAGGGGGCAGAGTGAACCTGAAAGGCAGGAACTCAGGCCTGAGAGTCAGGACCAGAGAACGGCTCAGAGAATTTGCAAAGCAATGTGATAAAGGGTCAAGTGAAAAGTGGAACTAAGGAAGGAAGCCAGAGGTTAGCCTGATGGAAACAGTGTCAGACCACAGGTCAAATGGGCAGGAAACAGGTCTAGGGTCATGACCTAGGACAATCAGGAACAGCTGGGAAAGGGAAGTGGTCAACATGATGGACTGAGGCAAATAGTTCAGGATGCAGTCTGGGAGCACAGAGAGTATGCTGAGTGACTTTTGACTACGGGCTGTTTCAAAGTGATGTGGGCTAGGCCAACTAGCTTAAAGGATTTTGCAAATGACCTTGTTAAGGCGTTCTAAGATGCAATATTTATACCAGATTGTATAAGGTGCAATATTTATATTAATGCATTTAGTAGTTTGCATTTGTAAGGAATAGCCATTTCTTCAGGAACTTCACATAGACCTATTGAAGTTTGAGATTGAAATGAGTAGGCCTGACATTTAAACTCTAACACCTTCCCTTCTCCAGGCCTCCATACCTCAGTTGAGTATACCTTTGGAGTTAAAACTCCTTTAAAATGAAATTATGTCCCTAAGCAACATTGTTGGGCATTACAGAGTTGAATGACCAAAGTTTGCTACACATCACAAGGGCCAGTTGTACAAAACTGAAGTTTCACAGGTTGACCTCAAGCTAATTTATGACCTTTATTCCTTTCTTTACTCCATTCTGTCTTTGTGGTCAGCATCACTCTGCCTTCTAAACCACTCAGTTTATTGATAGAAATAGCAGCAGCTATGTTCATGTTTTGAGTCTTAGTATGTGCTAAACACAATAGATAATTTAATCCTTGCAGGAACCCTAAGGAGAGGTAATACTATTATTACACATTTTATGGATGAAGAAATTTAGATTTATAAAGGTTAAGCCATTTACACAAGGTCACTTAACAGGCAACTGGCAGACCTGAAATTAAAGGGAATTAAAGCCATGTCTATTTGACACCAAAGCACAGACTTTTTACCGCTCTCTCCTGAGGTTCTAATAAGAATGAGTTACAGCTACTGATGAATTAATTACATCCAGTGGATGAAAGTTTTAGGCAAGGTACTGTTACTCTCCTAATTTGTGTTTTTTGATGTTTTGTTTTCAATTATAGAACAAAAGTTTGGATCACAAATTAAGGAGACCAGAAGCAGCAGGAGGGAGAGGTCTGAGTGATAGAGTAGGTGAAAGTGCATAAACCAGGTTGTTTCAGTATCTGTGTATGTGATCTGAATAGGTTAGTAGACCCTGCCCCACCTCTTCCAGAGATCCAGGAGGAACAATTCAAGACTGGCCCTCCACCCCTGTTCTGTTTTCAGAACCTGCACATGTTTTGGCTAAGTTTCTAATCAACTTGTCTTATGGCCCGGAAGCCCCTGAGACCTAGGACAGATAAACGCTTGGACACTTTTCCTCTCATTGTCCTTCCTCTTTGCTCCCCCTGAACATTTCCCCTTCCATAGCCTTTTCCTCATGTGTTCCACATGAAACTGCTGATAATAACAGCAAACACTTAGATTACTATCCAAACACTCTGCATTTCCCAACTTGTTCACTTGTATTTTCTTGAGCCTTTTAGAATTATTTTTCTAAATAATTCTGTCTTTGCTTTATCCCAAAATGCATTCTGAGTAGTTTCCTTATATTATTTTTTACCTCTGATAACATGTTTTTTACAGCAAAACATGTCACTAGAATGTGGCCTCTTTGTCAAGAGAGGTACAATATTGAGCACCCATCTATATTCTTCCATCATCCCTGCTTTATCCCTCCACCTTCCTACTCACCTCCTAAGTGCCCAGCTTTGTAGCACTTGCTGCATTTTCCAGGCCTTCTTAGGTTCTTGCCTATGAATTTGCTTGTATTTTCTCCTGTTACACATCTCTTTCTCTCAACCACATATTAGCAGATTTCTGACTGTCCCTCAAAAGTGGCTCCAAGTGTTTCTTCTTTTATTTATTTATCTTTCATGAGTAAGGGCATCAGCTGTGAAACCCAACATGGACTGCAGACACTGTCTCTTCTCCCTTGTCTCCAGCTCTGCTGCTCACTAATCTGTAAATTGGGATTGGCCACAAATGGTGGCAGTTGTAACACATCCTCTCACACTAAGGAAAGTCTGTGAGGCACATTAAGGATACTCAAAGTTTCGACCCTTCCTTTTTATTCCCTTCAAGAAGAAAAATCACTCAACAGAGTTCCATGGACCTCTAAGGGCCAAAGGAAGAAAATATCTTAACAACATACCATGTCACCATGAAATGTAGGCCATCATGATTATGGAATTGATAAATATGAGGTATGTTGACATTAGAGATCATAAATTTGGGGGCTGGGAGTTTGTTCTTGGATTAATAAAGCAAACTGTTAAATGACATCTCTTATTAAAGTTAATTAAAGGAAGTGGAGATGGTCATCTATTAACAGAACCTAGCCTTCTAAGGAAAAGATTATGATTGCAAATGTACAATGTAGGTACAAATTTGCACATACATATGGGTACTATGTGTGAAGATATATACAATGTGTGTCTGCATTTATATACATCTTCTGATATAAGTAATGACACCCAAAAAGGTTTATTCAGGGAAATTTGGGGGGGAATTTATTCATTAAATAACATTATAAAGTTAATGGATCAAATGTAGTTCATTGTATGATTAATGCATATTATTAAAGAATAACATTTTGTAATATTTATATATGTTAAAATAGCTGACACACATATTTATGCACACAGAATATGCCTGTTTTCCGAAGTTATGAATCCCATCCTCCCTTGGACAATTAACTCAGGACATTTATTTTAAAAGGTCACTATCTAAAGATATTTAAGAATCCCTTACAGACTTCTGCTTTCCAGACCATTGGTATCTTAAAAAATCAAATGTAATGAAGCTGTATTTTTAATATTAAAGAGATAGAAAGGATATAAAATCAAAGGCAGAGTTACCCATGCTGTCTCCTATTTTGGAAAAAGTCTGTCTTTGAATATAGCCTCTCATGAGTTTTGTATTTATATTAAGCTATTTATTTTTCATCTTAAAATTCACCAACTGAATGGGTCCTGCAGACACTACTTACTCCTAAGGCTTTAGGAGACTCGTCAGCACAATACTTGGGTAGGTCTTCTCTGAATAGTTTCTGCTTATATAGAGGCTGAGTCCCTGGGGTATGAGAAGCTCAAAGAACAATTAAAGGTGAAGAGAGCAGGGGAAAAGAATAAGCTTCTTCAACTGGGTTGCCTAGCCCAAAAAAGATAGTTTTTGAACCAGACTTAAAGGTTTCCAAATGAATCACTATGTACTATTCTAAGAACATTATCAGTATATTAACATAAACCTTAATTGCTATAAACAATATAGCAAAATTGTCTATTTGTTTAATATGATCAGGATGTGAAGCACTGAGGGGCAAAGGCAATGCCTTGACTTGCCCAAGAGTACAGTGTTCTCTGTGGACGTGGTAGATTTTAACCACCTTACATTTCAGCTGCATTTCCACCTACTGGTGGTGGTAGCACAAGCTGAAGCATCTAGTTTGAAAAACATTCTAGAAATACGCAGTGAGAGTCATAACACTTTTTAATCTATCTTTTCACACAGAGATTTGTCGTCTTAGAATTTATCCTAAGGGAGGGGAAAGACAAACGCGTAATTTTCACTTCATCTTAATTTTCAATCTATAATTTTAAATTGGCACCAATTCAATTAAAGTCTTTTGATTTTCCTTTCAAGAAACCGTTTAAGGAGTTTGTTTAGAAATTTTGAGCTTTAGAGCCTCCCTGGTGACGAAATGGGTTAAGCAAAGAGCTGCGGAGCTGTCAGTGGTTGCAGTGCGAGTTCGATGCCTGGCCCGGAAGATTCCCATATGGCACAGCAGACCTCTCCTGCCTCTCCCGTTGCTCCCCTCAGCAGTGTATTTCAGTCGATCTGCCTGTTCTGCTTCCCACTCTGTCTTTGGTGAACCCTCTCACCGCCCCACGCCTCTGGCCTGTACCCCAGCTTGTATGCAAAAATAAACAAATCTTAAGAGAGAAAAAAGTTTGCGCTTTAGAGTAGTCCCACAGTCTAATTCCCAAATCTTAGATTGGCTCAATAGGTTCTATCTTTATTCTCAATAGGAAACTCTTGGCCATGAATTATAAAACCTAACAACAAGGAAATGGCTAAGTAAATGAAACACAACCTTTGAGTAAAGTATGGTACAGCCATTTAAAATGTAGACTGTTTAGTGAAATCCAAAACAAAGCTTAAGGTGTGGGTTGGTTGCTAAGATAGCTCCCCCTCACCTTCGAACCCACCTTGCTCCTGGCACTGTACCTAGAACTTTGCAGGCTTTCTTTTTTGCCCACCAATAGGGGGCACTAGGAGAAATGGAAAGCAGGAGTAGGGAAAAGGGACAAGTTCTTTCCTGGGTGCTTTCTGTCTTGCCAGTCACACACCACAGCCCTTCCCTTTAGAATGTGGTGGTTGATTCCAGTCTCCAGCTTTTACCCTTATCCAGAAACAGCTGCCTCATCCCTCACCCTCGGATTTCAGCTCTAGACTTGATGGTGTCCCCTCCCCCTGAGGTCTGGGTCCAGGTCGTGTTGCTCTATCCCCCAAGCTTCTGGGTTCTGATTACTGGGACTTCTTCCCTTTGTTCCGCCAGCCCTCAGGGCCACAGCTGCTTCCTGTACTTATTATTTCTGTTTTCTTTCAGGGTCTTCTTTAGGCCATTTCAGTTCTCCAATACCTGTTTAACCAATTTATTATATTAAATTTTCTCTGCTATATAATGAGTGTGGTTTCTACTTTTCTGATTGGTAAAAACTATTAGGGGCTAAAATTGTATGTCTACTGAAAATAACCCTATGAAATTATGTGAAAACATTGGAGGGAAATTAACCAAAATCCTAATAGCGGTTGTATTGGACAGAGAGTCTTATGAATGATTTTTTTCTCCTTCATCCCTACTTTCTAGATTTTTGGTAACATGGTTACATTACTTTCATAGTAAAGGTATACTCTTACATATTTTAAAAGATATGATTTCCAGTAAAAGACTATGTGGCCTGAAGAGTGTTTGTCCTGGGCAATGAAAAGCAATTGAAAATGTAATCACAAGTCCACTGGGGGTATCTTTTGAAAGGGAGGAACAGTGTGAGAAGACTAGAGTGAAGCATGTAATGTCAACAGCTCTTCAGGGAGGGAAAATGGTTTAGCTCAGAAATAACAAAATGTTGATGTGACTTTTTAGCAAATTCTAAAAGAGCCTATTTCATCGATGATGATGTAAGAACACTGGAAGAAAGTATGGATTTGCAGAGGCAAAATTATGCCAAATTCACTTTATTTCCTTAAAGTTTATGTTGGGTAATTATATGAGTTGATCATGTATTCACTTGTTTATTCACTTAGTCATACAACATTTATTATATAATTGTTATATTCTAGGAACTGACTCGGTAATGAAGATAAAAAGACTAGCATTTAGTAGGAGGGAGAGGCACATGCCAGTTAGATGCTATGTATCTGTGTTCTAGAAAACAAATCATTCGAATTTAAGCCTTTCATTTTACCCAATAATAGGCAAAAGAGACATTTGTACTTCATACCTAAGTCCCACACATCACTACCATCTTCTGGTTGTAGATGGATTCCAGGGACTAGAGAAGATGAGGGAGAGGGTTTGAGAAAAGGCAGGGGTTGGCATGGATGGGAGTGAGGAGGGCACAAGGCTGGGTTTAGGCACCATCTGGCAACCAAAACACATAAAACCAGATGGCATATGTTTTTCACATTTGCTCGTCACAGCAGAGGCCATCAGTCATTCCAAGTAAGTTGTCTGCTCATTCTCTTGATTACACACGAGTCTTTGAATTGTCCCTTAAAGTTGCAGTGGCCAAATTCATTTACTCATTTCATTTTAGATACAGACACTTCCTGCTTTTTTTGGTAGTCTTTCTTATTTAGTAGAGGACATCAAAGTGAGAGAATATTTTGTTCATAATATGATTCTTACCTCAACTAAAATAGATTTCTAGCTAGTCGTTTGGTACTCTCAGTTGTATACATGTACTTTATTCTAAAACTTCATTATAATGATGGTTAGAAGGAAAAGACTAAAGCCTCTTATCAGTGAATCCTCTCATAGATATTAGTATATCTTTATTACTTTTTCCTCTGATGCTAAAGAGACTATGGCCATGAAATTACAAGACATTAGGAAATGAATAAAGTGGAAAGTGAAAGTTTCCCACAATTAGTAGTGGAGGGTGTTAGAGATGGAATAAGGAAGAGAGTTTGAGCATGATATTTGGTAATTAATAGTGATTCAACATTTTCCCATGGTTAAATTATTAGTGCTGCATCAAAATTCTCTGCTTCATGGCAGGCTAATCAATCAAATCTTTGTAATAAAACACGGTGAATATTCTAATAAAGGATCAACAAGCAAACAGTGATCATCAAAGCAGGGTTAGAGAGGAGTGTTGGGTGGATGTGAGGCTAAAGGTTGGACTAAGTCATTGCCTTGTATTACCATCCTTAGCATACAACAATAAAACAATAAACAACCAATTAAATATCCCACCATATTTTATAATGTATAATGTGGCCTATTAAAATTTATGTAATTAAAAAAAAGAAAGTAACGGGCCTCCCTGGTGGCGCAACAGGTTAAGTCTCAGCCTATGAAAGTATTCGCAACCACTGCAGCACAAGTTCAATCCCTGACCAGGGAGATTCCCACATGGCGCAGCAGACCTCTCCTGTCTCTCCTGCTGCTCCCCTCAGCAGTGTATTTCGGTCGATCTGCCTGTTCTGCTCCCCACTCTGTCTCTGGTAAATCCTTTCACCACCACCACCCCCACACACACACACCTCTGGCCTACACCCCTGTTCTGGTATTCATAAATAAATAAATCCTTTAAAAAAGGAAGTAAAAATAAGTAAATTGGGAACATGGGGAAAGACAATTGGGGTAGAAAAAAAAAATGAACCCATGGCTGAAAATTGACATTGCTGAGATAATATACAAAAGTATTTGTACATGTTCCTATGCATTTGCTAAATTTGGTTCCAGCTTTCAGACACATTTTTTTTAAAAGAGAACTCTTATCACATTGTCAAATACTTGATCAATTTACTTATTTAGTTACTTAAATATACAAACCAGTTGCCCAAGTAAAGCACAACTCTTTCTGTTACTGAGACTAGAGAGATTCCGCCCCCCACCCCCCACACATGGGTCTTCATGAAGAAGGCACTGAGTAAAACCAGTATGTGGCTTAGTGGCATTTTAAAGTGAAAATGGGTGTGAGTTTTATGAAGATGTTCCTTGTATCAGTTGTCAAGGAGGCTGAAGTGAAAGTCCTATCACCCAATTCAGGAAAAGAAACTCCATGGCATTAAACATTGTTTGTTAAAAGCATGTTACTTCTTCTGGGGGAAATTTTAGAGCAGCAGTTCTTAACCTCTCCTGAGCTATGGACTTTGGAAAACTTTTTATTGGCTCATTTTTTTTAACTTGATCATCATTTTATTTTTTTAAAGATTTATTTATTTATGCATACAGGAGCTGGGGTGCAGGCCCGAGGTGCAGGGTGATGAGAGGATTAACCAGAGACAGAGCAGGGAGCAGAACACACAGAGTGACTGAAATACGCTGCTGAGGGTAGCAGTGGGTGAGACTGGAGAGGTCTGCTGTGCCATGTGGGAAGCGCCCTGGCTGGGGATTGAACTCATGCTACAGTGGCTGCGGATAGCTTCACAGTGCTGAGACTTAACTCGTTGCGCCACCAGGAGGCCCCTATTTTTTTGTTTGTTTTTGAAGTAACATTGGTTTATAACATAATTTGTGATTTAGAGGTTTGGGGAAGCCCAGCTACATCCTTTCTAGACTCATCATCGTGTTTACACCAAGTCCACCATCCTCCAAGCTGCTCCAAATCCCTGCCAATGACTGAGCACAATAGGGTGAGGGTTAAGTTGCTGAGTTGTTCCTGCAGGATGCAACAGTACTTGATGGATAGCTTTGACTCCTGGACCTCCTGGGTCTGGCCATACCTTTCTTAGAGCTGTGCTCTAACCCGAGGTTCTTCCTACCTGATCTTTCCTTCGTCCTTTCCCAGGACCTACACCTGCATTGTGGTCTAAAGTTTCTCCTGCCTTTTGTCCTCAACCCTGTGTTCTTCTCTGATATTTTCACCCACAAATCTTGGCATCTGCTCTTCTAAGGAGCTAACCCTCATGCATTGTCAAGTTACCCTGACAGGGATCCTGCTCACACAGAGCTTACTTTCTAGTGAAAAGAGACAGGCACAAAACAACACACCCATAATAGAGAAAGTGTCCAGATAGTAATCAATACTCTGAAGAAAACAAAACTATATGTGGTGGAAAGTGATAAGAGGGAAGTCTACGTTAGAGGGGCTTATCAGTGATGGCCTTATTTATTAAGCTGATATTTAAACATCAGAAGCCTGTTGCGGGAACACAAGGGAGGAGTTTGGGTGTTTCGGTACTGAGGTGTGTGTGGTGAGCAGAGAGGGAGCAAAACAGCAGAAGATGCTGACATAGCACCGTGGGCAGGGGTGAGGTCTGTTGGCTCTGGAGACGAGTTCAGATTTTATGCTAAGTGAATCAATTTTAGGAGACCAACAGACTAAAACTTATCGTTATGACACAGAATCAGATTATAAGTGGAAATGCATATGTTTAGGGTAATCGTCCATAAATATTCTCCCTTTTAAAAAATAAATTTACTACATCTGAAAACATGGTACAGCTTACATTTAAAAAGTGCTAAGTCTGCAGAACAATATGAAGTAGAATTTGAAATCATCCAGATTGTGCTACTTACAGGTGATTATTGATAACATTTGGATGAATATTCCCCATTTTTATACATTTCATATTGAAACATGTAAGTACAGACTTAAATATACTACATATATGTATTACTATACATGCTTTTTATCATTCTTCCTCTTGGATATATGTAATAGTTCATTAATTCTAAAAGGCCTTTTTTATTTTTTCACATTTTGCACCTGTAATTGGATTAAAACCCATGGTCTCTGGCCAGGCAGCAGTCACTGCAGACACATTCACAAAAATATCAAAACAGAGGAAAAAGTGTTAATTACTTAGAAGGAAGTTCATGAGCAAGAAGTGAGTTTGCTTAGGAACGAAATTATTGAGGAAGGAGTGTAGGAGGTAGTTTGTTGGCTATTAATCAAGTGGTTTGTCAGTATTTCTGAAGCAGAAGTTTAAAGTTGGCCATTTCTATATAATTGCAAAAATAGTGGACATGCCATTGACTTTATCTCTTTCATGTATTCCTAAGAAATTCAGCACCCAGATTATGGAACTGAAGCTTCCAAAGTGGGGGAGGACTGGGGGAGGGGTAAGAACAAGTTGGGAAGGAAGCACAGTAGACTATGGTGGTGGACCATGGGTGATTGGTGGTGGCTGCACTGCCCCCAATCAGGTTATACCTGATGGGGGTTTCCCAATATCACCTCAATTAAAACTGAACAAATAAACAAAATGAAAGAGAAATTCATCATCCAAATACTCTTGATGGCATCAAAAAATAATGAACATCAATGACTGAGTTAAACATTCAGAAGTGTTGAACTAAATGTGAAGATGTTTCCGCAACCCATTTATTTGGATTTTTCTCGTGTATGCATAAGAGTGATAGGTAATAAAAATATGCCAAAGTCTAAAAGAGATAATGAGTATAAAATAAAAGTCCTAGGTAATAAGAAAGCCAAGCACATACAAAGTCTGTCCTTTTTTCTAGACAACTTTTTCCTTTTAGTCTAGCATTGCTGTAAGTTCTGCTGTAACATCCAAAATACCATCTCCCAGGCTAGACCTAGTGCTGCTAAGGCACAGCACATACTGTCAGTGATTACTTAGCACACTTCGGAACAACTGCGAGGAGGGCCATCACACATATAGGTGGACAGTTCGTACCTTTCAGGTGGCAGCATTCACAGGTGGCCCTTGAACAAGACAAGAGTTAGGGACATTCACCCTAGCCCAGTCAAAAATCCACATAAAATTTCTGACTACTCCAAAACATTACTTCTAATAGCCTGCCATTGACCAGAAGTCATACCAATCCCTTCCGTTAACACATATTTTGAATGTTATATGTATTATGCTGTATTCTTACAATAAAGTAATATGGAGAAAAGCAAATGTTATTATTAAGAAAACCAGAAGGAAGAAAAAATACATATTCAGTACTGTACTGTATTTATCAATAGCATAGGTTTATGTTGTCTGCTCACAGGGTGAATTGTCTGTCGCACCTACATCAGTACTATATGATACAAAATACTGTAGGTGGTGGAGTAACACTTGACATCAAAAATGAAAAAAAAGGTAAAATTCATATTTACAGGTATAACAATTCACACATTGATAATGAAGAATCAGCGATATTATTTTAGCTTAAATGTAATGAATAGGAGTGCTTCACAGTAGCCTAGCCTATACACTAAAATTTTATGACATATAGTACATAGAGTACTTTAGTCATTAGATTTGTGTATATTTTATGGCAGTAAATGATAAAATAGACCATTATCTACATATGTTTTATGCATTCCTGACATAACTTTTGCTTAATTTTTTTTCAGTATTTCTAGACTATGTGGTTCATCTGCAAGGTTTTTTCGAATTGTTGCAAATCTCAAAAGATTTTCCAATGTATGTATTGAAAACATTCCGTGAATAAGTAGAACCTCTCAGTTCAAACTCACATTGTTCAAGGGTCAACTGTAAATTATTGTCTATATGAATAATGGTCCCAGAAGTTGACCAGTGCATAGTCTACTCCACTATAAATCTCTGCCTTGATTGCTTATTTTATTGTGTCTTCCTGCATTAGATTGTCAACTCCAAAAGGGCCAGGATCAAGTTTTTCTTGTTCAATATTTGATTGCCAACCCCTAGCACTATTGCTGATAACTATTAGCACTTAGCATTTTATGATTAAAACATCAAATTTATCCCTGCTAATGGTCAAATGTAACCTCTCCACTTAGATTTTTCATACCAAATTTGTTTAAGGCAGTGTGTTTATAATTAGATTTAATAGATCTGCAGTAGCATTTTTGTACTGCTGCATTAACATGACCAGATTGTCCCCCTCTGTTTTCTAATACCCTTTTCTAACTATTCAGAAGGTCAGGCCTTACAATTGCAGGGATATGAGCTGACCAGTTTTAAAGGCTCAGCAGTCTGCTGAGAGAGGATGAAATAATCATATTGCTGATTCTTCACTATCAGTGTGTGAATTGTTATACTGTTGGGGTAGTCAAGAACATTCCGATAGCGAAGTTCCATCCAACAACATAGACTTCCATCTCAGTGCTCCCTGTTTTTCCATCCTCAAGGTAGTCTGGAAAATGAGGTCTTTTCCTGGGATACATAACTGGAGTAAAGGAGAAAGGATAATGGACAGGCAATCAGCAGTCCTGAGGCAGGCTCTAAAAGAAAGTTTTGTCAAAATGCTGAAATGAGGGCCTCCCTGGTGGCACAGCAGTTGAGCGCTGCGCTGTGGAGCTGTCGGCAGCCAGCGATGCAAGTTCGACGCCCAGCCAGGGAGAGTCCCACATGGTACGGCAGACCTCTCCTGCCTCGCCCATTGCTCCACTCAGCAGTGTATTTCTGATCTGCCTGTTCTGCTCCACACTCTGTGTCTGGTGAACCCTCTCGCAGCCCCATGCCTCTGGCCTGTGCCCCAGCTTTTATGTATAAATAAATAAATCTTTAAAAAAATTATTATTATAAAAAAAATGCTGAAATGAGAGCAAATGACCACGTTCCATCAACCCAGTTTAGAATATCTACAAATAAAAAGAAGGCTATTTTGTTGTTGTTGTTTTGGTCACTGTGCAGGCCATTAAGATTGAATAAAGGCAAATCATCTCCTCTACATCTATTCTCCCAGAGGTTCTGCATATACATAATTTAGGAAAATTTTGCACTTTGGCAAATAAAACCATCTCTAAAGCAATGACCTCAAGGGAGGAATTCCTCACCTTCCATATTGCTCCAGGTAAGACCCAGTGTTGGCCTGCCATTCAGATCCCAAAGATCCCCAAAGTCTAATGACATTCAGAAATAAAGAGTTGATGTGCCCCTTGTAAATTACAGTGTAAGAATTAAGTAAAACCACGTCCTCCTTCCTCCTATAACTCAAGCAAGCTACTTTCATAATTTAGAGCAAAATAAACAAAACCCTGTTGGGGGAAATCTATGGAAAAAGGAGAATACAAATTAAAAGAGACTTTCAGGTTGGGTTCCCATTGATTTAGAGGAAGTGGCAAGATGGTCATTTGTTACACTGAGATGGCACCTGGGAATTTGGGAGTGTGGCTTGCCTACTGAGGGTCTTAGAAAATGGGTTTGTTAACTAAGGGAGAGTACTAGTACAGAAACAAATATATTCTTGGAGGGTTTCATTCATGACTTGTTCACTTGCCTGGTTTTATGAAATTATCAGAACCAAATTCTTTCCTAGCCAATCCATGTCTTCAAGGAACTGATCAAACAATAGTGTCCAGGTACCAGAAAAGAAAGAGAAATAATTTGCAACATTTAAACACACAATAAAAAATGCTGTGAAATGAAAAATCCCTGAAAAGAAAACATGCTAAAGGTGTATATATATATACACACACACACACACACACACACACACACACACACACATATAGGTATATATATATATAAAGGTATATATATATATATATATAAATGTATCTTTTACACTATACATTATTTACAATATAATTGTGGGATGTTTTCTCCCATCTGAAATAAAATTTTGCGATTTAATGTAATTCACTGTGACAAAAAGGTCATTTATTCAATAAGACAACTATTTCTTTACAACATTAATCATCTTAAAACTCATGATTTCTCCAGAGGGATAGCCCCCACTTTCCTTTCCATTTATATTATTTTAAAGGAAACAAATGACACTGCTAGAGTTGTCTCCCCAGTAACATTTTAAGTTAGTACTTAGAAATATGATGGACTTCGTGACCTCCCTATTGGCGCCATGATCACCAGTGTAAATGATGATTTTTCCCTATGCGCAATAAAAACTACATTAATGAAAATGACTGAAGTGTATCTGAATGCTGATGGAATGCAAAGGAAAAGCCTTGTTAGTGAAAGGCTCGTATAATAGCAAGATCCTGACTGACATTCACTACTATCGCAGTGTAATTCCAGAGTTCCACACAACAGTGTGCATGCTGAGAAAAATGAATACTTTGCACTCTTTTAGATGCCTAAATATGTATTAAACATTTAAAACAATGTTCTTTAAAATTATCTGAAATTTTCAATTGCATGTGGCTCTGGCAAAAACTGTGCTGTCAGAGGAATTTTTTGCATCTCAATAGTCTGTGTCCATCGTGAAATGTGCATTCACTGCATATTTCAATATTTCCCCTTTCTTCCTGCACCAGAGATGGCAAACAAATGGCACCAGGTCCTGGTCCTTCTTCCATGACAGGCATCACTAATCAATCTTGGCTCAAGTTCTTGGACCCTAGAGCAGCTTCCTCAAGAGCTGCCATTTGATGAGTGCTTACGTAAAACCTATTTTTCCATTCCTGTTCCCTTAAAGCAGCTCTATATACCTGGCTTAAAAGGTGAGCTATGTTCCATATATTAAATTCTCTTTGAAATTCTCTTTTGTTACTGTCAAAATAGGCTTCTTAATAGGCTACTGTGAAATCAGACGTGATTTGAATATAATTAAAACAATACCAATCTTTCAAACTCACTTGTAGAAAATATGATAAAATGGCCAATCTATGAATTTATAAAAACCAGAGTGATACTTTTGAAAATATATTATTGTATGATGTGATGACTTAATGCAGAAAATAAGTTTTGTTGGTTTGTGGAATAACAGTGTCTGAGAAGAGACTGACTGATTCATTCCATGTTAACACTGCACTTTTTCCACTGTGGCCACTATCACAACATCACACAAATTCAAAAAATAATCTTATCTAAGAATTTTGTTTTATGGTAACAAAATATATGAAATAACTTCACTAATTAGGCAAACTAACTTCATTAATTAGGCAAACTATCTCAGCAAAAGAGTAGCTTCTAGTACCGTGTTTTGTAATAGCTTTATCCTCAAGTCTATTCCCAACAAAATCTTTCCCCAAGAAGAGTAACTTCCAGTTCTAAACATCCATCAACCTCAAGTACTATGGTCATTATTTCTTGCCCTCAGAATAGTTGAGTCATAAGAACAAAGTTACTGAAAGCTTACTCAGGCAGCAGGGAAATAAATCCAAACATGACTGGAAATCTTAGCTGCTTCTTCTGTCCTTAACCATTTTCTTCTCTCGGGCTGTGCAAGTGGCTGGCAGGCACGGAGTCTGCTATGGCTACTTGCTCCCAAAGGCCTGCTGGGGGAACCTGCTCTCTGGCTGTCCCTCTGTGTCATTTTCTCTTGACTATCTTTTTCTATTGAATCCCAAGAAGAAACCAAATAGAGATGGGAGAGATGATGTGTTAACTTAAGAAAAGGACTTGTGTCAAATGGAGAGCCAAAAATCTATCATACATGCTGGGATATAAGCCAAGTCTTTAAGGTTAAAACAAAACACAAACCTTCTCTGCATTTGCAGTCAACTTGGGAGCTAAGTGTCTGACTGCTAAATTCTCTGTTCTCTGCTACAGGAGCATAAAATCACCTGAGAACAGAGTACCCTGCCTCCTGCCCAGGCAAGCTGCAAAAACAGCTGTTAGACCTAAGGAATTGCAGTGGGGAAGAAACATGAAATGAAGGTCAGCCCACCCATTTGACTGTTGGGGGATTTAGCAGGATGTGGCATATTTTCTTATCTGGAAGATCAGATGATGACAATTCTGTACTGCCTGCCTCCTAGTACTAAGGGAGGGCAGGAGGGGGAAGAAATGACATAATGGATGTGTAAGTGCTCTGTCAGCTAGGGGAAGAGTCCCAGAAGAGGTATAGCAGTGTTATGTATTATTTTATTATTGTCATCCTCATCATCTTCTCTGATATATTTCAGGGCCTGCAGTTCTTTCTTTGGCTTCAAACAAGATGGAAGAGAGGTAGATAAAGTGCAGTATTGTCAAATTCACCTTTTAGTTTATTTCCAGCTACTATTTACCCATAGTTTTCAACTTGGCTGAGCATTCAATCGTCAATTTAGGCTTTTAAAAGACTTTTTAAACATACAAATGTCATGCTTTATACCCCAGGATTGGATAGGACCCATTTGTTTGTATTTTTAAAAATTCTACTAGTAATTCTGATGTCTAGCCAGGGTTGAGAATCACATGCACATAGAGATCCAGGGCAGTCCTATCATTCCTATATTCTCCTCAGAACCCAAATTCCTTTTCTCCCAGGCACAGGTCTGGCTACAATGGAGATAACGCTGTAGGGTTCCATTGTCAGAGACTTCCCTTCTGCCTTGGCCTCTCCTTCCTACCCTTACTGAAAGCGGGGCATGCAGGGCACAACTGTCAGGCTCTGAGGTAAGAGCCATCAAAAAGCCCCAAAAGGCCAAAAACAACAAAGGACAGTGCCCGATGAGAGGGCAGGTCACTGTCTGTGGGCACAATTGCAAGAGACGTCAGGCTACAGGAGCAACAACAAACATGGGGTTTATTTTACAAACCGGGGAAACAAGTGGTGGCTACCTCACCCAGAAAGCATCAGTGATGGTAGCTCTTTGTGTTAGACCAACAAACAGCTCTTTGAGACACCAGACCCAGGGCCTCTGGTGTTCCTTTCAGGCTACATCAGAGATAGGATGGGAGGCTCAGTCTCTGCAGAGTCCTTCAACTTTTCTTCCTGCTCGGAGGGAGGCGCTGCTGGATGCTTCTTTTCTTCTTTCTTCCTTGTTCCTTCTTTTCTCTTCAGAGTCTGGAACCATCGTCTTTCTTCTCCTGGGGGCTGATGTCATCGTCGTCTTCTCCTGTTCTTCTCTTCAGAGGCCTCCTCTCTCTCTGGGGCTGGCTTCCTCTTTTTTTTCCCCCCTTCTTTTTTGCCCCTTGGGTCTCTCCAATCCTGGCTTATATCCTCTCTCAGAGTACCATCCACAAGTCTGATTGGACCATTTTTCGATCCAGTGGCTGATTGGACCATTTACCCATCACCTCCTAGCTCCTGATTGGTCCATTCAAAATGGCAGTTACTGGTGTCTGAGGAACAACTGCCACAACTGACTTATGGTGGAGCAGCGGGGTGAAAGGCACCACTGCTCCTGCTGGCTCCCACTGCTAAGGTAGCTTGGTTCCAGTAACATTACCTTCCCATTCTTCCTTACCCTGGCCTCTTCTTCCTATCCTTCCCAGAGGAGAACCTGGGAATAATCCAAGGATCTCTTCTGCTCAAACCCCCCACCCTCAGCTCTTCTCTCTCTAATTAATTGTAATGATGAGTTGGAATGTGAGCCACCTGAAGTGAAATGTTGGCTCCATCCCTCAGCATCTAATATCTGATATCACAGTTTATAGTATAATGGCTAATGAAACACAGAACAAAATTTATTATACTAAAAGATACATGCATACATTTAAAATAAGTATCTGGGATTACATTTTGCTGAATTCCAACTTTAAACTCAGCATTGAACTTACAGATTTTTTTTTGTTCCAGTTAATGACTGCATTAGCAAGACACAGATACTTTGAGTCGTACTAGCCCATTTCTCTTGGTTGAAAATACTTTATTATTTTAAATTGTTTCTCCCAAACTTATCCAGTTACAGGCATGCATAAATTTAGCAGGGATAATTCAGCTCAGCACTAGAGAAAGATTTTTAAGCCTTCATAAATCTTTCCATTTCCCACCCCCCCCCCAAGAGCTTGTTTTAAATTAAATAAATCTTTGTATACCTTTGCTACTAAAATCTTCTCAGGTTGGTACAGGTAAGACCATCAAACTGATTGCTGACATCTAAAGTGTTGTTGTTCTTTTCATTTCCCCTAAGTTTTTCAGCACGTTCATACAGTAATATTTCCCAGCTGGTAAGGAACCCAGCTTCTGGAAAAGGAAAAGCAAGAAACTCAGCCTAGCTCCCCAGCTGCATGTTATTACGTTATTCCCAATTCACAGGAAATGAACAATCATTTAGTCTTGACAGGTACATCGAGAAACTCACTGTCTTCCTTTTCAACCTGAAAAAAAAAAATCATGGCCTGCAGAAGTTAAGCATTAGTCTTAAAGTATGCTTCATATTTTTTTGCCAGCATTATGAGGATATCTTATAAAAGCTTTTGAAAATACTCTGGGAAATGGCTGCCAGGTTTAGAAACCTGGGAGGAAAAAAATAATCATCAGAAATACTTTCTGTTCATGAAGATATGTAACTTAGTGGTCCCTTGTGAACTGGTGAAGGTTAGACATATGTGCTGGTAATTGGGGTGTAACCCAAATAGCCTTTTTAGCAGACTATTAGACCTAACACAGAAGCAAAGTTGTCAACAGTAAATGCCCCTCTAAATCAGATTAAGGATGAACTAAAAATAATTAAAAAGTATGCTAGAGAGGTATTTTTTAAAATTCCCTTTATTCTGATGGATTTGCCCCTCAATTGAAAATATCTCCATTTTCTGAACATAGTTTTCTGAAGTAGAAACACAATCAACACAAAATAATACTCCCATTTGTATTGTTAGCCTAAAATTCACAAAATACTTTCAGGGACATTATTTATTCCTCCCCACCACTCCGGAGTGGAGGCCGGTCTCCATTTCACAGATGGCTAAAGGGAGACACCAGGGAGGTTTCGCAGGCTGCCTGGAGTCGAGTTTCCTAAATGGGAATCCCTGGACACACAGCTGGGTCTCCTGGCTCTTAGGCCAATGCTGTTTAGTCTATCTGACTGAGGATTTGAAAACATTTACTTCAGCTTAACTCACTTTGCCCCCTATTATGGCCCATTTGTGCATGTCAGTCTTTATCTCTGGACCTATGTTAAATTCACCCCTTCTCCCAACTCTTCCTGTTTCAGAAGAAAAAAAAATCAAAGCCTAGTCTAAACGTGGAACACACGTGCTTCTCATCTGGATTGTTTAGAGGCGTTGGGGAAACCAGAATTGTCCTCGACTCTGCCCTGATGTTTCGTCATCATCTTGCACTGGGCTCCGCCGGCACCACTGCCGGCCCCAGTATGAAGCTCTGCGTTCCACATCGACCTTCCAGAGTAAGCGCTGATTCCAGCTCTCATCTTTTGGTATTTTCTGTCTAGAGGCTTGCTTTATTGGAAAAAGTTACTTTTGTCTTTATTTAAGGTAGATTCGGAGGTGTTCAGAAAGGATACTTGACACCTTTTGCATAAGACCTGGAATCTTCCACCACCTCTCCAACTGGACTGCTCTGGCAGCCATGACTCATGGTGAGGTCATGCATTCCCAGGCAAAGTTTATAGTAACCAGGAGGCTGAGCTATTTGCAGGTGCCCTACATACTGAGCATTCTAATTCCAACTCACCTCCACGTTATACTGGCATCTTTTGATGTAGAACTTCATGGGGTGAACAGGAAGACTACAACATTTTTATTATAGTTGGCTTCCTTTGCTGAATTAGCGTTTATATTTTCCCAGTAGAAATCCCCAAATTGAAAATATAGAGGTGTCAGCTAGCACCACTTTAGTTAAGGTTGTGTCAACATTTCCTATAAACCTTGTTTTTCTAGGGTTTATAACTAGACCATAAAATTTTGCTCAGCTCTGAAACTTGGCATAGAAAATAAACCTGGGAGTGAATTTTGCAGAATTTGAAGAGGGAAAAATAAGTTCAGCTGTTTTTAACATGTGTCTGTTCTAAAATGGAAATGATTTTAAGGTGCATTTTCTTTTTGTGTGACTCAAATGAAAAAAAAAGTAGTTTTTTTAAAAAGAAGTCTTCAGGAGATTATTTCATTAATATGGGCTAATAGCACTTGTTAATTTTTAGAGAAAAATGTTAATGATTGAGAGCTTTAACTCAAACCCACTGTGCATCTGCGGGTACCAGTTTTTGGAAAGCAGTTAGCTGTGCATTAATGATGTGCTTTGGCAAACAGCACACCTTTAAATGCAGGAAACCACCAACACTTGATGGAATCATTCTGATAAGAGGTTAACAAGACCTTTCAAAATACACACTCAAGATAGCATCCCTTTATTCACCTTTACTTAATCTATAGGTCATATTTATCAATAGCCCCCAAAGCAGCTCGTGGATTGTTTATATGAGGAAACATTCGATTCCTCCGAAAATCTACCTTTTCCTGAGGGTGGGGCTCATTCTCTGTATCCCTAGCAGCTCACATATCCTTTTTTGCTGTGCTGCCAGAATAAGGGTATGTTGGAAGCAATTTGTCAACATGTTACCATATGCCTGGGGTAACCTAGGTGCATTTGTCTATTCATATCAGGCCTTGGATTCTGGGAAGATGGAAGCTACTAGTGACAGGAACACCAGGGAGGAAGGAAAGAAATGCCAGGCTCAAAGCTCTAAGAGTCAAATTCCAGCACCCTCTCTGCCCTTACAAACTTTGTCAACCAACTTTGTCTGGAAATAGCTATACTCTGCTACCCTAATAGATTGTGTGGTCAAGAGAATCCACAGAAATTATTGCATATGTGGGAGCACTTTTAAAACTGTAAAATACCATCCTAAGGAAAGGTGGTAGTGCCATCCTCAGCATCTGATTCCCCTAGATACCTACTAAGTGTAGTTAGGCTGTAAGGATGTGTGCCCCTTTTAGCTGAGTCATGTGGAAAGGCCCCAGGCTTCCCAGCATACCAAGCTGCAATCACATGAACCCAGTTACAGCTTTAATTCTTTTCATTGCAGTTTTCTGCTTCTACTTCTCATTGCTGATCACTGACACCTTTTTTTTTGAGTGGAGAATGTTCCAGAGTCTTGGCTTCATTTTCCACGAATGTCAACCTAGTCCAGCCCCAGGTGCTGCCTTGTCCTCTCGTTCTGCCACCACGTTCTGCCCAGAACGACCCTCTCGCCCTGCCCCCACCCCCAACCCTGTAGCACAATTCCTGGTGCTTTTGCTAGTTAGTTACGACATGCAGTTTGAGCACCTTTAAGTTTTCTCTGAGACCATCTCCCACTGTGCCCTGGAGTCTTCTTTCCTTAAGGAAAGAACATGCTACACATCTCAAAGTGATCTACATTTGACTGGGAAATTTTCTGGCAGAGAAAGTTGCGAAATGCCATAGGGTCAATCATCAGAAGTCCCCTGCACTTGGTTTAATCACCATCTTGAAATGCATTTTTAACAAAGGGACCCCCATTTTCATTTAGCTCTAGTCCCAGAAAGTTATGTTACAGATTTGGTCCTATTTTTTTCCTTAGCTGGCCCTACAAATCTTAACCCGGAACAATCCTGCTGAGTGCTAGAATCAGTCCTGGCTAAGACTGGTGGGATTTGAGGCCACCTATATGAGGCAGTGGAGGTATTTAGAGTTAGTCTTGCTACCCACCTCCCTGGCTGGTGTTTGCTTCCTGTCCTACAGCCCCCCACGCCCCTGTACCTGCAGCATGTAGGAGTGTCTTTCTGTCTTAGATCCTTGCTGAAACAAGAACCCTCTCAGCTGACTTGGCAGGAGTGAGACTCCCTGCCTAGCATTTCCAGTCCCTCTTTCAGAATCTTGGATGCTGATGTGGGCATTTGTAGTTTCCAGCAGAGTCCTATTCCAACATGAAAGGAACACTGGACACCTTGGAGAGTCACCATCTGGAACTGAGGGTCATTAGTTCTACATCCAGCCTCCTGGGTGCCATCTACATACTCAACCAAGGTTAACTGAACACCAACCAGTGCCAGGCACTGTGTGGGCCCTGGAGACATCAATGAACCAGGCAGATGTCCCTGCCCCTGAGGAATTTACACTCTAGTGGGAGAGGACAGACAACAAGAATCATTAAGAACAAGCTTATCTGTTGGTCAATGAATGGTGCTATGGAAAAATAGATGGGGAGAGTTGGGAGCAGTTTACATTAGACAGGGAAGTGTTATCCAAGATTTGAAGGAGTTGAGGGTGTTGACCTGTGAATTTCTAGGGAAAGAACATTCCTGGCAGAGGGTAAAACTCATGTAGAAATCCCAAAGGGGGAGTGAATGCGGCTGGAGGACATAGAGATGAGAAGCAGGAGATAAAGCCAGAGATGTGGCAGGGAGGGGCTGTCTTGCAGAGTCTTGGAGGGGCTTGAACTTTCACTGAGTGAGACAGGGTCAGACCAGTTTGGAGCCCAAGAGTGACAGGATTTATTTCAAAAAGATCCCTCTGGCTGCTATGCTGAGTGCAGATTGTAGAAGGGCAAGCATGGAAACAAAGACAGCCAGAAAGCAAGTCAGTAATCCAGAGGAAAAGCCCTCGTTCCTGATGAGGGTAGACCCAAGTCTCTGAGTTCCTTTGGAGGCTGTGATTTAGGCTGTTGGCTTCCCCTCTTCTCAGGAGGCCTGAGGAGGTCTGTCTGGCTTGGCCCAACCGCAGCTTCATCCCTTCCCACTTCTTTCCCACAGTCTTATTGTTGGAGACTGCAATAGCATGTACAGCTAAATCCACCCAAGAAATCCACCACCAAGGCCTGAAAGGGATCCCTTGGGCTAAAAATCCACTAACAAAAAGTTAGATTTTCACCTGGGGATTGTTTAAATCTACATTTGGGGGAGGGTTTCATACTTTATGCCTCCTTAAGACCCTCCAGGACAGTAATGCTTTTCCCAGCCCCTCACTCTTAGCAACTGCATTTGTGCTGTTTGGCTCACCCATAAGTTTGCATCCAATGGGCCCCCGTGGACATGAACTTAAGTCAGTAAAACACCTTTGCAGGCAGTAAAAGACTATCCCTCTGAGTCAGAAAGCTCACTGGGCAAGAAAATCAAGTAAAATGAAAAACTG
The DNA here is from genome assembly GCA_004024925.1 of Scalopus aquaticus. Classification (NCBI taxonomy): domain Eukaryota; kingdom Metazoa; phylum Chordata; class Mammalia; order Eulipotyphla; family Talpidae; genus Scalopus; species Scalopus aquaticus. Next base: position 8,752 of record PVIJ01000222.1, on the reverse strand, counting down.
AGTCCAACGCAAGGCTCAGCTGGGGGCCCTGTGCCCCAGCCCATCCTGTATTCCCGACCTGCAGGGAGGATGGTGGTAGCAGGAGGGCCTTCTCTACCTTTTGTTGATTTGTCATATTTTGTCATTTGCCATCTTTTTTTCTGTCTAATATGTTATTGTGCTTGTTAATGAAAATGAAACCTTTCACACTGATCCCACGTTGGGTCATGAATCAAAGAAGAAATTTATGGAAGAGTTTTGTATAGATAAAAACACTCTCTGAAATTAAGCTAACATCATTATCTGGGAAAACAGACCCCAATATTCTCCTTCAGCATTTGGAAATAACATTGAATTCTTTCCAAACAATTAAAAACCGTCAAGCTGTTCAAATTGTAGTGTTCTAATAATCTGCCAGACTCTCCCCGCTCTGCTCCTGGGGTCTGCTTGGACCCAGGATTAGCTACATTTTTATGTCTGAGAGGATGGGTGGCAGAGTGGACTGGGCACTGGACCAAAAGTCAGAATACCCACTGAACCCTGTCACCTGGGGTGAGTCAACCTGCCAGAGGCCAGCTTCCTTTTCTGTAATCCTTTGCAGTTTTTGTGGAACCATATGAGATAACACATAAGAAAGTCTTGTGTAAATTGGACAGTACCATGCAATCCTAGTCAGTCACTCTGAAGGCTGATTCATCTGCAGATGGAACCACATGATGCTCATTTGTGCTGTTTTCCTAGAAACCCCAAAATCCAAGTGTAGATTAAATATAGCTATTTTAGCATTCCCCCTGCCTTCTTCTCCTTAAGGATTTTGTTTGTTTAGGAAAAAAAAAATCAGTTGCTGAATCAAATTGTTCATCAACTTCTTTTAGTAATCTTAAGTGAGAAACACCATGTCACAGGTCACTGTGGTCATTTGCCAGAATGAATTAGAGTTAATAAATTTCATAGAGTAGCAGCAAGTGAGGGAAAGGACAGGTGGGGGAGGGGGCACTTCAATGGCTAAAACCTGAATAGACTGTGTTACAAAATGACTGCTATGTACTGGTATGTGAGGTGTTTTGGGCTGCTGTTGTATATTAGCAGTTGGCCCACTAATCAGTGCATTACCTGCATGCAGAAGACCTTGCATTTAGGACAGCCCAAGTCCCCACTTAATCCTACCCTTTTCTGCGGCATGGTAATTCTCATTTCAGATTGCTAAAAGGGCTTGATGAACAGTATGATCCAGCAACCTGACTTGCTTGTTTTTCTAAACAAGAATCCATCAAAGCCAGTTCTTGTTTAATAAAATTATGTTCTTTCAGCTAAGAATGCACAAGTATTTTTGGAAATATCTTTATCTCCTTCAGCAGCCACATAGCCTTAAAAGGATTTTTCTCTGCATATGGAATTTAGGAGGGATTCCTGACTTAGGTGTGTGATATCATATGCTTGGTCTGGAAATAAAGAAAGGTTCACGTGGCTAAAAATGGGTTTGTTACAAGGAAAGTGCTTTCTGGGTATTACGTTGATAGTCACAAGTCTGAGATACGCTATTATTGACTTGATTTTACAGATCAGGGGTGAGGGCACAGAAAGGTTAAGTCCTATGCCCAAAGTCACACAGCCGATTAATGACAGAAGTGGGATTCGGAGGCAGGCACTCTTTCTCACAAGGCACTCCACAGAGAAGTCTTTTATACTCTCGCCATCCCACTCATCTTCTGAATGGTCCTGGCCCCTGACTGAACCACCACTCAGAAAATGTACCGTGTGCACATGTCAAAACTGTGAGCCAAAATGGATTAGGTCTACCTTATGGGAACTACTCTGAAGAACGTTGAAATAGATCATCTACTTGCATGTGACTTTTGACACTGGAGAAAAGCTGGATTGAAAATATTTTATCCTCATAATACTTTACTAGAAGTAGCCTATCTGGGGGGATTCATAGGGATTTCATTTTGTATTTTAATAAAGAATCTATTGACCACAAGTTTGACCTTGAGACGTCATCTAATGGGAAAGTCTGCTCCAACATCCAGAGTCAAGATTTTAGTTTCTGGTAGAAAACTGAACACTCAGCTTCCCCCTACTAAATTGGCATCCTTTGTGCCAACCTTTTAACAGTCTCTGAGGGTATCTTTGCGTGATCTAATAAAATCATCACTGTGATGATGTACTACATACTTATGGAAATCAAGGTGATTTTATTAAGAGACATTTTGCTTTATAGAGGGAGTTAGATGGTACGAGTAATTTAAGATAACAAAGGTACTCATTTTGCCCAGAATTGCCTCACACTGCTGATTCAGCTTTGGACCAGGTACATGTTGAACAAGGAAAGTAGGCAGAGGGCATTTTAACATTGCCTGGTGACCAGGTCTCTCTGGAGTCAATGGAAGTCCTGTCTGCAGTGATACTGCCACACCATTATGATGTTAATGGTATTATTTTCTTTGGCCATTAGTGTTTGCTGCCCAAATCACTGCAAAATGCTAAACCTACAGCACTCTGGGGTTCTCCTAAGTAATGGGCCTGTGAAAATTCATCTCCAGCATCCAAATCAAGTTGTTCTAGGACCCCAGTGGCAAGTGTGTTTTCCCTAATGCTCTCTCACATGTCATGAGGTTCTTAGAATAAAGAACTGATTCCTAGGAACAGAAGAAAAAGGAGGGTTGGCTTCCTGAAAAGATCCTGCTAGGAGGTGAAAAAGTTGTACTCAGGTACAGCCGAGCCAGTACTGGGGACAGTGGCAAAGCAGAGGCCACTGGTGGGTACCTATTCTGTGTGTTTCATAGTCCCCTGAGATGTAGTCTGAACCAAAAGGAGCCTGACAGGTGTGTGTGTGGCGGGAGTTGGGGGTGGGGGCAGCCGCCAGTTTTCAGAGGCCAGGACAGCCATAGGTGAGGGCTCAGGGACAGTCTGTTGGCCAGGGAATTCCACAGAAGAAAGTTGCTCAGTGAACTTGGACTTAGCATCCTGCTGCTCAATCTTCTGTTAAGCATCCTGCGCAGGAGAGTGCACTACATTCTCTGGATTCATAATAAGGCCATAGGATAGTGATGTGTCCCTTCCCCCTACAGTCAGGTCCTTGCTCAGGGAAGTATTGCTCAATAACACTATTACAAAAACATCCCTGACAATTCTGAAAGCCCTGACAAGGCTCCACTTAGCTGGAGAATCATAGGTCTGGTAAGGAACTAGAGGACAGGTGAATAGCTGTCTCTTCCTTCCAAGGCAGAAGCTGAGCTCAGGACAGGGCAGACAGGACAGGGGTGGCAGGAATGTAAGGCTTAGCAAGAAAGAGCCCTCTTTTCCCAAGTTTTGCTCATCAGGAGTTCCCAAGGCCCCGAATTTCCAGGTTCAAGTCTACCTCCCTCCTGAAGCAATTCTAACCAGTTTTTATAGGAATCTTGGCCCTCAAAATTGGGAAACTAGTAGATGGGTCTGGAGTTGGTCTTGCCCATCATAGCCTCATACATCAAACTGTTGGCTTCCGTGAACTTAGTCAAAATGATTTCCATGTCCTCAACTTTCTGTATAGTTCTCTGAATGAGTCCTTTATCCTGCCTTCCAGTTCATTGAAGCTCTCTTCAGCTGTGATGAAATTATTGTCTTACAAATCATGGAGTTTTTAACATTAAAGATTATATTTCTCATTTATAGAATTTCTATTTAGTAATTTTCAAACCTTTCTTGTTTTTAATTTATTCTTTCCTAATGGTTTCTATCCCTTATTTTATATACTTACTTTATAATCTCTTCTGGAATGTTCAATCACCTTCAATTTTTTTTCCCTGATGGTAGTGTGTTTTCTTGTATAAGCTCATCTTCAGTAGAGGTCCCCTTTCCCTCTATTGGGAGGGGGTACCATGCATTGGATACTGTGTACTGTGTGGTTTGTAAGGCATCTACCCTAGTTCTGTGCAAGCATCAACTATCAGACATTAAGCACTCTCCAGTTTGCACCTTTTTTTTTTTTCTCAGAGAGTCCTAATGCATGGGTGTGGTATAAATTCACATCCCAGACTTGAACATAAAGTGCAAGATTGGCTTTTAATTTTATTCACAGTAGAAATTTTTTCCTACCTAAATCCCTAGACCAGCCAGAAATCGTCATTAACACCTACCTGGGTCATTAAATAGAACAGTCCTTCAAGAGTTCTGGCTTTAAGATAAATCCTGGGGATATAATGTACAGCATGATGACTATAGTTAATCTTGTGTTGCATTTTTGAAAATTGTTAAATGAATAGATCTTAAAATTTTTCTTCACAAGAAAAAATTTTGTAAATAATAGGATAATGTTAACTAGATTTAACGATAGTGATCATTTTGCAATACATACAAACATCAAATCATTATGTCATACATCTGAACCTAATATTATGTTACATATCAATTATATCTCAATTTAAAAAAAGAGAGCGAGTTCTGATTTTAGACCAAAAACCTAAAACCTCTACTCTACTTCCTCCTCTTGGGTTGACTCAAGGCCATGTTTCTTCTCCATGCATGGGAATTACAAGTCTTGCTTTCTACCTCCTTGGCCACAGTGGCTTCAGCTCAAGTTGACATATAGGATTTGAATTCATTTTTCACATCTACCATGTGAGTTTCCATTTCTTTATTTTGAATTCAACTTGTATTAAAAACAATGACAACACAACCTTTTTAAAAATTCTATTTCATCTGGCATCTCTCACAGAGTCAACGAAGTCTATTGTGTTGCCAGAAGTTAAATCCACAAACTAGCTTCTGGGCGTTGAATTTCACATTCCATGTTCCTAGTCATTAACTGGGACCTTGGTCTGAACCAACTGATAATTTGGAACTTCCCACTCACTTTCAGCATTATTGCTTTGGACCCTCTGTTGCTAAACTCATCCTGCAAATGATAATCATGTGTCCATCTGTGTTAATCAAATAATGATTACTTTCCCCTCCCACCCTGGACTGCTTTTGATGGCCAGCTAATTATCCTCTGGTGAGCCAGCCACTGAGGACACATGCAAGGGGAGGGATTTGGTTGGTTGCAGCATTTTCCTTTCTCCTCAAACAGCCTGTTCAGGCAGCCTGCTGAACAGGAATCTTTCACCATCTAGAATCCTCTTCCTATGGGGATCACAAATCTCTTTGAATATCTGAAGAAAACTATTCGTTCTGTCTTGAGAAAAATGTACTCACACACATACATCTATGTGAATTTTAGGGTAGCATTAACCACCCTCCTGAATCCCATATTAAGAACTGCTGCTTTGGAAGCTGATTATTCTTTGGTGAATGAAGAAACCCGAGTTTGCTAGCTTTATTCAAATCAACTCTAATGAAGAGACCTTGCTAAAATGAGACATTATGTCATAATAACAACCTTTTAATTTTTCACTCATTTGATGCCATTTGGAAACATACAATGGCACTGAAAGTAATGTCAATAATTAGTGACTATTTCCTATAAGTTCTTTTTTCTAAAGAATGCTTTTTATTAAATCATTGAATGTCACTGGAGCATAACTTCTTCAAATACTACTTACTGACTCAAAAATTATGTTATCTACAAGGCAGAAGATGCTTCAGGAAATGAGGCAGAACTGATGAGGTACAGTAGAAAGAAAGCTGAATTCCAAAATTAATTTCTAAGTTTGGAATCTGTTTTTGCTATGAACAATCTAGTGACTTTGGGATATTCTGAATCTTCCCAGATTTCTTTTTCTTTATAAAGTGAGGAAGTTGGCCTAGATGAGAGGTTAGCAAACTAAACCTCTCCCCAAATCCAGCTTGTTGCCCATTTTGCTAACAAAGTTTTGTTAAAATACAAGTACACCTGTTCATTTTGTGTGATCTACAACTGTTTCCATGCTATAATGACAGAGTTAAGTAGCTGCCAAAGAGACCCGCAAAATCTAAATAATTTCTATCTGGTCTTCACAGAAAAGTTTGACAACTTTTGGCCTAAATGATCTCTTCACCCCTTCCTACCTCTTCATGATCTATCTGTGATTCAGAGACAATGAGATATCATTGATATCAGAGACAATGAGAAGGTAACCCACTCCAAATGCGAACATGTGAAATAGAGGCAAATTATGATGAGCCAAGAAAAATACTTGTATTCTTCTTTTGAAGGCAGCTTGCTCAATAACTGTTGCTTAGGAAATCTAGTAAAGAGTCAAGTGGAGCTACTTAAAATAATCAAACTCCATGTGTGCTCCAAATGATTTCATAACATTGGTCAACAAATTTTTACAAAAGTCATGTTACTGAAATAAAATTAGTCATTTCTTATCAATTTGTATGTGCTCAACACGATATGACAGTCAAATTCTAATTTTGGCTCTAGCTTTTTTTGTAATCTGCAATAAATTGATGTTTACATCACAAAATGCATGCCAATAGTAATAGGCCTATGGTTAATACCTGTAAAAATCAAGTCATACACTACTTCTTAGATTTCTTCGCTTGTCTCTTGTACAGCTGTTCAGGAATAGACTAGATGGATGATGGTTTCCATTGTGCACAAGCACAGCCTTAAGACTCAGTTTTGAAGAGTCTAGAAATAGTCCACATTCTTGTGGGTCATGAGTGATTTCTACGGCATTCATGAGGCCCTCAATATCGGAACAGAATAACCAGAGTACTTTCCTTTCTGAAGAAAGGCTCCAACTGCTGGTGGTGCTTTCGATATAAGGTAATTGTAACATCTTCTTCTAGAAGATGCCATTGTTGGAGTCTTGATCCTAGCAAATCTGCCTTGTTCTTGGATAAGTCCAAATCACGAACCAGGTCATTTAGTTCTTCCTGTGTTAGTCTGTGTGGGGTTGATGATGCACCACAGTGAAAATCTGGATCACTGCATGCTGATGGAACAGGAGAAGGACAGGTCGACTCACCCTTGTCCTCATCAGATGAACCAAGAGAATATTCTGCTGGAGGCTCTGGAATAGGAAGTCCCTCACCATGTGGAACTGGTCTCAATACAGACAGAATGCTTGGGTAGACTATTCTCGACTTCTTTTGCTTTCTTATTCCACCGGGAAGAGGAGGAACCAAGCAGAAATAACAGTCTCTTATGTAGTTACTTGGCTCTTTCCACACCATGGGGACTGCAAATGGCATTGATGGTCTTTTGCCATTTCACCACTGTAAAAGCTGTGTTGTACATATAGTACAGCATATTTGCGGGGCCCAAGGCTTGTCTTGGCCACCAACCTTGCATCCAAAGTCAGTATGATAAGTTTTCTTCACTTGAGAAGTGATATTTTTCTTCTGGTTGGCAAATGTCACTTCCTCACAAATAGAGCAGAAATTGTCCACGCCATTAACGCACTTTTGAGGCATGACTGTTCTGTATTGTGCCTAAATGGATGAAATAATAATAGTTCTATGGAACACTAGCTTCAACTGTCTCTCACAAAGTCTGAAATATTTTCAATGCTCAACCTTTTCGACAGGGCTTTCTATAGTGCCCTGCTGACGTCAGCTTACTTCAGCGGCCACCTGGTAGTAGTATTGCATTGCATCAGCATCAGAAAATGATGCAATCAACTCTGGATGATGTGTGCATGATGGTATTATGCAATGTGATGCAATATTCCATCATTCTAGGCTGATTTAGGATGTTGTTGCCATCCTACTGGATAAATTTACACGGTGATACATATAAAATGAATTATATGAAATATCTTCAAAACAAGAGTTAATAAAAAATTTCCAGGGTTCATCACACCAAGATATTCATATACCAAGATATTCATCACACCAACATATTCATGTTCATCACACCAAGATACTATAGATTAGGGCCTTTTTAAGTCAGTAATGATCTTAATGTTGACCAGTGCAATCAGGCATTCAGGGATTCAGAAAAACTTTCTCTCAGTGAATCCAAATCCATGAGTTTTGAAAAAATTATTTACTGTGATAATAGACATTAACAAATAAAATTAAAATTAGGAAATGACTGCTAGATAGCATATACAGCCCTTTTTAACCAAGTCAGTTTCTATTTTTGAAATGAACTAGAACATAAAACAACCAACAGGAAATGTAGCTTGTTTTGGGGGGGGTATAGATGACAAAGTTGTTGTTCACCTGAGCATGAATTTTCTAGCCAGAACATTCTGGAGGCTGATACATTTTTATGTCCACATTGTCCAAAGCATGGTTCCCTAACATCACAGAGTCACAGTGCCACAAGGCCACTGATGCTGTGGCTGACGGCCGAGGGGCGGACTTCCCACCGAGTTAGACTTTCAACACTCACTAAACGGGAACCTATCACTTTTGAAACCTGCTTTCCTCTTTCCTCTTCACTTAGTTCATCTAGGAAGGGATTGTACATACTAAGCAGTAAAAAACCCTTTTTTTCCTGAAATTATCGTATTTTAATGTGCTAATTATCCATATTAAGTGCTTAAGAAATGAGACAAGAACCAGTTCTAAAAAATTCTAGGTCCAGAGGATTGGGACAGGTATCCTATTATTGATGCACATTTATCTCACATATTTGATTTATTATCCTTTCTCTTCCAGCAATGTCTTTAAATATGTTGATATTTTGTGTTTTGATGCAGGCTTTTTCTTAACTGACTCTGAGAAGCACATTCTGAATAGCTTTGAAAAATCTCTCACCTCCCATTTTGTTTTTGTTTTTTTTGGTAACAATTTTTTTTTATAAATATATATTTTTATTGTTATTTATGTCTTTTACATTTTGTATTTCCCTTGGGTAGCCCACCACCAATTCACCCGTGATCCATCTTCATGGTCCCTTGTGTTCTTTTCT